>JAJOZX010000133.1:1220000-1270000 GCA_023014485.1 Bathynomus jamesi
ATGCCAGTGGGCGTCGAAACTGTTGTGGAAATAAACTCTGTCTATTAGAGTGGGTTTTTATTTTCATATCTTACAAGGAAAAAGAAAAAAATATTCCAAGGTCTTTCATGTGTTCAGCGATACACCACGTCAGGGAATAAAGGGAAACGGCAAGATGACTGAACTATATACCTATGAGCATTAAAACAAAAAAGTAAAAACAGATTAACACATGGTTAACAAGGACTGATTAAAGGCAAAAGACATTTTAAGAAGATACTGTCAATTTTATACATTCCCGCACTGTTATTGAAATTATTTTTAAAATGGATGAATGCGCAGTCTAGAATATTCTTCTCAATTATATCTGTTTTTAACGAGAACTTTAGAACTCTCCCATCTTGTTAAAATATATTTTGCCTTTAATCAGTGCTTGTTAACTTTGTGCTAATATCGTTTTACTTTTTTGTTTTAATGTACTCGTACATACTTGTAGATATATATTTTGGTCATCTCACCTCTTTCCTTCATTCCCTGACGAGGTTTATTGTTGAATACACGAAAGACCTTGGAATAACTTTTTCTTTCTCTTTGTGGATTGCATCATATATATATATATATATATATATATATATATATATATATATATATATATACAGACCGTGCGTGGAACAAGGAACTCTTCTTGGAAAATTAAATCCACTATAGTCTGAATAAGTAATGGTAATTGACAAACAGTATAGTTTTTTTCTTTTTCATGATGTTAACCCGACGTGGGCACCGGGTCACTCACAAAGAAGCCCCAAAAGTATAGCTTCCCTCACCAGCTATCTGCAAAGCAGATAGGATCCAGCTTTGGGACAGGATCCTGGGGTTACAGCTATATCCAGAACTTCAATATAAGCAAAAGACTCGTTGCATTCGCGTCGGATTGAATACTGAACAAAGAAAAAGGGGTAACTATTACATTTTTAGCCAAAAACCAAACCTTAAACCTCAACTGGCAAAATTGAGAGTCCACGTCGGACTAACATCATGAAAAAGAAAATACTATAGTGTTTGTCATTTACCATTACTTATTCGGACTATAGTGGGTTTAATTTTCCCAGAAGAGTTCCTTGTTCCATGCACAGTCTGTGTGTATCATAAAAGAACCTCAGGGGACCATTCTGAGTTCAATTCCATATATATATATATATATATATATATACACAAACTCGGAATGGTCCCCTGAGAAACTTATATGTTAAACACAGACCGTGCATGGAACAAGGAACTCTTCTAGGAAAATTAAATCCACTATACTTCGAATAAGCAATGATAAATGACAAAGGAAAAACTATAGTATTGTCATTTATCATTACTTATTCGAACTATAGTGGATTTAATTTTTCCCAGAACAGTTCCTTGTTACATACACGGTCTGTGTTTAACATATATATATATATATATATATATATAATCTATATATATATATATATATATATATACAGGGTGTCCCGTAAGTCTGGACCCATAGGGAAAAATAATAAAATTACAAATAGTCCAAAATTTATTTATAATATATTTTTTTTATTTTTTTTTATTATTATTTTTATTATTTTTTTATTATGATCTTACTCCGCTGGAGTTTTATTTGTGGGCCCACTTGAAAGCCAAAGTGTACGAGGTCAAACTTCAGAACATTTTCCACCTTAAAGCACGCATTGTGGAGGCGTGTCAAGAAATTTCTGCGACTGTGATTCAGAAAGTGCTGTCGCAGTGGAGATTACGTCTTCAACTATGTGTGCGACACAACGGCGGACACTTTGAACAGATTATGTAATAAATTTTTGGACTATTTTGTAATTTTATTATTTTTCCCTATGGGTCCAGACTTACGGGACACCCTGTATATATATATATATATATATGAGGTGTCGCGAGTACGAGGGGCGAACTAGCCAAACCAGTTTTGAGATAGACGCATTTAAACTTTGTGACTATTGTGTACGAGGGGCACATAGCGCAAATACACGCATTGAAAATAACTACATCTTGAGCGTACGAGGAGGTGGGGAGGTACTTGGCTATACCAAGTTGTCTGTGGATGGAGGAGGGTTGAACTATTTATTCGTGGAACAATCTCAAAATCGCAAAATTGCCCCTTGTACTCACGACGACTTATATATATATATATATATATATATATATATATATATATATATATATTATATATATATATATATATATATACAGGGCGTCCAAAAAAAATGTATACACACTTTAAATAATTATAAAGGCAGTGTTTATTAAAATACATTTCATTTTCAAAATGTAATAGAATCTACAGACATTATTTAATTGTTTTGTCAACGCTTGTTTTCAAACTGACGTCCGTTCTGGTCCAGGCACTGCTGATAACGCGAAGCAATGGAATCGCAAACATCACGAAACATTTCGTTTGGTATTTGTGTGCATTCTCGTTCAATGGCTGCTCTCAATTCAGCGACTGTTGCAGGTTTTATGGCGTAGACTTTGTCTTTTAAGTATCCCCATAAAAAAAGTCTAGTGGTGTGAGGTCTGGTGAACGCGGAGGGTATTCTACGAAACCCCTTCGTCCAATCCACATCCACATCGTGCCAAGTACCACTCGCAATACTCCACTCTTCGGTCCGGATCATCTTCATTAATAGCATGGACTAATCTTGGAATGTAACTTTTCCATTGACAGCGCTTCAAAATGCGTTGGACAGACGATTCTGAAATTCCTACCTCACGACTCGCTTGCCGCACAGATTTTCTTGGACTTTGGTGATACGTTTCCAGTACTCTTTCTTGCTTTGTGGGGCTTGTCGATGTCCGTGGTCTTCCGGAACGCTTCTTGTGGACATTCTGAACAGTTCCATCGGCTTCAAACTTATCTCTAATTCGAGTGATGGTAAGTCGCGTTGGTGGATCTGTTTGAAACTCCCTCCTAAACTGTCTTTGCACTTCAACTGCGTTTTCACACTTCCAGTAGCATTTTAGAATGAATTTCCTTTGTTCAAAGCTTAGTCTGACTGCCATTATTAATTCTAATGGGTTTAACTTGGAAAGAAAGAACATCAATTGAGCTATCAGCTTTAAAGTGTGTATACATTGTTTTGGGACGCCCTGTATATATATATATATATATTATATATATATTAGGAATGTACCAATATTCGGTATTCGGTAAAAAATTAGGATATGAGGATATTCAGGATTTGGCGCAATAGTTTTTATATATTTCTAACCGAATATCGAATGTCTGATAATTAATTAGGGTAAATAACATGATTTAGGAAATGGAACTTGGAATGTATTTCTTTTATTTCAAAGAATAATTACAAACAAATCGGACTTGGTATAGTGATACTAATAAGTAACAATCCTACAAAAAAAATGAACAGGCAGTAATAATAATAATTATTGCAAAAACAAAAACAAATAATGGAAAAATAAGGCAAGTAGATTATCGTGTAGAAAAGTTAGCTCCTTTGAATAGATCTCTAATTCTTCTTTGACTACTTTGCTGGCTGCATTTGATAGATGGAGGCACATCTGATTGTGAATACATAGCAGCCTCATCGAAGTAGTTCCATAAGTCAACCATCGGCTTCTTTTTCGAAGGTTCTTGATCTTCTCGTGAAACAAAAGCAGTTGCTTCATCGCCCTTGGATATGGTATGTCCTTTTTTATTGTTAAAAAACCTTCGGCTTTACAAATTTGTTATAGTCTCGCGTGTTTTGAAAAACAGTGTAATCTCCCTCAGTATTTGTTTAACATAGTTAAAGGCCTCGTTTATAGTGCGGCGAATGGTAATTACGAAGATAACTTTCCTAAACGTTTTCGCAATAGCCTTTCACAATTAAAAAAAGATGGGGAGCTCCATATTACTAAAGCAGACAAGGCTAACACCATAGTTATTATGGACAAAGTGGACTACATCGGAAAGATGAACGAGCTTCTCCAGGACCCCGCCACATACACCAAACTTAGGAAGAACCCGCAGGATGACGTCATCAAATCATTTAATAGTGGCTTGAAACGCCTTCTCAAAGATCATAAGAACTTAATTCCGCTTTTCATGTCCACTTCACCTGCTCTGCCCTACCTTTACGGTCTTATTAAAACCCACAAACCTGGTAACCCTATGCGCCCTATTATTAGCTCGGTGGGCTCTATTACTTATAAACTCTCCAAATGGCTTGTCAAAGTCTTGTCCCCCATTCTCGGAACTATCTCTGATTCACATGTAAAAAATTCCATGGATCTTACGGAAAAATTGAATAATGTACGTACTGAAACTAACGATAAATTGATTAGTTTTGATGTTTGTTCATTGTTTACAAAAGTGCCGATTGACGATATGCTTGACTTTCTCTCCCAAGAATTACATAAGTATGACCTGCCACTACCTTCACACATTGTTTTGGAACTCATTAAGCTTTGCATCAAAGACTGTAAATTTACTTTCAATAACGAGTATTATCAACAAGTTTTTGGGATGGCTATGGGCAACCCCTTATCGCCCCTCCTCTCCAATATTTATATGGAGTTTTTCGAAATTACCTATATTCCGAGAATCCTGGGGGTTGGCATCCCTTGGTTGCGGTACGTCGACGATATTTTGTGTATCTGGCCCATGAATCGTGACCTGGATAGCTTCCTCCTTCAGCTAAATGATCAAGTCCCCTCCATTAAGTTTACTTTAGAAGTTGAGCAAGACAATTCAATCCATTTTTGGATGTGCGTGTACATAGGGAAAGCCCAGGTTTTAAGTTTAGTATCTATCGGAAAACGACAAACAATTTGTCCTACGTACACTTTTACTCGGGACATGATACCCCCATTAAGAAGGCCATATTTTCATCAATGTTTCTCCGCGCCCTTAGGATCGCCAGTCCGGAATACATCGATGCCGAATTGGAAAAAATCAACGGTATTGGAAGTGATTTGTGTTATCCATCTGCGTTTATGGAATCTTGTCTCAACAAGGCAAAACGAACTTTCTATCGTGTCAATATTAACACTCGTACTTTGTCAAAAAATATTTTAGTACTTCCATTTTTCCCGGGCTTTTTAGGCATTGCTAATGTACTTAAACTTTTGGATATTAATGTAGTATTTTCATATAACAATATTGTGAAAAATATCATAGTAAAAAATAGCCCTACCAATAATTCAGGCATTATCTATAAAATTGGTTGTAAACAATGTGATTCCTTTTACATAGGTCAGACGGGAAAGGATTTGCACACACGTATAAAACAGCATCAATATTCCGTTAGAACAGGACAGTTGTCCAGTGCCCTTTTTGTCCATTTGTCAGAGTTAGCCCACTGTATTGATTGGAATAATGCTTCAGTTTTATTCCATTCAAGCAACATTGTTAATAGAAATATTCTTGAGTCTGCCATTATCCAACTTTCAAATAACTTCAACATAAGCAAAGGTCTTTTTCAACTCGATCCTGTTATGTTGAATTCCTTTAAAGCAGATTTAGATAAGAAGTGTAAAACATTAAATCTTTGGTAAACTTGTCTTCTACTTTATTAACTTTTAATTTGCATTTTATTTTTTTATATATATCGAAACCTGACCATAGGCAGCAATATGTTAAAACCCGGACAGAGTTCAAGTATAAATTTGTATTTTTATAATCCATTTGATCTTGTGCTAAAAATCGATTAACTTTTAATTTGCATTTTATTTTATTTTTTTTATATATATATCGAAACCTGACCATAGGCAGCATTGTGCTAAAACCCGGCAGAGTTCCAGTATAAATTTGTATTTTTATAATCCATTTGATCTTGTGCTAAAAATCGATATTTTTCCTTACAATCTGTACGCCTCATTGGTAATCCTTTAAGGTTTTAATTTTTAATTTTTTATTATTTTTACTTCTCTGTTTATTGTATATATGTATGTATGTATGTATGTATGTATTTGTATATATAGATATGTATGTATATATATGTATATATGTGTGTTTGTGTGTATGTATGTTATTTATTTTTTCTTTTCTTTTTTTCTTTCTGTAACCTATATATAGGCTTAACCTTTTTATATACTTCAGTGTTCCTGAGGATGTCATTAGACGAAAGCGCTTGAGCACCATTTTGTGTTTCCTTTCCTTCGTGGTTTTATTCATCATATATATATATATATAATATATATAAGGAGTTTGTATGTGGCATTCCAGCAGAAGGCAGGAAGTGCCTGAACCCTGTTTCTCCCATCACTGTCCTCTTCATCTGGCCTTTTTACATGTCACATCTACCCTGTAAGCAGTCCAGCATACTCTCAAACACGCGCTTCTCACTATATCCCTTACTACACACGCATGCATCTTACACACTACACAGTCTTTTCAAAAAAGGTGTAATTTCAATAGTTTCGGAGATTCGCGATTGGCCCCTCCTTCCTGTTTGCATCGTATATAGTACCAAGCAAGTCTCTCCACAGTTTACAGGTTTGCTCATTGTCTAAAATTTATAAAGTTCTCTCTTATTGTTTTCCTTATTGTAACGGACATCACAACCGAATTTAAATAGTATTTAAGTATTATGTCGAGCAACATAGCTAGATAACCCCGCCACAGCCTAGTTTCTTTGCATAATCATGAAACATGAAACAAGATTTTATATATATATATATATATATACAGGGTGGGCCGTAAGTTTCCATACATAGGAAAATTTAAACGTTTGTTTTTATGTTTCAGATACCCTAAGAATATGCGTTTGTAAGATCTTGTTTACTGATGAAGCAAATTTTTACGTCAATGGAGAGGTTAATCGGCAAAACATACGTTATTGGAGTAATGCTAACCCTAACTGGCTGAGTCCGACGAAGATGCAAGGTGCCGGTAAAGTGATGGTGTGGGCCGGGATATGGGGTGACAGAATTATTGGACCAATTTTTGTCAGTGGAAATCTTAATGCCGAAAGGTATCTTAACATGTTGCAAGAAGAGATTTTCCCATCCCTGCTAAACGAGGAAGGTAACTTCCCAGTTTACTTCCAGCAAGATGGAGCTCCACCTCATTATGGTCTTCACGTGCGTCGGTATTTGGATCAGCAGCAGTTTCCGGATGCTTGGATTGGTCGGCGTGGTCCTGTGGAGTGGCCTCCCAGATCCCCAGATCTCACCCCCCTTGATTTCTATCTTTGGGGGCACTTGAAGGCCATGGTGTATCAGGAAAAGATACGAGACATAAATCATCTAAAGGAACGTATCACCAACGCCATTACAAGCATAACGTCAACTGTGCTAATGCGTGTTCATCAACAGTGGGGAACACGTATTGAAATGTGTTTTCAAAACAATGGCAACCATGTAGAGCATATTATATAAATAAAAATGGTTGTCCATAAAAAAATGTTTATTTTTCCTATGTATGGAAACTTACGGCCCACCCTGTATATATATTAGGGTGGCCCTTAGTTGTATGTGATTTTCTGAAATGAAATATTTTTCATCTCCCAACCACCAACGTTGTTCTAATCCATGTAAAGATGCTCTGTATAAAATTTCAGCTCAATCAGACAATAGTAAGATGGGCCCCAAAGGCCCTAAAGTTTCAGATTTTAACAATATTGATATTTTTTCATATAAAACCGTTTTTATCTTCTTTACAGTGTTTTATTCGAAAGAAATATAGAATATGATCGAAAGAGAATTCAATTTACAATAAATTTAGTTATAACCATTATTTACTTAAAACCAAAATTGGACGAGATATTCACGGAAATTGAAAAGTATCATAAGTGCATAAAAAAACCGCTTCTGGAAGGTTCTAGAAAGTTCTGCGCCTGCGGCCTATATAAGCGGCGTAATTATTTGTTGTAAATAAAATTCACTTTCGATTATGCTTTGTGATTATTTTCCCAAACAAAGTTTGCAAATGAATTATAAAGGTTTTATATTAGAAATACCAATTATCGGTGAATTTTGAAACTTTAGGGCCTTTGGGGGGCCACCTTAATATAGCCCAATTGAGCTGAAATTTTGCACAGAGCACTTTTTTATATATCGGATGAAGATTAGGGGTTGGGAGCAAGTAATTTCAAAAGTTGAAAAATAAGGGCCACCCTAATATATATATATATATATATATATATACACGGCAAAAGTAGTTTGAAGATTTATTCCACCACACGACTGACTATAATTATACACTTTAGAGGAGTTTGCAAATTGCATATACTTAGACAAAAAGTAATAGATCTTATGATGATTTCATGTCATTATCAGCATACTTCACTGTCCTTTCAGTCATTGTGACAAACCACAATGTGTTAAATTTAAATATTGACTTATTGTTATTATTACATATATATGTAAACGTGTTAAGAGTATTTAAATTAAATATATTGATTTAAATACATTTCGTAATAAGAGCATCTGGTAACTCTACCCCAATTTTGCTATATGAAAATGAAAATGAAAATGTTTATTGGCAGACTATAGTCCATATGGCAAATATTATTAATACAATGACAGTTCATACACTAAGGGTAGAAATATATACAATTGATTAGAAATAATACTGCACTGTCGAAGTTAAGTGGAGCTACAGACAGACAGACGTTTTCGTACCAAGAAGTCCATAGCTTAGGCCTTAGAGGATAAATGGCAGGACTCATGGATAGCTTGGATGATCGGGTTGGTTGATTTTTTAATTCTTTGCATTAGAATGTGTTGAGCACGTCTTGTTACCTCCGGGAAGCTCGGGACATTGCGGGTAGCAAACATTTGCGAAGCTGAGCATCTCGGGGGTAATTTATGTAAGAGTCTAAAAGAACTGTTGTACAGCAAATTTAGGGTACTGCCAGAACCTTTTTTATAATTCACACAGAGCTGCAGACCGTATATATTACTGCAGAAAGTACGAAAGAGTGTGTCTTTAGCTTCACTTGTACAGAAACGAAAGCTCCTTATGGTCATATTCGCTTTAGCATACAGGCTTCGAGACTGTTTTCTTATATCCGAGTCATCACTCAAGGAGCTGGTAATAGTTTGACCCAATTACTTAAACTCTTGTACTTCCTCAATTACTTCACCATTCATTTTAAACCTTATGTGAAAAATGCTCTGTATCAATTGGTCCACAATTAACCCACCCCTTATATCCACAGTCTAACTATAGAGTAGATTAAGTCTAGCCTTGTAGGGGTCAGCCTAGAGATTCCGGAAATGGTCCAGAGCGGGCAGATAAATTGAGGTCCACAGTAGGATTCCTCACCAAATTAGGTTAGGGCAATCTACCTTCACCTTTGTTACGCTATGAGTTGATGCTAGGTCTTAGGCCACAATGTAGGCCTAATTTGTCTGACCCAGCTTAATTTACTGCGTTTACTTCTAACTGGGTTAAAAACACAATTAGTCACTTACTACTAGTTATTAGAGACCCTTTTCCCCTTTTGTTTAATTGTTGAGAGCGTACTTGCTGGTGGGGATCTTTTTTCCGTTGTTTGTTCTTCCCCCTTCCCTCGTTCCGTCTTGTAACCCCGTTCCTCGTTTTCGTTCCCCCTTGTCCACCTTTTCGCTGGGCTTTTTCCACCAGCGACCTCTTGGTTTTTTGGTTGGTTGATCGGTAATGTATATCTATTACCGAGCACGCTCTTGTCACACAGTATATAAATACTAGTGTGGAGAATAACTCTGGTGAGCAACCAATTGGTTTCATCCACCCAGTTATTGACATAAAAGGAATTTAATAATTGTTCGATTAACTACCTACCTACTCAGTGAACCATTTTCGTTACATCCCAACTACCCACACATCAGTTTTCCATATACTGGGGGCCCCGGGAGATAAAAATTTTGGTGTCAATGTCACCAATTTTTATGTCTGAGTATAGACTAGCTAACTATTTGACTGTAAATGCCTGTTAATCTGATTAACAGTGACTATCCTCACCATCTCATGGAGAAGATGTAGCATTTAATTAGAAGAGAAAATATACATCCATAAGATGAAACTGTCTATGGTCTTTACCATAAGAAAAGGAAAAGTGAAAGTTAGAAGATAAATTACAATTCCCCAGCATCTATTTTTTGTTGTAAAACTAGTCGCGCCTTTAATGCTGTTTGTCGCTGAGGTCATGTGTCTGTCAATGTTGTAGTAGGATGCGTTACCACTCCTACTGTCAAAGGAATAGTTACTGGAAGTTCAGTGTCTCCAGTTGTTACTGGCGGTGGAGAAGGTTCTCCAAAGTCCATTGTTTTGGGTCCAGGCTCTAAGGGGTACAAAAGAGAAATGTCTCTTGTTGTGTCACCCGTTGAAGTCCTTAATTTGACCACTCTTGTTACCCCGTCTGCCCCTGGTCTGAGTTCTAAAACTCTAGCCAGAGGCCAGTATTGTCTTGGAGTACTGTCATGTATGAGAACAAGGTCCCCTACCTTAATTGTGTCAGACCAATCCTTCTTAGTCATTTGGTTATGTCTCTCCCTTAGACCCATCAAGTACTCAATTTTCCGCTGTTTAATGAAATGAGCTTTAACTCTAGTTAAATGTTGTAACTTAGTCTGGAGCTCATCATGTCGTTGAGTCCAGTTTGGGTCTTCTGAAGAGTCTATATAGTAGTACGGCAGGAGACTAACTTGTTCTCCCCGAATCAAATGATTTGGAGTTAATGGTTCCGGGGTCATTAATGTTGTCACTTACATAAGTGAGTGGTCTATTGTTAATGATGTTCTCAATCTCAGCCAGGAGAGTGAGCAACTCAAACAAGTGTATCTGTTTTTACCATTTGCTTTCTTCAAGCAGTTCTTTACTGCTTGTATATTCCTCTCCCAGATAGAACCATACCAAGGAGAGGCAACCGGAATATACTTCCACTTTATGTTTGAATTTTGTATATATAATTGTGTGAATTCATTGCTTAACAAATCGTGGATGACTTGTTCACCAGCCTTGAAATATGTAGCATTGTCAGTCCATACTGTCTTGGGTACTAAATATCGTGCACAGAATCTCTTAAAGACAGCAACAAAAGACTCTGCTGTAAGGTCCTCCACAACATCCAGATAAACAGCTCGTGAGGCAGCACATGTAAACAGTACAATGTACATTTTTTGTTCAGTGTCAACCAACCCCACAGTCAATGCTCCTGTATAGTCAATGCCTACAGTCTCAAAGGGTCTGTTGAGAGTAACTCTCTCCTCTGGCAAAGCAGGAGGATTTGGTATCCTATAGGGCCTAGCATGAATACGCCTACATGTGATACACTCACTCAGGACTGTTTTAACAGTGATCCTTCCCTTGGGTATCCAATAAGTTTTTCTTAATGTAGTTAGTGTCTGTGGTACCCCATATGATGTACATCATTGTGTGTGTTTGCCTGATGATTAATGTTGTCAAATAGCTAAATCTAGGTAAAAGGATTGGTTGTTTGCTTTTGTAAGACAGTTTTGATTTGTCTAATCTCCCTTTACACTTTAGATGGCATTCCTCATCTCTGAACAAATTTAGATCCACAACTACTGATGGTACAGGTTCTTTTGTTTGTTTCCCATTAGTCAAGAATTCTAACTCTTTATTGTACTCCTTTTGTCGTGCATGCGCTATCCAGTACTTGGTTGCAACTTCTGTATAATTATGATTGTTTTTATTTAGCTTTGTTTATTGTAGTTAAACAGTTGTGAGCAAACCTCAAACAGTAAGCTGTGACCCTGACAAGTTTGCTGAAATCAGAATAATGTTCATAATTAGTGATTGGTTCAACCTTTTCATTTGAAAAGATTAAATTTAATGTCAAGTTAACTTGTTCCACAGGCCATTGGTATGTATTACAGAGCCACTTAGGTCCCATGAACCAAGTTTTGTTTGACTTCAACAACTTGTAGGATAAACCTCTGGTCAGAAAGTCTGCTGGATTTTGTTTAGTTGGAACATAGTGAAAGTTTACTTGTAGTCTTTCATTAGCTTCAGCTATTTCTTTTAGCCTATTTCTTGCAAAGATATTCTTACTATTAATGCTAGCATTCCGTATCCAGGCAAGACAAATCTGACTGTCAAGCCAGATGTGGATATCAGTTATGTTCACAACATGGTAAGCATCCTTAAGCAATGAATTGGTTTTAATGGCTAACGCAGCAGCCAATAGTTCCAGTTGAGGTATGGTTCGGGTAGGTTTGAGGGGTGCAACTTTCCCTTTTGCATAAATTAGATGATTTTCTGTAGGACTTACAAGGTATGCACAGTACCCATAAGCATGTGTGCTTGCATCAGCAAACACATGAAGTCTCTGTGGCTTATCCCTAAACCCACAGCACCTTTGAATTTTAATGTTCTGCACTTTTGTTAAATCAGCAGCTAACTTCTTCCAAAATTTTTGCTATCCATTTGTTATTGGATCATCCCACCCAACATTTGTCATCCAAACTTCTTGGAGGAGAATCTTTGATTTTATTGTTGAAGGCAGGAATAGACCCATGGGGTCAAAATTTTTTGAAGCCTCTGATAATATTTGTCTTTTAATATTTACTTCCTCATCAAGTTTAAAACCTTTAGTACAGATTGAATCATGACTGATAGAAGATGCGTCCAAATAACAGTTCATACCTAAAGTTTTAACTCTGTCTGATGGATCAGTAAGACCATTATTATCCTTTAAAATCTTTTTGTTTAATTCCTCATCATTTGAAATCCACGCACTAAGTTCAAAGTTACCTTGTTGCATAATGTTTTGAGAGTGTTCATAGACCTCAGATAATTCAGATTTTGTTGTTGTTGAGCCTATTAGATTGTCTACGTAAAAATGTTCCTTGAGGAAATTCATTGTTAAAGAGTTATTAAACTGGTTCAAATGATGTCTAATTGTCATTGCTAATAGGCTAGGTGAGCAATTGGCTCCAAACAACACAACATTAAATCTATAGGTTATGAGCCCTTTATTCAAATCAAATGGATCCCTGAACCATAAGAACCTAAGTTGGTTCTTGTCATATTCATTTTTAGATTTATTCTCAAAATTGCCTTGAAATGGCACTTTGTACGGCATATTTATCTAACCTGAGGAGCCAAGTGAACACCTCTCCTCCTTTCTCTCCTTTCTCTTGGGGGATAACGCCACCTCCAAGTTTCCTTGTTGCACCTACAGCATCCCCCACCCCCCTTTGCTTGGCAATAGTTTTGTGGTGAGACGACCAAAACTGTCTAAACAAAAGCCCAAAGACCTAAGGAACATGAAGGGAGTTGCTGTGGACATCTTCAAAAGATGATTAGACGCCTGGCTCAGAACAATCCCCGATGAACGGGACGTACATGGCTATGTGAGGTGGAGAGTACAAGAAAGCACTCGCCCCTCGACCAAGACAGGCCTAGAGGGGACACCAGCCTGACCTTCGTGTGAAGAGAGAACTACGCACGGAACCGCAACGTTGCGTACACACACATTTTATTCGTGCATTTATCCGTGATTCACTGTCGTCAATTGAATTAACATAACCTACTAATTGTTACCACTGTACACTTAACCGTGATCGTGACATGGTGCTAGCCGTGATTTGAGGGTGTTTACATTTGGGGGTCTCCTCCCGCCATCCCACACAATGCGTCTCAGTCAATGTCTCTCAGCGCAGCCAAAGACAATATTACGGACGATACAAAGATCAGCAGAAAAATCAACGAGTGGTACAAAACTTCAAAATAAATCCAATTACCTTCCAAACAACACAGGACAATAGGAAAGTCAGAATGTGTAGTGTCCCCAAACTAAAGGCCTGACAAGAGACCTCCTCAACACTGAAGGAAATTAGCCTGGTTGTCAGTGGGCCAAGACATTTTAACCAGCTTCACCTTCATGTGAAGAGAGACCGACGCAGAGGGGGGGGGGGCACTACCATCGAGTATAGCAATTTAACTTGAAGTAGTAGCATTATTAAATATTTAAATTAAATAGATGATTCTTTCGCAATAAAAATTAGGTGGTAACCTACATCTTAACACATAGCTATCATATCTACAGCTAATTACGCAAAAGTACATTTCTCTTTCATATTGAGTTGCCAGATAGCAATATTTATTAAATTAAACCATATATTAATCATCCAATTAAATATTGTCTCACCACAAAACTATTGCCAAGCAAAGGGGGGGGGGGGATGCTGTAGGTGCAACAAGGAAACTTGGAGGTGGCGTTATCCCCCAAGAGAAAGGAGAGAAAGGAGGAGAGGTGTTCACTTGGCTCCTCAGGTTAGATAAATATGCCGTACAAAGTTCCATTTCAAGGCAATTTTGAGAATAAATCTAAAAATGAATATGACAAGAACCAACTTAGGTTCTTATGGTTCAGGGATCCATTTGATTTGAATAAAGGGCTCATAACCTATAGATTTAATGTTGTGTTGTTTGGAGCCAATTGCTCACCTAGCCTATTAGCAATGACAATTAGACATCATTTGAACCAGTTTAATAACTCTTTAACAATGAATTTCCTCAAGGAACATTTTTACGTAGACAATCTAATAGGCTCAACAACAACATAATCTGAATTATCTGAGGTCTATGAACACTCTCAAAACATTATGCAACAAGGTAACTTTGAACTTAGTGCGTGGATTTCAAATGATGAGGAATTAAACAAAAAGATTTTAAAGGATAATAATGGTCTTACTGATCCATCAGACAGAGTTAAAACTTTAGGTATGAACTATTATTTGGACGCATCTTCTATCAGTCATGATTCAATCTGTACTAAAGGTTTTAAACTTGATGAGGAAGTAAATATTAAAAGACAAATATTAATTATCAGAGGCTTCAAAAATTTTTGACCCCATGGGTCTATTCCTGCCTTCAACAATAAAATCAAAGATTCTCCTCCAAGAAGTTTGGATGACAAATGTTGGGTGGGATGATCCAATAACAAATGGATAGCAAAAATTTTGGAAGAAGTTAGCTGCTGATTTAACAAAAGTGCAGAACATTAAAATTCAAAGGTGCTGTGGGTTTAGGGATAAGCCACAGAGACTTCATGTGTTTGCTGATGCAAGCACACATGCTTATGGGTACTGTGCATACCTTGTAAGTCCTACAGAAAATCATCTAATTTATGCAAAAGGGAAAGTTGCACCCCTCAAACCTACCCGAACCATACCTCAACTGGAACTATTGGCTGCTGCGTTAGCCATTAAAACCAATTCATTGCTTAAGGATGCTTACCATGTTGTGAACATAACTGATATCCACATCTGGCTTGACAGTCAGATTTGTCTTGCATGGATACGGAATGCTAGCATTAATAGTAAGAATATCTTTGCAAGAAATAGGCTAAAAGAAATAGCTGAAGCTAATGAAAGACTACAAGTAAACTTTCACTATGTTCCAACTAAGCAAAATCCAGCAGACTTTCTGACCAGAGGTTTATCCTACAAGTTGTTGAAGTCAAACAAAACTTGGTTCATGGGACCTAAGTGGCTCTGTAATACAGACCAATGGCCTGTGGAACAAGTTAACTTGACATTAAATTTAATCTTTTCAAATGAAAAGGTTGAACCAATCACTAATTATGAACATTATTCTGATTTCAGCAAACTTGTCAGGGTCACAGCTTACTGTTTGAGGTTTGCTCACAACTGTTTAACTACAATAAACAAACAGCTAAATAAAAACAATCATAATTATACAGAATTGCAACCAAGTACTGGATAGCGCATGCACGACAAAAGGAGTACAATAAAGAGTTAGAATTCTTGACTAATGGGAAACAAACAAAAGAACCTGTACCATCAGTAGTTGTGGATCTAAATTTGTTCAGAGATGAGGAATGCCATCTAAAGTGTAAAGGGAGATTAGACAAATCAAAACTGTCTTACAAAAGCAAACAACCAATCCTTTTACCTAGATTTAGCTATTTGACAACATTAATCATCAGGCAAACACACACAATGATGTACATCATATGGGGTACCACAGACACTAACTACATTAAGAAAAACTTATTGGATACCCAAGGGAAGGATCACTGTTAAAACAGTCCTGAGTGAGTGTATCACATGTAGGCGTATTCATGCTAGGCCCTATAGGATACCAAATCCTCCTGCTTTGCCAGAGGAGAGAGTTACTCTCAACAGACCCTTTGAGACTGTAGGCATTGACTATACAGGAGCATTGACTGTGGGGTTGGTTGACACTGAACAAAAATGTACATTGTACTGTTTACATGTGCTGCCTCACGAGCTGTTTATCTGGATGTTGTGGAGGACCTTACAGCAGAGTCTTTTGTTGCTGTCTTTAAGAGATTCTGTGCACGACATTTAGTACCCAAGACAGTATGGACTGACAATGCTACATATTTCAAGGCTGGTGAACAAGTCATCCACGATTTGTTAAGCAATGAATTCACACAATTATATATACAAAATTCAAACATAAAGTGGAAGTATATTCCGGTTGCCTCTCCTTGGTATGGTTCTATCTGGGAGAGGAATATACAAGCAGTAAAGAACTGCTTGAAGAAAGCAAATGGTAAAAACAGATACACTTGTTTGAGTTGCTCACTCTCCTGGCTGAGATTGAGAACATCATTAACAATAGACCACTCACTTATGTAAGTGACAACATTAATGACCCCGGAACCATTAACTCCAAATCATTTGATTCGGGGAGAACAAGTTAGTCTCCTGCCGTACTACTATATAGACTCTTCAGAAGACCCAAACTGGACTCAACGACATGATGAGCTCCAGACTAAGTTACAACATTTAACTAGAGTTAAAGCTCATTTCATTAAACAGCGGAAAACTGAGTACTTGATGGGTCTAAGGGAGAGACATAACCAAATGACTAAGAAGGATTGGTCTGACACAATTAAGGTAGGGGACCTTGTTCTCATACATGACAGTACTCCAAGACAATACTGGCCTCTGGCTAGAGTTTTAGAACTCAGACCAGGGGCAGACGGGGTAACAAGAGTGGTCAAATTAAGGACTTCAACGGGTGACACAACAAGAGACATTTCTCTTTTGTACCCCTTAGAGCCTGGACCCAAAACAATGGACTTTGGAGAACCTTCTCCACCGCCAGTAACAACTGGAGACACTGAACTTCCAGTAACTATTCCTTTGACAGTAGGAGTGGTAACGCATCCTACTATAACATTGACAGACACATGACCTCAGCGACAAACAGCATTAAAGGCGCGACTAGTTTTACAACAAAAAATAGATGCTGGGGAATTGTAATTTTATCTTCTAACTTTCACTTTTCCTTTTCTTATGGTAAAGACCATAGACAGTTTCATCTTATGGATGTATATTTTCTCTTCTAATTAAATGCTACATCTTCTCCATGAGATGGTGAGGATAGTCACTGTTAATCAGATTAACAGGCATTTACAGTCAAATAGTTAGCTAGTCTATACTCAGACATAAAAATTGGTGACATTGACACCAAAATTTTTATCTCCCGGGGCCCCAGTATATGGAAAACTGATGTGTGGGTAGTTGGGATGTAACGAAAATGGTTCACTGAGTAGGTAGGTAGTTAATCGAACAATTATTAAATTCCTTTTATGTCAATAACAATAAACTGGGTGGATGAAACCAATTGGTTGCTCACCAGAGTTATTCTCCACACTAGTATTTATATACTGTGTGACAAGAGCGTGCTCGGTAATAGATATACATTACCGATCAACCAACCAAAAAACCAAGAGGTCGCTGGTGGAAAAAGCCCAGCGAAAAGGTGGACAAGGGGGAACGAAAACGAGGAACGGGGTTACAAGACGGAACGAGGGAAGGGGGAAGAACAAACAACGGAAAAAAGATCCCCACCAGCAAGTACGCTCTCAACAATTAAACAAAAGGGGAAAAGGGTCTCTAATAACTAGTAGTAAGTGACTAATTGTGTTTTTAACCCAGTTAGAAGTAAACGCAGTAAATTAAGCTGGGTCAGACAAATTAGGCCTACATTGTGGCCTAAGACCTAGCATCAACTCATAGCGTAACAAAGGTGAAGGTAGATTGCCCTAACCTAATTTGGTGAGGAATCCTACTGTGGACCTCAATTTATCTGCCCGCTCTGGACCATTTCCGGAATCTCTAGGCTGACCCTACAAGGCTAGACTTAATCTACTCTATAGTTAGACTGTGGATATAAGGGGTGGGTTAATTGTGGACCAATTGATACAGAGCATTTTTCACATAAGGTTTAAAATGAATGGTGAAGTAATTGAGGAAGTACAAGAGTTTAAGTAATTGGGTCAAACTATTACCAGCTCCTTGAGTGATGACTCGGATATAAGAAAACAGTCTCGAAGCCTGTATGCTAAAGCGAATATGACCATAAGGAGCTTTCGTTTCTGTACAAGTGAAGCTAAAGACACACTCTTTCGTACTTTCTGCAGTAATATATACGGTCTGCAGCTCTGTGTGAATTATAAAAAAGGTTCTGGCAGTACCCTAAATTTGCTGTACAACAGTTCTTTTAGACTCTTACATAAATTACCCCCGAGATGCTCAGCTTCGCAAATGTTTGCTACCCGCAATGTCCCGAGCTTCCCGGAGGTAACAAGACGTGCTCAACACATTCTAATGCAAAGAATTAAAAAATCAACCAACCCGATCATCCAAGCTATCCATGAGTCCTGCCATTTATCCTCTAAGGCCTAAGCTATGGACTTCTTGGTACGAAAACGTCTGTCTGTCTGTAGCTCCACTTAACTTCGACAGTGCAGTATTATTTCTAATCAATTGTATATATTTCTACCCTTAGTGTATGAACTGTCATTGTATTAATAATATTTGCCATATGGACTATAGTCTGCCAATAAACCTTTTCATTTTCATTTTCATATAGCAAAATTGGGGTAGAGTTACCAGATGCTCTTATTACGAAATGTATTTAAATCAATATATTTAATTTAAATACTCTTAACACGTGTACATATATATGTAATAATAACAATAAGTCAATATTTAAATTTAACACATTGTGGTTTGTCAAGACCATAGTTCTGGTACGTTCTACGGTCACAATGACTGAAAGGACAGTGAAGTATGCTGATAATGACATGAAATCATCATAAGATCTATTACTTTTTGTCTAAGTATATGCAATTTGCAAACTCCTCTAAAGTGTATAATTATAGTCAGTCGTGTGGTGGAATAAATCTTCAAACTACTTTTGCCGTGTATATATATATATATATATATATATATATAATCTTGTTTCATGTTTCATGATTATGCAAAGAAACTAGGCTGTGGCGGGGTTATCTAGCTATGTTGCTCGACATAATACTTAAATACTATTTAAATTCGGTTGTGATGTCCGTTACAATAAGGAAAACAATAAGAGAGAACTTTATAAATTTTAGACAATGAGGAAACCTGTAAACTGTGGAGAGACTTGCTTGGTACTATATACGATGCAAACAGGAAGGAGGGGCCAATCGCGAATCTCCGAAACTATTGAAATTACACCTTTTTTGAAAAGACTGTGTAGTGTGTAAGATGCATGCGTGTGTAGTAAGGGATATAGTGAGAAGCGCGTGTTTGAGAGTATGCTGGACTGCTTACAGGGTAGATGTGACATGTAAAAAGGCCAGATGAAGAGGACAGTGATGGGAGAAACAGGGTTCAGGCACTTCCTGCCTTCTGCTGGAATGCCACATACAAACTCCTATATATATATATATATATATATATATATTATATATATATTATATATATATTTATATATATATTTATTTAAATTCGACTCTTGTAAATATGCATAGCGGGTTATTATGAGTCAGAAGTTATAATGAGATCGATGTGCAGTTCCCTCGAATGATCTGTTAAATAATTTTAAATTAAATATTAGGGCTCGCTTACGCCATTGCAGAATCGAATATCGCGTGATGATACAACTTTCAGTTTTACGTTTTTAATACAAGTGAAAAGCGTATGGTGCGTTCTATGAGTACATTATTATGATTGAAAGTATTTTTGTGGCCATTTGTACAGAAAATTATGTTTTTATACGAGATCTGATATCATAAAGTATTAAATTATAAGATTTTAAACGTTGTATAACGGTAGGCTTCAGTTCTGTAAAGACATGATTGGTACAGCTAATGACAAAAACAATAAGCATGAACATTCTGTGTGATTGATGTAAACAGTGGCCTGACTGGTGTGAAAACAAATACGTTTATTATGAGAATTATGAGGAATTGTGAACAGCCGTTAAATTAGAGAAATGATAATTAAAGTAATGTGAATAGTCCTAACTATAACTACAAGTAGAAAGGTTCTTAATGAAAAATCTCTCAACTTTCAGTACCTATTTCCCGCTGCATCTATTGAAAAATGACAACCCACGCAAATTCGACATCCCGTTTTCTTTAATTGCATCTAGTAAGAAATTTTTTACCCGAACCTACTTATTTGGATGTTATATATATATATATATATATTATATATATATATATATATAATATATATATATTAATAATAATAATAATAATAATAGCAAGATTAGTATCAACTAATAGTCTTTAGAAGAAAGTTAAACTTAACAATAACCTGAAAACAATTACTGAGAGAAATATATAGCAAGATTGGGGTATAGTTGCCAGATGCTTTTATTACGAAGGGAATTGAAATCAATATATTTAATTTAAATACTCTTAACACGTGTACATATATATATGAATAATAACAATAAATCAATATTAGTAATAATATTTAAGTGGATGTTTAGAGGAGGAAAACAACTTTGGTGATTTAGTTTAAAGCATCGTTACGCAACTTGATGTTCTTTTTAACACATGTAATTTTATAACGAAATTTGATGAACGGTAAAATTATTAGTTCATATACCAGAAGATAGCATGTGAAAGTGAATGTAATGGTATATAGCGATGTAAATAACAGAAAACTACATATTTAAAAGTAAATAAACAAATATGCGTGTACTATATGTATATATTGTATTTGAAGGTCATCTCGTTTGAAAATAAGCCAGTTTCCCTTAAAAAAGAGAGAAATTTATTTATTTAAATTAAAATGATAAATATTCATTTTATTTTTCATAATGCAGATCTTAGAATATGATCACTCTGATTTTCATTTATGTATTGTTCGCAATTTGTTAACATTTGAAAATTGGATGTGTTGATGCGCAATGTGGTTAGGCTTATTAAGACCTTTCAGATATTCGTTTCCATTTCTACTGTCTGGCGGAATTTTCCTGAACAGGAAGTACTCGAATGTATATATGTTTTTGCATGTTTGTTCTTGTTTGTCTCATGAAAGGACTTTTTCAAGAAGGAAGGCGAGGCTCAATCCTTTCTTAAATTTTTTTGAAGGAAGGTGAAGACGAATCATTTTTAAAATTTAATTTTTTAAATTTAATTTTTTAAATTTATTTTTTAAATTTATTTTTAAATTTATTTTTTATCCCCCCCTCCCTTTTTCCCCCCTTTTTTTCCCCCTTTTTTTTCCCCCCTTTTTTCCCCTTTTTTTTTTTTTTTTTTTTTTGAAGGACCATGAAGGACACCTCATAAAGGAGGGACCGCCATGAAGGACGGTGGAGGACCTCCATGAAGGACGGTGGAGGACCGCCGTGAAGGACGGTGAGGGGGGTAATTTTCAAATTGATCCATTGCTGTCTCACATTTTGCCACTATACTACTTACGGCCATTGTCGTGCGCAACTGCATGCACACTATCGCTTTCTATTTACCATTCTCGCAATACAGAATTCAATGCAATCCCAACGTTTTCATGAGTATGGGAACCTGGTAGATTTTTGGTGGCTAAAACACTGCTTTTGTTCAAATTTACTATTAATTCTATATGCTATCAAACTGATAAAGGATTCAATTTTTTACAGTGACGCCTAATAATCCAATGTATTTAGGTATTCGGCCTAATAGTTTTGCACCGAATATTCGGTATTCGGTACATCCCTAATGTATATACACCTTGGTTACCTTGGTTTGGCCTCCGCCCGAATTGTTCATTCTGACGAAGGTCAAACTTGTCACTCCATCTTAGACCTACAGCTTAACGTGGAATCCGAACCACGCCCCACCATCAGCCCAGCGTCTTAACCACTACGCTACCCAGGGTACCAATTTATCTACCAACCATTTTTTCTTCTTTATTTTATTGTGTGGAAGGATGAACAGCTGGGTTTTGCTGCGCGCCGCATGCCATCATCGGGTCTCTGTCCCGGACCCGATGGATTCGTAGTCAGCGATGCTAACCACTACATATACTGTGTATATATACAGGGTGTCTCAGAAGTCGCGCACCATAGGCTTTATTCAGATTTACGAGGTTTACGAGTCGAAATGGTTTATAAGTGATGTTTAATTACAATATTTGTTCGATAATGCTCGAATAATAAAATTAATAGTATGTACAGTTAATCAAAAAGCTGTCTTAAAATAATTAATTGAATGAAGCTCATTAGCCAATGGTGCGCGACTTCTGAGACACCATTGGCTAATGTAGCTTCATTCAATTTAATTATTTTAACATAGCTTTTTCGTTAACTGTACATATTATTAATTTTATTATTCGAACATTATCGAACAAATATTGTAATTAAATATCACTTATAAACCATTTCGACTCGTAAACCTCGTAAATCTGAATAAAGCCTATGGTGCGCGACATCTGAGACACCCTGTATATAATGATCGAGGCAGGTGTAGAATAAAGTAAAGAGTCATATCTATAAAATCAATATACTGTATAGGCTTATGAAAGGTTAACAACACAGAAGGTTACGTACACTCACCACCAAGTTATTTTAGGGAATTAAACAATCTCGATGTTTGCAATATTTGTAGTTTGACACAAAACCAATCGGTACTCTACTTCTCGCCAAGTGTTTGGATTTTGTCGATAAGTGTTTGATGATAATGCGAATCAAAATTTGTACTGTTGTTGTTGTATTCTTAACAACAGCGTGAATCGGACTTCATAAACTTGCTGAGCCTGGCTCCTAGCTAGCGCAAAGGGTTTATTCTTACATCACTTTGTTTAAGAGATATGAACTTTTTCATGTTTTCCGGACACCCTGTCTGCATATGAGGAAAATCAGTAAGACCAATGCCCTGAACATAACTTTCCTTTCATTATTCCAAACGTTTCGGCAATAATTATACACTACTTTCCATTCTCAGTAAGTGAAATGGGTTAAATTAGAAATATATAAAATAATAATTATTTAAATTCTGAACGAGGTTATTTAAAAAAAAATGGTTAACTGAAAAGTGAAGTTCAGAAATGCAGAAAAAAAAAATTGGTTCTACAGGGTGTTCACAATGTCATGTCACCCCAGTAAAATACTAACTGATTTTTGTTTTTCTTTCAGACCCATTTGAAATGCGTGATAGCGGCGACTATACGATTGAACAACGCAAAAGGGGGGTGACTGCCCCTCTTTGGTCAATTTGGCACCCCTTTTGGTCAATCTTGGCGCCCTTTCCAAATGCCTTATTTTTTATAATAATTTTTTTAATTTCTAAAAGTAAAAAAGTACATACTTTTTTAAATTATAAAAATATCAACACCACTCTTGTAAATACCTGGCAATTTACCTTTCAATTTTTTTTTAGAAACTGTGTATAAAAATAATATTTCCCTTCGTATACTCAAATTATGCTTTCCAGCTTTACATATTCATTTATTAATGGTTGTAAGCATTTGTAGACACGAGGTTAATGTGTTTGTAAACCCTTTGCGTGGTATTCACATTCACGATCTTCCTCTCTCAAAATGACTGATGGATGGATCAGATAACGTCAATCAAATTAGTTCCAATATTTACTACCAGAAACCTGGTCTTTAACTACATTTTAGTAAACGCTAAAAATTTGCCTGCTGGTGCTTAAAGGGTTAACGTATGTATTTTTAATTCCAGTGTATGTAATTATATTTATATATAATTAAACATTATTTTGGCGCAATTTTTACATATGTAAAGGTCCGCCCCGCCCCTTTTCGAAAATCCTGGATCCGCTACTGCATGTGTGTGTGTATGTGTAGGGTCGGAAGAGAGGGCTCTCTCGTAGATAAGGTCGTAGGAACAAAGAGGGCTGTATGTTTCTTATAATAAATACCTTTATGCTCGCATATGCGAGTGATGTATATCGGAGAAAGAACCGCACATCCATCCCCGCAATAGAGTAAGCACACATGTATGTATATACGATATACAAACAAAATAAATTGAAGGGAAATGTTTCTTTGTGTTTGAATAGTGATGATGTTGTAGTTTGAGAGAGCCAGCTCTCGTAGCTGAGTGGGCAACAACGTTTCCCTTTAAGCGAAGTGAAGACACTGAGGTCGTGAGTTCGATTCTCGATAGTGCTGGTAACAGTAATGTGGGAGTTAGAGCTATGGACAGCATTAGTTGGCCTGAGACAACTTCATTCTGAATTTTTTATTTAATTAATTTCATCGACTGAGGATGAGAAGTAGTGTATCATTATTGCCGAAACGTTTGGAATAGTAACAAACTTATGTTTAATGCAATGGGCTTATTACTGTTAATCTTTAAATAGAAGCTTCCTACACAAGAAGCATCTTTATTTTATATATATATATATCGGGTGGTCCGAAAAAAATGACGCATTTTTTAAAAATTAATATCTCAGTAACCCCCTTCCTTATCATGACAATTTTTATATGCAAGATACTTTCAAACTTCTTTTTTTGAATGCAAGAAACGGAATTCTGATATCTTTTATAATTTTCTCGCAATTAACAAAAGTAACAACATGGGTCAAAAAAACGAATATCATGAGAAAGGAAAAATTTAATCAGAAATTTAACTAATTAATTTACAGTAAATGATCGATTGGACCACCACTCTGTTGACACACTAATCTAAGTCTTTTCTTCCACACAAAAATAATACTTCTTACTTCATTAATGCCAATTTCTTGCCAAGATTCAAGTATTTTACTTTTTAATTCTGATTCGGTGAATTTTTCTCGTCGACCTCGGTAAACCTTCTCTTTTAGTAACTCCCAAATTGAGTAGTCCATAGGATTACAATCTGGGCTTTGTGGTGGCCACTCATTTTTCGTTATTAATTTTGGTGTATTGCTAATCAGAAACGACTGTGTGGCGTAGCTTGTATGCGACGGTGCTCCATCTTGTTGAAATATGAAATCATTTTCTTGATACAGGCGACGACAATCCGGCAACAATTTTGTTCTTAAAAGTTCAATGTAATTTGCAGAATTCACCTTTGTCTTTTCAGTTTCAATAAAATGAACATCTGTCTTACCATTTCAAGAGACCCCTGCAGATATCATAACCTTTTTGGAGAATCTTGACGTTTCATGATACAATCTGTTTATTGAAATGTCACACTTTTTACCACGCCCGTAGACAACATCATTTTGACGGTTTCGCGGAATTTCTAGAGTGAAATCTTTTTCATCCGTGAAGACTATCTTTTTAATATCAACGACAGAGAAATTATCAAGTAACTTTCTGCACCTTGTTTTTCTTTTATCCTTAACAGTATCACTTTTTCTAGAAGATACTATTCTTTTGAAGGCTTTTAGTTTTTGTGCTTTAATTATTCGGTGTACAGAAGTCTTTCCAATATTCAAATGTTTAGCAATTGTTCTTTGTGACAAATGACTTCCTGGTTTATCTTCTTGAGAGCAGATTTTATCGTTGATGTAATCCACATTTTCTGGAACCGAAGCTGTTTTAGGTCTACCGCTTCCTGGTTTTCTGGCAGTACTTCCCGATTCGCGAATCTTCTTTAAGAGTCTTTCCACTGCACGCCTTTTCCACTTTTTGCCGGGAAACTCTCGCAATAACCTTCCAGTCTTCCATCCTTTTTCACAGTAACAATTTTTAATGAGAATACGATCTTCCTCTGACAACATCATTAAGGGTACTGACGAATTGTTAAAAATAAAAATATCCACAATTTGACTTGTTCATTCCTGTAGAGTTTTGTAATAACTTGCAAAAATATCGCATGATATCGTATAAAAATGATATCGTATAAAAAACGGATATTATATTGCGATTTTTGTTTTTTTGACCCATGTTGTTACTTTTGTTAATTGCGAGAAAACTATAAAAGATATCAGAATTCCGTTTCTTGCATTCAAAAAAAGAAGTTTGAAAGTATTTTGCATATAAAAATTGTCATGATAAGGAAGGGGTTACTGAGATATTAATTTTTAAAAAATGCGTCATTTTTTTCGGACCACCCGTATATATATATATATATATATATATATATATATATATACATACAGGGCGTCCCAAAAAAATGTATACACACTTTAAATAATTATAAAGGCAGTGTTTATTAAAATACATTTCATTTTCAAAATGTAATAGAATCTACAGACATTATTTAATTGTTTTGTCAACGCCTGTTTTCAAACTGACGTCCGTTCTGGTCCAGGCACTGCTGATAACGCGAAGCAATGGAATCGCAAACATCACGAAACATTTCGTTTGGTATTTGTGTGCATTCTCGTTCAATGGCTGCTCTCAATTCAGCGACTGTTGCAGGTTTTATAGCGTAGACTTTGTCTTTTAAGTATCCCCATAAAAAAAGTCTAGTGGTGTGAGGTCTGGTGAACGCGGAGGGTATTCTACGAAACCCCTTCGTCCAATCCACATCCACATCGTGCCAAGTACCACTCGCAATACTCCACTCTTCGGTCCGGATCATCTTCATTAATAGCATGGACTAATCTTGGAATGTAACTTTTCCATTGACAGCGCTTCAAAATGCGTTGGACAGACGATTCTGAAATTCCTACCTCACGACTCGCTTGCCGCACAGATTTTCTTGGACTTTGGTGATACGTTTCCAGTACTCTTTCTTGCTTTGTGGGGCTTGTCGATGTCCGTGGTCTTCCGGAACGCTTCTTGTGGACATTCTGAACAGTTCCATCGGCTTCAAACTTATCTCTAATTCGAGTGATGGTAAGTCGCGTTGGTGGATCTGTTTGAAACTCCCTCCTAAACTGTCTTTGCACTTCAACTGCGTTTTCACACTTCCAGTAGCATTTTAGAATGAATTTCCTTTGTTCAAAGCTTAGTCTGACTGCCATTATTAATTCTAATGGGTTTAACTTGGAAAGAAAGAAACATCAATTGAGCTATCAGCTGTTAAAGTGTGTATACATTTTTTTGGGACGCCCTGTATATATATTATATATATATATATATATATATATATACATGCACTTACTTTGTGTGAGTTCGAACGACGGTTCAGGATGGATCTGCGGTTGACCCCTTTGCAGCATCCTGCCTCATTTGCGTGATTTGGTGAAGGAGGGAATCGCTGTCTGATCTCTTCCTACCCTCGTAGCCAGCCACGCTGGCTGGTCAGGGACTTTGCACAGGAATTTGTCCAGGTGGTTCTTGAAGTTATTCAGGTTGGGTGCTGGCGATTCCTTACCTCTTTCGGTAGGGCACTGAAAAGCTTTGGGCCTCATATTCTGAGGTTATTTTCCATCCTCGTTTTCATGGCCCCCCTGTCCCACCTTCAAAGCCTTCAAATATTCCTTCTGACTCTCTAGAGTGCGTTTTTGGACCTCTGGGTGCTAACTTCAATTGTATATCGATGAGGTTATGGTCGGAGAACTTTGTGTGCGTTACCTTTTTATTATTATCTCGTTGTTATTTGTCAAGATTAAATCCAAAACGTTCTCTTTTCTGGTGGCTTCACAGATTTCCTGGGTAAGGGCGTAATGTTCCATAATATCTAATAGCATTGTTGCTTGAGTTCCATCATATTTTATAATGTTGCCATGAAACTTCTCGACATATATAATTTCGTCATTTTTCTTCCATGTTATGAATGGGATATTAAAATCTCCGAAAATTAGAATATTTGTTGCTGGAGTTTCAAGTAATTTTAATGTTTTCTATTTCATTTGTAGCAAATTGGAATTCACTTTTTGTGGTGTTTGGTGGTCTGTAGATGTTCATAATGGTTAGGTTCAGTTCTTTTACTTCTAACATAATAATTTCGACTGTGCTGTTTGATTTGTTTACCTTCACTTCACATGTGTTTGCGTTTTTCACGTAGATGCAACACCCTCCCCCTCGTCTAACAACTCTATCTGCTCTGTGTATGTTTTAGTCCAGCAATGCTATTTCAGTATCCTCGATGCAGTTTTCACAGCCTTTTTCGCATTTATGCAAGTGTGTTTCCGTTAGGCATATGATATCTATGTTGGCTTCGGTAGCTAAATTCTGTAAGTATTGTAATTTGCAACCTGCATGGCCCGTATAGAGGCCTCGTATATTTGTGTATAAAACATCTATCGGGTTTCTAATTTCCGTGTTCGGTTTTCCTATATACTGGTCGTTTCCAGGTCGATATCGGTTCCTGTATGGTGTTATTGGTTGGGCCGCTGCATTTGGGAGAATTGGGGTTGCGGCCTTTGATACCACTGTGGTTGTTGTATTATCAGTGGGTGGCGTTGGATAGAGGGGTGATGTATGTAATGGTGTGGTGAATTTATCTGCGGAGTCTTGTCCTTTCTTGTTAGTAGGGCAAGCTGTGTTTTTATCGTTCTCATTTCTTCTAAAAAATTTGTTTCCTTGCTCCTGTTGTTACTTCTAATTCAGATAAAATCTGTTCTTTCCCGTTCTCTTCTTTGCATACCCTTTATGTGAAAATATGGGCACTCTATATTTAAAAGCATTTTCTCTGTCAGTGACTGTCTGCACATAGGAGGGTGGAAAAAGTGACAGTTTTGTCCGTATCTGCATCTTCCATTCCTCATCATATCGAAGCATTTTTTTTGGGTGACTGTACCTGCAGTTTGATCCATATTTGCACGACCCTGTTTTATAGTATTCGCATATGGCCCGTCGTTTAATCTCCTTACGAGCCCTATGTGATTCGATTGCTTTCTTCTGTTCCGCCACCACTTCTTCCTTACTCAGTGTTTTTTTTTTATCTTTGGCGAGTTTTCATTAGTGTTCCTGGCATCTTTCTCTCTATCGTTCTCTTTTGTGTTCCTGGTATCCCTCTCTTTCTCTTTTGTTTTCCTGTTATATCTCTCTTTTGCATGGTGTATTTCATCCTGAGGCTACTTTTGTAACTCCCTGTGGTGTGCTTTTTCCTGTATTGTGTTGTCCTGCGCCTCGTTTTCGGTTGTGTCGGTGTTATCTGGTGTTTCCTGGTCATCTGTCGGTAAACATGTATTGCCCATTTGCATTGCTCTTTGTATTATATTCTTATTTTTTCCGTGCACTTGACGCACAGAAAGCCATAAAGACCTATGATTTTGTTGTTTATTCTGTTTATCATTTTCCTGTCTTTTTTTCCTAGGTTCACACATTTGTAATGTTTGAATGTATTGCAGAGCATACATTTTAAGCCTGTGGTTTGGACTGCTTCACTTCTGCAGTCGCAGAGCTGAAGCGCAGCGTATTCCATTAGTCATAATCCAACTTTATTTAACTTTCTGAGTTTGGAGTAATTAACACACTTCTTCGTATTTTTTCCCATTCTTCCCTTTATTTATTTTATTATTTTTTTTTCGGCTTCTCAAATTCTCAAATTTCGACTGCGTAAAACTGAACCTTATGTTTATGGCATTTTCGAATTTCGTCTGCTGAGTCTGTTCTGTTGGCCAAATGAAAAATCTCAAGAAAGCAGTTTTTCCGTTGGAATTCTTTCAATTTATGTTGCTTTTTTTTTCTTTGTGCACGCTATATGACACCGGTTTTCACTTGATAAATTATTTTCGCGAAACCACTACTACTTAATACACACACACTGATATAAGACAGAAATTACCGCTGAACTTATAAACATTAGTTATTTGGATATTAGACAGAGCGGAAACAAACACGTCCGTACACCACGAGGTAGAAACAGACACACACACACATATATATATATATATATATATATACCTCCTCGTTTACTTCCTCGTTCAGGTTGCGTGTGTTGGTCTCTCTTCACACGAAGGTCAACTTAAAGTTAAATATGAACATAAATTAAGGCAGTCGACGGTACAAATATTTGTCCTCTCAACATACAAATATAAGCAAAGCATTAAAGCAACTGGGTGACCAAGTGCTTTGAACATATTAACATTTATGTGAAAGTTGGTTAAGTATCTATCTATCCATCTATCTATCTATCTATCTACCTATCTATCTATCTATCTATATATATATATATATATATATATATATATATATATATATATATATATATATATATGTTGAGAGGACAAATATTTGTACTGTCGATTGCCTTAATTTATGTTGATATTTAGCTTTTGGTTTAATTTTAATATAAAATAAATTTCTTTGAAGCAAATTACAGAAGACTAAATTTTTCTTAAGAAAATTATCCGCCATTCAAATCGTTGCTATTTTTGTCTCTGAATCCAGTTCAGCAGAATGTCATTCGTTTGCGAGAAGTAAAAGTGACAGCCCTAATTAGTGATATTATTTGCCTTAAATTAACAACTTAACGGAACCACACACCTGATCGGTTCGCTCTAAACGGAAATTTGTAAGAAGATTTACAAATGTTTTTAGTATTTTTACTGCAGTTTATTGGTTTGCTTAAGTAACAGCACAAGAGGGTATAATTTATGCTAGCAAATATATTCACCAAAAGGATTATTAATATTTACGACTGTAATTTTGCATTGTTATCCAAGCAGTTTAATATAATTTACCATTTATTCTCTAAATTTAGTGAATAACTTACTCAAAACACTAAAGTAACTAAACTATGGGATCTTTTAAACTATCCCCCCCCCCCCGCAACATACCCTTTTCAACAATAAAAACATTGCCAAAATTTTTTTGACATAGAAATTTTTCTAAGCCACCACTAAAATATATATATACGAAATTAAAGGTAAATTTCTTCCCCCCCCCCAAAGGTTTGGTAATTGCTTTCATTTCTCGTTAATGAACCTTTCTGTTTCAAAATTACTCCTAACTGGTACAGGATTCTAAATCACAATACTAAAATTAACGAAGAAAACACTATATATATATATATATATATAATATATATATATATATATATATATATATATGATTATAGCCATTAAACTGTACAAACGTTCTGTACTCACTGAACTTTTAAATTTCTTCGCATGGTGTTTGAGTAGTTCATTGTGAAGTCAGAAATCACAAATACTTTTAAAGTATTGTCATGAAGCATTTATTGAATAATGATCCTTACTTTCTAATACTGCAAATCGTAAGTACACTAAAGCGTAATATAAGTAAACATTTTGTATTAATTTTGAAGGATTTTCAACACTGAACGAAAATGGTTTTTTGTTTGTACAAAAATGAGTGAAAATGAGTGAAATACGTTTTGAATGCGCAAAGTAGGATTGTTTAATTTCGAAGGAATTAATTTTTTACCTCTATAATGGAAATATTGTCTTATATATATATATATATATATATATATATATATATATATACAGTATATACTGTATATGGAATACACAGCTCTACTGTGCAATGGGTGGATCGATTTTACATTTTTTTCGATTTCCATATTCTAATAGAGACAAACACTTGCGCATGCATGAGAAAATAGCCTCTGCAAAATCTTAGCTTAATAGGTAATCATCTTCTGCCCCCGGCAGAGCGATGAAAATCATATTTTAGTAGTCAAAAACGTATTTTTCTTATAATTTTTAAAATATTTCAATATGCATCAAAATTATTCCTAATAACTATAAAGTCGATGAAAAAGACCTCATATGATCATTTTTCCAAGCGCGTTGTCCTACGTTAATATCTTTTGCCCCCGGCAACAACGTCAAATGTTGAAAAAATAGGTCATTTATATACATATTTTCAGATCGGCTCTTTGTCTTAAATAATGCATTTATATATTTCCCATGCATTTATATCGTTGCTTAGGCATGAAATAACACACACGCAAAATTTTATGACTCTAGAGTAATATCTTCTGTCCCCGAGAAAAGTCTAAGTGTGGATTATAATTACGTTAATGCGATGTTATAAGTACGATAAGTACTAAGTACAGCTCCTCGCTTGCTAATTTTATAAAATTAGCAACCCAGAACTCACCACGAGGAGGTGGCTGTACGTCGAGTTCCACCCTATCCAGCCCCAACCACCTTCCTTTGGCTGCATGTCGATTTACATACGGTAATCTTTCTTAGAATCAAATCGTGGAATTTTTGTTCGGGAGTGAAGACGGGAGCGGATGAATCCGTCCCTCTCTTCTATTCCACTTACACTGGCAGAGGCTTCGGTTACTAATTTGATGAGTCTCTCGACCGCTTGAGTATGACAAGGGAATAGTGGGATCAGTCCATCAGGCTGGTCTCCCGTCTCAACAAACTCTTTTATTCGGGTATCAGGTATTGTTTTTGTAACGGGGGATTCCGTCACCTCAGCCGTTTGCCAGTTGATCATTTCGTAATAGTTTTGACTATCGTAGAGCAGCTCAGGCATGGCGAAGGCTCGAATTTCCCCCGCTGGTGGTTGTTTTGATCATGCTTTTAATATTCTTCTCCATCCCAATTCTCTTATGTGTTGCTCATCGGCATGTAGCATGGAGATCAAAATATTTTCTGGGTGAGCAAAGAATTTCTACGGAGGACTTTCATGGCGATTGTCTTAGATCTTTGAGGCATGGTCTGAGAGAGACGCATCATTTCGAAAAAGTGTTTAGCGCCCTCAGTGAAACTGGAGTTTTTCTTTATCTTAAACCAAATTGGTGCGTAAACTGTCATAATGAATCGCACAATTTCGTTGAAGGTGCTGGAGGGTTCACTGGTTGAAACATAGAGGCGCAGAAATCTATTTGCTGTTGTCAGCCACCTGGAATGCGCCATCTTACCTGGATTTCGAGCCGCGAGAGCTGAAGAGCAGCTACCGCTCGACACTGCTCTGTAGATGCCTAACAAATATTTTTGGTCAGTGTTCAACTCGGCATCATCTATGTCAATGTCGGGAGATGGAATGGCATCGAATTCTGTAATTGGAAGTTTTTCGCAGTCGCTCAGTTGTTTTCCAACTGGTCCAGTAAAGCCCATTGGCCCAGTTGTTTTGCCGTCCAAGTCTTGAATGAGGTGTCGCAGTGATAATTCATTACCGTGTAATAGGCATATGATCCACTGAACTGGCCTTTGTAGTTTCATTTCAATCATACGAATGGCTCCACCCTTTCGACCCGTGTTCACTGCGGTACCATCACAGCCTATAGCCACAATGTCGTCCGTGCTAATATTGTTAGTCTGCTGCTGCTGCTGGCAGCACTCACCAGAGATGACCTTTAAACCCTAGCCTAGATTCATAAAATTTTGCGTGTGTGTTATTTCATGCCTAAGCAACGATATAAATGCTATGGGAAATATATAAATGCATTATTTAAGACAAAGAGCCGATCTGAAAATATGTATGTAAATTACCTATTTTTTCAACATTTGACGTTGTTGCCGGGGGCAAAAGATATTAACGTAGGACAACGCGCTTGGAAAAACGATCATATGAGGTCTTTTTCATCGACTTTATAGTTATTAGGAATAATTTTGATGCATATTGAAATATTTTAAAAATTATAAGAAAAATACGTTTTTGACTACTAAAATATGATTTTCATCGCTCTGCCGGGGGCAGAAGATGATTACCTATTAAGCTAAGATTTTGCAGAGGCTATTTTCTCATGCATGCGCAAGTTTTTGTCTCTATTAGAATATGGAAATCGAAAAAAACGTAAAATCGATCCACCCTACTGTGCATGGAACAAAGAACCCTTCTGAAGGAACTTCTCTGACGGTGAGCTAGTTTCCAAGAACGAGCAAATGGCTTCTCTGCTAAACGAATTTTTTACATCAGGTTTTGCAATAAAAGATGTAACGAATATCCCTACGGTCATAGACATAATACCTTTCGATAATGGTAATACTTTAGATAATACTGTGGTGAGTGAAATGGAGGTACTGCAAAATGAAATGCTTAAATCACCGGGGCCGGATTCCATATATCCCATACAACTAAAGGAATTAAAGGAAGGCATTGTTTTGCCGTTAACAAAGATTTTTAATGCGTCTATTTCTGAGGGGTGCGTACCAGATAATTTCAAGTTAGCAAATGTAACACCTATTTTTAAGAAAGGCGATAAAGGTGCGGCGGGAAATTATTGGCTAATCAGTTTAACGTCTGTTGTAGGTAAGCTATTGGAATCGATAATTTGGGATCGTATAGTCGAATACTTAGAATTGCATAACTTGATTAGAAATACGCAGCACGGTTTTAGACAAAACAAATCTTGCTTAACTAATCTTTTAGAATTTTTCTAAAGCGTGGTTGAGGTTTACGATAGACATCGGGCGGTAGATGTAGTGTATTTAGATTTTTTAAAAGCGTTTGACACCGTACAGCACAAAAAAATCGTTGAAAAAACTAAGGTTCATGGAATTAGGGGTGTAGTAATAAATTGGATAGGAGAGTGGTTGCAAGGTAGGAAACAGAGGGTCGTCGTTGATGGAGCGGAGTCTTCTTGGGCTAATGTAGCGAGCGGCGTTCCTCAGGGTTCTATATTGGGCCTCTTGCTTTTTCTTATATATAATAACGACTTGAATGTCGGCCTAGTCAGTACGGTTTCAAAGTTTGCGGATGACACGAAGTTGGATAGTAGAACGATAAATGACGAAGATAGAGGTAAAATTCAGGAAGATCTGAATAAAATCGTTGATTTGTCGGTCACATGGCAAATGTGATTTAACGTCCATAAGTGCCAAATTTTACATATAGGTTCGCGTAACGGTAATTTTGCGTTTAGTATGTCAGGGAAGGAGTTGGCAAGCGTAGATCAGGAAAAAGATTTAGGAGTTATAGTCACTGGTGATTTGAAAGTAGCGAAACAAAGTACAGCAGCGGTCAATAAGACGAACAAAGTGCTAGGTTTTATAGCTAGGAATTTTGAGTACAAGTCGTGCGATATTATTGTTCCGCTTTATAAATCATTAGTTAGACCCCCTTTGGAGTACGCGATCAAATTTTGGAATTGTATATGCGCAAGGATATAGACAAAATCGAACGAGCTCAAAGACGAGCAACTAAGATGATTCCGTCGCTTAGGTCAAAGTCGTACGAGGATAGGCTAAAGGAGTTAAAACGGACTACACTCGAGACTGGGAGGCTAAGAGGTGATCTAATCCAGGTTTTTAAAGTTATGAATGGGTTCGATAACGTAAAAAGAGGTAACTTTTTCGAAATAGCACAGTATAGTACAACTAGAAATAACGGGTATAAGCTGACTAGTAGAAGGTTCGAGACAGCAGTTGCTAAAAAAAATTTTACGCAGAGAATAGTAAATAGCTGGAATAGTTTGCCGGTAGAAGTAATTAGTAGCACGTCTATAAATATGTTTAAGAATCGATTAGATGCATATGTTGATAGATTGGGTATAGTTTAAGGTAGTAAAATTAAGGTTTTTTTGGTTCGGAACCCACGTAAAATTGTAGGTCCCCTCCGTCACCACGGAGTACATGCGCAGTACACAATTACAAACACGGTTAGGTAGACCAGCCATGAGTGGCTCCTAGGGTCTTTGTTGGTCTGAAACATTATAACAATTAAATCCACTATAGTCCGAATAAGTACTGTAATAGTAAGTGGCAAATACTAAAGGTTTTTTCTTTTTCATGATGCAAGCCTAACGTTGGCAGCGGGTCACTAGAAAAGAGGCCTCAAAATATAGTTTCCCTCACCAGCTATCTGCTAAGCAGAGAGAACCCAGCTTAGCAGATAGCTGGTGAGGGAAGCTATATTTTGAGGCCTCTTTGCTGGTCACCCGTTGCCCACGTTGGGCTTCCATCATAAAAAAGAAAAACTTTAATGTTTGCAATTTACCATTACTTATTCGGACTATAATGGATTTAATTATCCCAGAAGAGTTCCTTGTTCCATGCACATAAGGTCTGTGTAGTCCATATATATATATACACACCCTGAGTAATAAAATGAGAACGTAAAAATAAAGTAACATATATCGGAAAGATGGACCTAATATTCGTTAAGGGTCGTTCCGAATTCCAAGAAATATGTATCCATCGTAGAGAACCATGTTCTTCCGTTGTTCCATAAAATTAAGCTCCAGTTTAACGAGCATGTGTTGCAAGAAGACTGTGCAACCTGTCACACCTCACAATACGATATCCGATGAAAAAGACAAAAAGGATTCATAGTTCTTCCTTGAGTTCCGAAAACGTAAGATGTCAATCCGACGGAGTACTTGCCGAAAACGAGGCCTCTTTCTTACCACATCCTTATTTAACAGGACTTTAGCAAAATATAAAACATGGAATCACCTCAAATCTCTTCTATCGATGCTATAACATGTCCAAGACCTTCGTAAAGCAAATGAAAAGGCCACATGATATTAATCACCTGTTTCTATGTATTTCTTTATTATCCCCAAAATTTACTGTATATGCAAACGTATAGGCGCCTTGGTCGTGTAGTGGTTAGCGTCGCTGACTACGAATCCATCGGCCCCGGGTTCGAGACCCGACGGCAGCCGACGCGCAGCAAAACCCAGCTGTTCATCCTTCCACACGATAAAGAAAGTGGTTGGTAGATAAATGGGTACCCAAGGTGGCCTAGTGGTTAAGACGCTGGGCTGCTGATGGGGCGTGGTTCGGATTCCACGTTAAACTGTAGGTCTAAGGTGGAGTGAAAAGCTTGACCTTCGTCAGAATGAACAATTCGGGCGGAAGCTAACCAAAGGTTAACCAAAGAAAGGTTAACCAAAGGTTATAAACAAATATTCTGAGAAAGCCAAAAAAAAATAGCAACCAATAATGATTGGGTTTTGTTTTGAATTTTATTACTGTCAACGAAAAGAATGAAACAACCAAAGAAAAGGAGTATTACCAATCGATTGGTAATTTTTTTGGTGCTTTTTAGAAATTTTGTGTTTCTTGGCGAATTTTTTACTAAAACTGTACATACACCTAAAAAGTAAAACCATATATACAGTATATTCTGTGAGTTCATTTCACTCCAGCGGGGCTCGGGTCGGATATATATATATATATATAATATATATATATATATATATATATATATATATATATGCAAATAACTGCAATGACCGCGCAGTATATAAATGAATAGAAACGACATAAGTATTAAGGAACGTTTCTGCACACGAGGAGGAGAGATTCCCAGGCGGTTCGCCTCATTTTTCATTATTTCGTTATCTCTCCTCCTCGTGTGCAGAAACGTTCCTTAATACTTATGTCGTTTCTATTCATTTATATACTGCGCGGTCATTGCAGTTATTTGCGCATATTCACGATTTGCGAGGGTGCTCTCTGAGGGCATTGGTTTCTGCCCTATTTGGGAGAATTTCGATTTGTGATTGAGTGAGGTCCGTAGCATAATGGTAGAGCGTCCGACCGGCAATTGGAAGGCCCTGGGTTCGATTCCCAGGCGGTTCGCCTCATTTTTCATTATTTCGTTATCTCTCCTCCTCGTGTGCAGAAACGTTCCTTAATACTTATGTCGTTTCTATTCATATATATATATATATATATTGTGATTGATAAAAGTAAATTTCTGCTGCCTTAGGGAGGAAACATAAACTTGCGGTGCATCTTGCTCCTGAAGAATCATGCCCCAGGACTGATAATAACTGGGGTTGTCTACAGTACAAACTAACGAAAATTGCAATCAACTGAATACAGATATGGATGTTCTTTGGACTAGACTAACACAAAGCATTGTTGCTTTCAGTGGTGATGAACCACGTACGAAAGCCTCGTCAGTACTTTGACCCCTTGTTTGCTTGGTAACGCTGCTGCGAGCTGCTCGTGCCCTGAAATGGGCGTATAGTCGGAATAGTGCTCTATGTAAAAAGACGTTTAACTCTTCATACTTCCACTTAAACTATGAATACATCGATCATTATTGTGTATATATATATATATATGATGCACACCCACAAAGAAAATACAAAGCGATTCCAAGGTCTTTCGTTTATTTAACACCTCGTCAGGGAAATACACTAAAAGGCCTCGTAATCGTTTTAGATTTTACCCTGTGGGTGTGCATCATTTATTAATTTCACGTGTTTAATTGTGAAATTCATCCAATATATATATATATATATATTATTATATATATATATAGATATATATATAGTATATATGTATATATATATATATAATATATAATTTAGTGGTGGACCGGATATTCGCATCCGCATCATTTTTAACATCCGTATCCGCACTTCTGACTGCGGATGTTATGCGGATATTACCTCTAATAAATTATGCAATTTACAATTAAATTAGCTTGTAAAGTAGCTTATAAAGCCCAGTCATGCACATTTCATGTAAAGTATTAATAATTATTAGTGAACAAACAAATATATAAACCTGAAAATATAAATACCTGGTACAGAAAATTGAATGAAACTTGTTTCATTGAATTTTCTGTGGCTGAAACTCTTGAGAAAGTTATTATTTTTATCATAATGAAAACATTAATATTAATTTTAATTCTTATGCATTGCCTGCCATAATAGTAATATCACGAAATTTGAAAAATTATGTCATATATTCATAATTCTATATTATATTGATAGATTAACTAAATATCCGCATCCGCATCCGCGGATATTGAAATTAAAGATCCGCAGCTGTTGAAAAACTGACATCCGGTCCACCACTAAATATATACTATATATACAGGGCCGCTGAGAGAGCGGGGAAGCCGGGATAAATCCCTGGGGCCCGGACCTCTAGGGGGCCCGGAAAAAGGGGAGATAAAATCTAAAAATATTAATAAAGCAATTGATTAAATAACAAAGAGGAAATACAATTAATGAACATACATTTTGTAGAGATTATCATAGTCAAACTGAAACAGATAAAATATTATCTGCGATCCACCAATGCCCAAGACCGACTGACAGATCTGGGAACCATTGTAATTGAAAGCCAGTTAGCTCGTATTTTAAATTTCATCAGAATCATTTACCACTTTGCTAGAGAGAAGGCAAAGAAAGTGCACTTCTAATTATGGAAATCTTGCAGTAAACAATTGTCTTGCCTGCATGGACTGGTACTGCATTTGTAAATTGTATGGTGATAGAATTAATATAATTGACTCGAAAAATAAAATGGTCATTTTCTTCTGAGTTGTTTATTCATACTGTATGTTTTCAAAAGTGACTTGGACATATAATCAGTTTGCTTGTTATGTACACAAAAAACATTCATAATAAAATAGTGAGTAAACGGGGTGGGGGGGTGGGGGGGGCATATACCAATCCTTCCCGGGGCAGCTCTCTGCGGCCCTATATACAGTGCCCGCGAAAAGTATCCGATCACTCAAGAAAATACAATATTTTCCCTTGATATTCAGAGACACGTAATTCACTTTCTATTTGTTCTAGCGACATCTGGTAACTTTGAGGTTGCTCGCTGATATGAGAGCTATCCAACGCATTCTCAAATTAGTGTTCTGGTAGCCTTCGTTGCGGGTGGCTGTGTCTCAAATTGTCAGATTTCACTGTTTGTGTAAATTTCTTGATTTTTTTTTTTTTTACAGAAAGTGGTGTAAATAAAATTTATATAATGTGTGCTAAAAACAACTTAAGAGTGATTGTCGAGGTGCTATTGTTGCTTTGCATGCATGTGGGAAATCACAGAGACAGATAGCTAAGGAATTAAACATATCCCAAGTACCGTTAATTTATGGGTTTCACGGCTAAGAACAATGGTGGCCTAAACACGCAGTCCCTAAAAAACGATCTGGCAGACCGAGAAAAACAAATTCGCGAAAAGACAAACTTATGAAACGTTTAGTATTGAAAAACCCAACAATAACTGCGAAAGAAATAAAATTTAATATGAATAATTTGTTATCTGGTGTTTCTGAACGAACTATCCAGGAGCGGCTCCAAAAAGAACTCGGATTACCATCTCGCCATGCTGCTAAGAAACCGTTCATTAATGAAAAATGCGTAAAAAACGTGTCGCATTTTGTAAAAAATACATTCATTGGACTGTTGATGACTGGAAGAAGGTTTTATTTAGCGATGAGTCGACATTTTTGACATTCAGAAGTTGTCCAAAAAAGGTTCGCCGGCCTATTGGCTCAAATAGGATGGACCCTAAATACACCCTAAAGACAATGAAACACCCTCCAAGTGTGATGGTTTGGGGTTGTTTCGGTTACTATGGGCGTGGAAACTTATATTTTCTTCCGAAGAACACAACTATGAATGGTGCACGGTATTTAGCAATGCTACAGGATAAACTTCCAATGGCAATGGCAATCCAAAGGACAAAAACATACATGCATGATGGTGCACCATGTCACAGGGCCAAAATAGTGACAAAATGGATTACTGACAATAAATTTGATATTTTGGATTGGCCTGGTAATAGTCCAGATCTCAATCCGATAGAAAATCTGTGGCTAATAATAAAAAATAAGGTTGAATGCCACGACACTGGCTCAGTCGAAAAAATTACAAGAGGCCATCAAAAAGGTATGGTGCAAGGAAATATCAGTGGAAGTTTGTCAAAACTTGATTAAATCCATGCCAAAACGTCTAGAACAAGTCATCCAAACCAAAGGACAGATGACAAAATACTAATATAAGGTTAGTATACATTTAAACATTGTTTTTTATGTAAAAAAATACAAATTTCAAGGGTGATCGGATACTTTTCGCGGGCACTGTATATTATATATATATATATATATATATATGGGAGAGAGGAGAGAGAGAGAGAGAGGAGAGAGAGAGAGAATTGACATAAGTAAATAAACACCATTGCATGTTTCACAGTTTTTTATTTAATAATTTATTAAATAAGTGTATTGGAAAATCATCGTGGTGGGTGTCTATTTACTCTCTCTCTCTCTCTCTCTCTCTCTCTATATATATATATATATATATATATATATATATATATAATATTATACATAATATAAATTACGTCTTAAGTAGAATTAATGGCCAAACTTGGAGCAAATCAATAACAGAAGGAAATTTATTTGGAGGAAAAACATTTATTTCTGTATAACTTCAAATCGGAAGAAAAATGGCTTTTAATAAGTTAAAACTCAACGGATTTACTCAGTGTTAATAATGAACAGTCGATAGTTTGCTGATACATGAGACTAATCTTCTCTGTTTTAAGTTATATTTAGTTTCGGCAAAAATATTATAGAAAATGACGATATATATATATATATATATATATATGTGTGTGTGTTGTGTGTGTGTGTGTGTGTGTGTGTGTGTGTGTGTGTGTGTGTGTAATTCTTTAATTGTACACACTTTCAAAAATTAATAAGAAATCATTGGATTAATTTACACTCAAACTTGACGTGATTATTGTGTAAGGATGCGAGTTTATTTTCACAAACACACATGCTCACAGTGTCTTCTCCTTTGAAAATTACGTGACGAAGGAATGTAATTTCTAATCACGCCTCTTGCGTTTCGATAGAAACAGCGACTAGGTATAAAATTTCCAATGTCCTGTCCTGGAATTTTTTTTGAAGACCCCTGTTCTTTCGATATCCCCATAAAAGCATTTTACAGGGACTAAGGTCGAGTGACAGGGAAGACTCAGGAACACAGCATGAAGGTGAAAATATTTGCTACACAGGACTCTCTGGTTAAAATTTTGAAGCAAAAGTGGAAAACAACATTTGCTGTTTGATTTCCTGCGCCGTCAACTCTGTCCTTATCGCTGTTTTTGCCCAAAAGAAACGGAGATGAACCATTCTCGGAGGATGCCGAGATAAACATTTTGGTCCACTATTATGGCAATAAAGACTGGGCCAAAGAAACGCTGGAGACCATGATAAGAAATTACACTGCCTGGATTCGTCACGTAATTTCTCAAAGAGGAAGATACTTTGAGTATATTGTGGACCTGTAAAAAACACGCATACTTCCACAACAATCGTGCTAAGTTACATTAACGTAAGTTCATCCATTTATTTTTATTTATTATTAAAAATGCAGCACAATCAATTAAAGCATCACGAGAGAGAGAGAGAGAGAGAGAGAGAGAGAAGAGAGAGAGAGAGAGAGAGAAAATAAATACAAATACACATAGACAAGTATACTGTAGATATCTTCGCTGATTCTATTTATTTCGTAGTAAAACATCACATAGTTTACAAAATAAGAAATACAATAAAAAATTAATGCTCCAACCCTACTTCATCTACCTCTCACAAAATATGTAGACATTATGGAAATACTAATCTTGTTTCCTTAAACTTTTCATGAACAAATAAAATCACATGTTCACAAGTGATATCTCAATATGAAATATTAAAAACTTCAAAATATACGAAGCTTTAACCAACCGCAAAATATAGAAAAATATTGTCTCAAGAAATGAAAACTTTCGATATGAAAATGATGTCAGTTATACATACGCGCAAGAGACGACCGATTCTCCACGGGAATATATTTCTGGAAACCCCTCGTAGGTTTGGACCGTGTAGAATTTTGTTAATATTGTTTTGGGAAAAATACGCGTAGATACGTTCCAAGACACGTTTTGTATATAATATAATAATAAAAATAAAAATCCTTCCTTTTTGTTGAAAATATTCTACATATAAAAAAAATAGTGAAGACGAAGGATAACAACAAACTTTTATTAAACTAAACTGAACTGAAGAAGTCTGAGGGTGTCTTCTGGCGAGATCGAGACTCGATGTCTTTCGGGCAAACTTCACCGGTTTTCTTCCCATGAAGGATAGCCACTGATGTCCACTCGAAATTGGGGTCACTGTCAGCAATTTCAAGGCCAGAGTTCATGAACTCAACAAATTTCTTCATTACTGACAAAAGCTTCTCGGCTGGAAACGATGCTACGTCGTCATCATCATATTCCTCGATTTCGGTGGCAGCGTGACAGTCATCTGAAGTGCTTCCTTAGGGGTCAGAACTTTGTGGTTACTCTCAAGATGCTCCTCGATGTCGTCTGCCTCCAGGTCGCCAAACTCTCCATGTAACCAAACACTCCATACGCCGTATCCTTGTTTTCATTGGGTAGCGGCATCAAAAGTAGAGTAGGTTCTGACTGGTTGCATTATGAACGAGGTTGATTTTTCGTACTCCGTTCCAAACCGCGTAGATTTGAAATTTTACCGTTTAGAGTTTAGACCATTTGAATGGCTTCAGTATTTTTCCCGCGTAAAATCGGTCGTCTATTGTACTCAAATATTCAGACAAGTGCTGTAGAATTTTTAAAACTCTTTAAATAGTAAAATAAAAACTTAAAGGTAAATAGATAAATACTCGTAGATAGATCAGTAATTGATTAGCTTCTATATTAGATTTCACTGGCTTCGTTTATGATTTTTTTTATAGATAAAAGCTCCTTCAGATACTTATTCTTATCCAAAGAAACCCGCGTTTGATTATATTATTCATACCCACCGGTCTGACCATACCAAATTTCACAATTTCGTTCAGCTATTTCTGCACATTTTAATAATTTGTGTTTTAATAGGCGTTTTGTTCTTTTCAGATTTGTTGTTGAACTTATGGCACAGAAACTGACAATAAATGAACGGGTGGAGATAGTTTTAATGTGTGCAAGGCGTGGTAACACACACCGATCACTTGCTGCTGCTTTTAATGACAAACACCCTGACAGGCCGCCAGTTGTTCAGGCATCAGTTGGAAAACGGTTCACTCATTTCAAAGAAACGGGAAGTGTTCATGATCGGCCGCGTAATGGCCAGCCAAAAAGTTCAACCGATGCAACAACATCACTAACGGTACTCAATCACCTCGAAAACAGTCCACGTAAGTCCTTAAGAAAGTTATCCCAGGAAATGGGTGTCTCCAGAAGATCCATTCAACGTATTCTTACAACAAATCGTTTCCACCCCTACAAAGTCCAACTCATTCAGGAACTGCACGGCGACGAAACAGACCGTCGTGTAGGGTTCTGCCAGTGGTTTCTACAACATCGACAGCTTCAACGAAGGATCATGTTCAGCGACGAAGCGATATTTCACCTCAGTGGTCGTGTCAATAGGCATAATGCACGCTTTTGGGCCAATGAGAACCCCCACTGGATGGAGTGGAGGAAGTACATATGCAATTCGATCCACGAATTATGGTGTGAGCTGCGCTCTAGGGAGATCGGTTAATTGGTCCGTACTTTTTCGACGGCAATGTAACAGATGAAAAATATTTGCATTTGCTGCAAACATTTTTAATGCCTATACTGGACGACATTCCATTGGCAGAACGGGCGGAGAGGTGGTTTCAGCAGGTTGTTGCACCACCACATTTCGCAACCATCGTCCGGAGCGCTTTAGATAAAACATTCCCAAGCAAGTGGATAGGACGGCGAGGGCCCGTCGAATGGTCACCTAGGTCTCCAGACCTCACGCCTCTTGACTTTTTCTTGTGGGGCCATCTCAAGTCGGTAGTCTATGCTGATCGACCCAGAACCATAAGTTCTTTAAAGGATAAAATCACATCTGAGTGTGCCAAACTCAGTAGCAATGTGTTAAGGAATGTTCAAACATCATGCATTCAACGCGTCAGAAAGTGTCTCCAAGTGAAGGCCACCAATTCGAACATTTATTATAATTTAATAAAATGTGCCTATGGTTCCTGACTTTTACGCCACCCTGTATATTTCCATGATTTCTCAAAAGATTTCAACCTGCATATTCACTCGATCTTTCACTCTCTCATTTTGATATTCATTTCATTTACAATGAAAAATAGTGTTGGATGAGTGCTAATCCTTCAGTGCATAAGAACTCTGCATATAAATGCTTTCTCTGTGACTTATAATCTTGTAAAAAATTAAACTGTATTGAACTTCCCATACCACAGGTGAATTGAAACCCTGAGTATTCCATCCGCGATAAATACCTTTCCTTTCAACCTTTCAAAGGTTCCGCGCGATGATTCCTCATTTCATGAAGGTCAAGCTTGTCGCCCCTCCTCTCGAGTTGGCCTGGTGAAGTAGTGAGTTGGTTTCTTGTACTCTCCACCTCACATAGCCAGGTACGCCCGGCTCATCGGGGATTGTTCTGAGCCAGGCATCTAATCTTCTTTTGAGGATGTCCACTGCAACACCATTCGTGTTCCTTAGGTCTTTGGGCAGCTGATTAAACAGTTTTGGTCCTCTCACAACAAAACTATTTCCTTTCAGGGTTAAGGATGTCCCCTGTCTAGCCTTTAATTTGGGAACACGACACGGTCTTCCTTTTCTACTTTCCACCGTTGTTTTGGGAGTTACAGGGTTCAGAGTAAGATTAGGGGCTAGTTTCTCCATTATTTTCCAAGTGTAAATAATGGTGTATCTCTCTCTTCTCCTTTTCAGTGAATATAGGTTTACTTCGTGTAACCTTTCCCAGTAATTTAGTTCTTTGCACCCCTTGATCTTGGCTGTGAAGCTTCTCTCAATCCCTTCTAGCTGTCTAATGTCTTCTTTTTTAAATGTGGATGTTAGGACCGAGCAGTATTCTAATTTGGGTATGATCAGTGTTTTCAGTAGAGGAATCATTACATTCCTATTCCTTCCTGTCCATTTCGGGTATAATATTCCATGGATTTTAGGTCTTCTCTTTTTCCATACCTTAACAGCTGAAATTTCTGTGTTAAACTTCATATTGTTGTCTTCCGTCCACTTGTAGATTCTGTTCACATCTGCTTGTAGAGATCCTATATCCTCTGGGTTTCTTATTTTTCTACTGATCTTTGTGTCATCAGCAAAGGATGTTAGAGTGCTGTCTCTGGTAACGTCCTCATCTATGTCAGTTAGCATGATTATGAAGAGTAGTGGAGCTAATACTGTTCCTTGTGGTACCGAGCTGAGGACCTCTGATTCTGATGAAGATACTCCTTGTACTATAACGACTTGCCGCCGCTCATTAGGTAAATTATATATCCATTTCCCTACTTTTCCTGTTATTCCCATATACTTCAATTTATGTATTATGATTCCATGGTCACACTTGTCGAACGCTTTGGCAAAGTCTGTTTATATTACATCATAGTTTTCATTACTTTCAAGTTCATCAATAATGTGGTTGTAGTGTTCCATTAGTTGTGATAGGCAGGATTTGCCTGACCGAATCCCATGTTGGTTATCATTTAATTTTTTTCTGAGTTTCCAAAAAGTCAGATTTTCTGTCTAACTATTCTTTCAAATATTTCAGTGAGATGAGATGTAAGCGACACTGGCATATAGTTTTTGGCCTCGGGTCGATCTCCTCCTTTATATATTGGGACTATGTTCGCGCTCTTCAGGATGCCCGGTATTTCTCCCGTGTCTAGTGATCGTCTCCATATCCAATATAGGGCTCAGCGATTGCATTCTTGCAGTTTTTGATCAGTGTGGCATTTCATTTATCCGGTCCTGCCGCTGAGTGTGTTTTTAGTTTCCCTATAGCTTGTGTAATATCATCTGTCGTAAAGTCGAAGTCCGTTATACTTTCCCCCTGTAGTTCTTCAAAGAACGCGTTTCTATCGCATATTAGTTTGTCAGTTTTTGGGATACTGAAAGATGATTCGTACTGAGCTCTTAATATTTCAAATACTTCTGTTAGATCATCAAATAAAGCACTGTTCTCGTTTTTCAGAGGTCCGATAGTCGCATGGTTTTTCGACTTTCTTTTTGCAAAATTATAGAAGTACTTTGAGTTAACCTTTATCGCTTCTATAGCGTTGTCTTCTTCTTTTTCTGTATGCTTCTTATTTAGTTCCTGTATGACGTCATCGATACTCTGCAGTTTATAATTTAATATTTTTCTGATGTTGTTATTTTTACAATTACTTAATTTTGCATTCACTCTTTTTCTCTTTCGGAACAATCACCTCTTTTGTCTCTCGAACCTGCTTCTCTTTCCTCTATGTTGTATTTTTGGGACATATTTTTCCACAATTTCTAACGTCTTCGCCTCTAAAGTCATTAGCATCTCTTCCGTTGTCTTGGCCTCGAAAATGGTTTTCCAGTCTATTACTTCCATACTGGATGCAACATCTTCCCAATTTATGGATTTGGAGTAAAAATTAAAAATTTCGAATTTGCTTCTTTCTGTTGATCGTGTTCTTTCCTTTCCTGTTGCTTTTATATTGGTTATTTCAATGATGTTGTGGTCCGATATTATAGTTGGGGATATTTCTACATTATCTATTAGGTTGCTGTTGTTTGTAAATACCAAATCTAGGCAGTTGTGTTTTCTTGTGTTTTCTGTTATTTCTTGCGTTAACATAAATTCATCAGCTAGAGCTAGTAGAATTTTTACCCGCTCCTGGTCTTCACGTGTGCCCCCCCTTGTCCTGGTGTATACATACATTTTTTCCCATCCTTTTATATTCCATGAATGGGAAATTAAAATCACCACAGAGAAATATATTTGGGGTTGGAGAGTGTAGATCTTTTACTCAGTTTCTTACCTTTGTAATGGAATCTACAAATTTTGAGGTTGGAGTGTGTGGGGGTCTGTACATTACAATTAGTACCATATTTAATTTTTCAACTTTTGCTGCTACACATTCTACGTAGCTGTTTGATGTACTAATAGTCATTTCTGCCATATGCCTTTCGCGTGTGTAAATAGCACATCCTCCTTTACGTCTCAGTTCTGTCGGCTCGGAGGATGTTATAGTTGTCGATTTGTATTTCGTTTTTGTCAACACAGGACTCACAGTTTTCACAGTTCGCCTGGCAGTCCTTTAGATGAGTTTCCGCGAGGCATGCAAAGTCTGCTCCGGCTTCTTGCATGAGTCCCTTCAGGTATAAAACTTTGTCTGTGGAATGATTTGATTTAAGGCCCTGAATGTTGGCTAGGATTATTTTTATTTTTTCTCTATCGTTTTCGTATACAGGTGGTTCCGATTCGTTTTCCGATGGTGGTGCCGGTATCGTTGCCTTGTGGTCCTCCGAGAATTTGCCTCTTTTTATCTTTATCGGTACCTGTTGTCCCGATAACGCATGAAGTGTCTTTGTGCATGCCTTCTGTCCAGCTCTCGGATTCCTATATTTGTCAGCTGACTTTTTATTTGCTGGATAGTATTTAGCAGCTGAATTGTGTTGGCTACGTCTAAAAAATAATAAGTTAACTAAGTTACAGAACTTTGTAGAGAAAATGCAGAGCTACATGTTTATAAGGATCAGATCCATATATGAAGACAGGATTAGTGATGTAAGTGGCTTTCTTTGCAACAGAACCTTCTTTCGCCCTTGCTTATCACTGATATTCTTCAACATTTCTCATAAAATATCGATGGAATCTGCTGCCCGAAAATGAGTACAATTATCTTGTTTATCATCTACGAATGTTGTAATTGGACTTGTATGGCGTACTAAATTGAAACAAAACATTTTCACATTAGGGAACAACGCATTTGTTAAAGAAAAGGGTAATATATATATATATATATATATATATATATACGAGGTGTGATCAAAAAGTTCGGTAAATAGTCCCACAACTAATGAACGCGTGTCACGAGGTGATGTCAGTGTGTATGGCTGATGACATCACCTTGGCCACTTGCCAGATGCCAACAAACACCCTTCAACTACGCACCAGTGCGCCGTGTCATTGCTTTGTGTGAGGCCGTTTTTGTGGAGTCTGGCGATTTTGCAGAAAATGTCGAAATTTGAGCAACGTGCAAACATCAAATTTTGTTTTAAACTTGGTAAGACGGCTACAGAAACGCACGGAATGCTTGCAGCTGTTTACGGAGATGAAGTTGTTACAAACAAGACTGTTTGCAAGTAGTTTAGAAGGTTTCGAGAAGGAAATGAGTCTTTGGAAGATGATGAAAGAAGTGGTGCCCTGAGGGGGCACCTTCGCATGCCGTACATATATACATTTTAACTGCAAATTTCTGATTGATCGAGGTCCATGGTGTAGTGGATAGCATATCTGACCGGCAATCGGATGATCCTGGGTTCGATTCCCGGGTGGTACCTCATTTTTCATTTGTTCGTTCTCCCTCTTCATCTTGTGCGGAACGCTATTCTACACAAGCGTCGTTCTTTACATTAATTATACTGTGTTGTTTGCAGTTAAAATATGTATATATATATATATATATATATATATATATATATATATATCAGGTTGTAACATAAATTCTGCTCGATTAGAAAACGGACGATAGATAATCGAATAACCTCAAGATGATGTGAAATAGTTTTAGAAATGTTGCAAAATACACGCGGCGACAGGTTCGCACAGGTTTTATCACGATACAGAATGATACAGAATGACTTAGGCTAGTGTGGGCTTAGGCTAGTGTAGGATTAGGCTAATGAATATTTTCTCTGGTGTTTTTCATACAGTTAGAACGCCACCCCTACTTTATTACAGTAATTAAAAAAACATGGAACCCACGAAAGAGCATATTCGACATGTGATGCTGTATGAGTTCCATAAAGGATCTAACGTTAGTGGATCCCCAAAAAATGGAATGGATGTGTAGGAGATGGTTTGAGAAGTTCAGAAATGGAGACTTCAGTCTGAAAGATTATCAACGAACAGGACGACCAAATAAGTTACATGAAGAGTTGCTGAAAGCAACAGTGGAGGAAAACCCAACGGTAACTGTAAGAGAACTTGGCCTGCAACTCGGCGTTAGCCATATGACCATTCATCGTCATTTGAAGCTGTTAGGAAAAGTAGTGAAGGTTGTAAAATGGGTTCCGCATGATTTGTCACAAACGAATCGATATTTGCACATCACTGCATTCTCGTCAACTGCAGGCACCGTTTTTGAATCGGATCGTCACTGGGGAGAAAAATGGGTCCTCTATAACAATATTAAGCGTCGACATCAGTGGTTTAGCCGTGAAACAAAGCCTGAACCTCAGCCAAGGAATGGATCCCATCCAAAGAAAATTTTGCTATGCGTTTGGCAGGATATGCAAGGAATTATTCATTTTGAGCTTCTGCCAGATAACCAAACAATCACAGCTGAAGTCTACTGCCAACAACTCCAGCGATTAAAGATGGCATTACAAGAAAAACGTCCTGCATTA
>JAJOZX010000133.1:1275000-1542500 GCA_023014485.1 Bathynomus jamesi
TGTTCATCTGCGAAACATGATACAATACTCTCATTAATATCTGCATCAATATCTACAATCATTATTATGAACATTATTATTATGTCCCTTGTGGGACAGAGCTTACGACTTCCGAGACTTCGGATTTAACTCCATTTACTACCACTCCTTGTGTTCTTTGCGTCAAGAAATTAAATATCCGTCTTCCTAACTTTCCAGTAATTCCTGTATTCTTAAATTTGTGTGCTATGATTCCATGGTCACATTTATCGAAGGCTTTAGCAAAGTCAGTATATATTAGAGCTATGTTTTGTCCTCGACACAATGTTTTCCCCCTGGTGATCTAATAGCTGTGATAGGCATGATCTTCCAGCCCTGAAGCCATGTTGATTTGGGTTGTACACGTTCTTTTCTTGTAGTTAGTAAGTAGTTTTGTCTCAAATTATACGTTCACAGCACTTTATAAGGTGGGCGGTGAAAGCCACTGGCCGATGATTCTTGGGTACTGTTCTGTTACCACATTTAAATAAGGGGGCAACGTTCGCGTTCTTTAATGGGAGTGGAATTTGTCCCGTGTTGAGTGATTTCCTCCATAGTAAGTATAGCGGTTTGGCAATATTTTCTTTACATTTCTTCAGAAACGTGACATTCCATGTGTCTGGTTCTGGTGCCGAATTGTCTCGCATCTGTAATAGAGCCTTAATTACAGCTCCTTCCGAGAACTCTAAGTCTATTAATAGGCTTGTGTCGGAATTTGTTTTGGCTGATTTGTATCTATGTCGAAAAATTCGTCTGGGTTTCCTACTTCCACCTCGAACTTAGGGGTGCTAAACACAGAGTTAAATTGTTCTCTAGGCAGTTCGCTAATTTTTTTCGGGTTATTTGTGTATTTGCTCCCCGTCTATCAACGGACCAATACTCTCTTTGCACTGCATTTTCCTTTCCGCAAACGTGTAGAAGTATTTTGGCCTATTTTTTATATTTTCTGCTACCTTCTTTTCCTCGTTTGTCTTATGTATGAATGTTTACTTTAGGTCCATTTCTAGTTTGCTTACTTTCTTTTCTAGTTTGAGTATCTTTACATCAGTTTCACATCTGTGGTGATGTTTTATAGTTTGTTTCCGTTGTCTAAACAGTGTCCTGATTTTCCTCTCGAGCTTGCTACGTTTTCTTTTTTGTCTCTCTGGAACATGTTTCAGTATTATAGGTTTGGTTTCAGTCTCTGTTATAAATAATATTTCTTCTGGACTATATATATATATATATATATATATATATATATATATATATATATATTATAGTAGGTAGGTCTGGGTTGTAGTTGGATGGGAGACCGTCCTCTGTGCCCAAATTATGTAGCGACCCGTGGTTCGGATCCCACGTAAAGCTGTAGGTCTCCTCCGTCATATGACCTTAGATGTTGCGAAGCAGGTTAAACAACCTGAATATATAATATATATATATATATATATATAATATATATATATATATATATATTATATATATATGATACACACAGACCGTGCATGGAACAAGGAACTCTTCTAGGAAAATTAAATCCACTATAGTCCGAATAAGTAATGATAAATGACAAATACTATAGTTTTTTTCTTTTTCATCATGCTAGCCCGACGTGGGCAACGGGTCACTCGCAAAGAGGTCCCAAAAACATAGCTTCCCTCACCAGCTATCTGCAAAGCACATAGGATCCAGCTTTGGGACAGGATTATCTGCTTTGCAGATAGCTGGTGAGGGAAGCTATATTTTTGGGACCTCTTTGCGAGTGACCCGTTGCCCACGTCGGGCTAGCATCATGAAAAAGAAAAAAAACTATAGTAGTTGTCATTTACCATTATTTATTCGGACTATAGTGGATTTAATTTTCCTAGAAGAGTTCCTTGTTCCATGCACGGTCTGCGTGTATCATAAAAAACCTCAGGGAACCATTCTGAGTTCATTCCCATATATATATATATAATATATATATATATATATATAATATATATATATATATATATGCCAACAGTAACAATAACAGTTTTATACTACATACATTTTATAAGATAATGACAATATACAATTGTGAAAGAAAGTTCGTTGGCGTCCTGATATGGCTATATATGATATGTATGTATATGTCGAAAGGTCATTGGTGAAGTTTTGGATATTGATGCGAGATTTAAAGCAATATGATTGGGTGAAAATAATACCCCTTCATTTTTATGTATTATATTATGCAGAATAATAAATTAATAAATAAGTAGATGGTAGTGGTCTAGTATTAATTATTTAATTAAAAAATAAAAATGCATATTTGAATATATATATTTAAACTTTATTATATATGAACTGTACGTTATAATTGGGTTTTTAATTCTGAACAGTGATCTGCTTTACAGCAGATTTGTTAAATACGTGAGAAGAAATAAATGCGATGGTTTCCCTCAGTTGGTGTCGCTGTGTGGTAAATTTATCCCAACAAAAGTTGGTACGTCGCATGGGCGCAAATCGCTGTCAGAAAGTAGGGGTACATTTGGGTATCAAAATTAATGGATTTTTAGTACATGTATTTAAAATATCGTAACAAAAATAATAATAATAATAATATTAATAATAATAATAGTAATATAATAGGATCAATCCCAGAATAGGCACCTGAAATCATTTTTAGGTGCTTAATCTGGGATTGAGGCAAAACACAGGTGCTTAATCTGGGATTGAGGAGAAAAAAATATAAACAGTTTTTAGAGATATAATTTCATTGTTTTTATCAATATTTGAAAAAATCAACTTTAACCTAACCTAACCTAACCTATATATATACCAATTTATGTGGCAAGATAGATTTGCTTCAGATGGATTCAGAAACATTCGGGCTCATATTGCAGGAATTTATAATATCTAAAATTTTTCTTTATTCATTAAACCACTTTAAACCTTTCATAACTTTGCCTTTATTACATTTGTAATAAACTTTGTATAAACAATAAATTTTGTAATCATCAGGTTTTTTTTATTTAATTCCTTGCAAGGTGCCTATTCTGGGATTGAGGTTGAACGCAGGTGCTTCATCTGGGATTGAGGTACATCAGGTGCCTATTCTGGGATTGACCCATATGATATAATAATAATAATTTAATATAATAATATACATAATAAATAATAATATTCATTCATGTATTATAAGTCCTCTTATTACTTTGGAATACCGTTACCCTACTAGGAGTCCTAATACTTCCCAAATAGTGGGTCGGGGGGGTACAATTGATACTTTGTCCCCGGCCTTCAAAAAGTCGGAGGTACATGTAACCTCCCTTTCCCATAGGGATTTGCCCTCATGGTACGTCGGTTGCACCGGGATTCGAAATCGGGCCACTGCATTCGTAGCCAGCGACGCTAACAACTCTATCACCTAGGCTATATAACTGCGTTAATATATATATATAAAAATTCCAGTATATTCTCTTTATATTTATCAATGTCTATATTCATCTATCTTTATATATATATATATATATATATATATATATATATATATATATATATATATATATATGTATGTGTGTGTGTGTGTGTGTGTGTGTGTGTGTGTGTGTCTGTCTGTGTGTGAGTTTGTGTTTCTATGTATTCAATAGTTCATTTGATTGATTTTAACCTTTCAGAAATATAAAACAGTGAGACTGAAGTATGAAAAGTACATAGCGAGATCATAAAATAATTAACAATGTCGTAGTTAAGAATATAACCTTCCGCATATAACATATAAACCTGCGAAATGGTATCTCTTTAGATTAGGTTACAATGCGATGTTATAAGTTTAGAGTTTGTTGTTTGTTAGATATAACGTACGTAAAATGGAAGGCGAATGGGGGAAAGTTCCTTTTTGTAAAAGAATCATTGACCTACGAGAAACTAGGCAAAAAATGCGGAAAATTGCGGATCATCCCCGTATATATCATGACACTGTTCGTAAATGGGTAAAAAAGAGGGGAAGACGAAGGAAATCTTAAAGACAAACATATTATTGTGGTGCTCCAAAGAAAACAACCGGCGAACAAGACGAACAAATTGTTCCGGCATACGCATTTCCATATCCTGAAAGGATAATATTTATGCACGACAAGTCACACACACACACACACGTCAAAAATGGTTCGACGATGATTTCAGGAGCAAAGTGACATCGGATTATTAAACTGGCCAAGCAAATGTTGTGATATGAACTTCAAAGAAAATATTTGTTTTCTTTATCCAGGAAGGGCGAACGCCCGATAAAAAAAGCGCCCCCACCCCCATAGAAGAAGAAGAGAGCCAAAATCAAGGTTCAGAGATTTCGAGATGCCTGGACACTCTGCGTTTGAAAGATTGGAGGTCATAGACAAGGGGAAAGATGGATTGAGGAAGATTGTTCCAGAGTTCACCGGTTGAGTGGATGGAAAATTGAAAATACCGATTAACCCTTACATTAGAGAGTTGGACAGAAAAACAATGCGTAGAAAGTCAGGTACTGCATGCTCTCCTTAAAGGATGAAGCATGCAGTTTGAGAGTTCAGAAGAGCAATGTCCGTTATGATAGCGATAGTAAAGAGAGAGTGAGGCAACATTGTGGCGAAGAAAGAGAGATTGAAGACAATCAGTAAGAAGCGGGGAATTGATGAGACGAAAAGCCTTTGTTTCCACTCATTCAAGCAGAGTTGTGTGCGTTCAACCACCCCACCATGAGAAGCATACTCCATACAGGGGCGAACAAGACCACTGTACAGAGACAACAGCTGAGTGGGGGTGAAGAAACTACGGACTGTAGTGATGAAAGCCTGCATTGAAAAACCGGTATTTATACCGGTATTGGACAAGAGACACGATACCGATATCGTGATTATCGATACCGGGTTTTCGGTATTGAAGAACTGCCTATTGTCTTTATTGTGAGAGCAATCGGCAAATGTCAAGTTAACAAAGATTTGTTTTTTGTAAGATTTTGTGGCCAATGTGAGTAGAAATAATGATTTATCTTCATACATAACTTACACATGCAGTATATCTTTGGGGGGCGTCATTAGTGTATGTCACAATTTATCATTTGTTATAATACTATGTTATTGACGTTATATGATGTGTCCGTTTTTCTGAAAAGGGAAACTATCATCCAGAACTCTCGCCTTAAACATTTGAAATCATATAAATACGTATTGAAACGTTCAAAAACGTTTTTACACGATTCCAAAACTTGCGTTGCTTTTTTAGATTCGTTATTGAATTCATTCAGATTTTGAATTTCGTGGTTGATTGATGCGCATATTTCACAAGTTAAATTTTGTAATTTTGTTACGTGCGCATTGCAGTCTTGTGATATGGGAATAAGCTATTTCTTACTTTAAATAATCTACCCCTTCGAATTTATTACAAGAATGTCAAAAAAATCAATCGTGTGGAATTATTTTATTAAGAAAAATAAAGACGAAGCTGAATGTTCAAAGTGTGAAAAAGTTATAAAGTGCAGTGGGGGCTCAACTAGTGGATTATCTGTTCATTTGAAAACAATTCACAATATAAATGTGGCTGAAATCAAGATAGGTGAAAATCAACAACATAAAAAACAAAAAAACTTTGGATACATTTATTAACAAAAAATCTATTGAAGAAGAAATTGCAAAACTTGCATGTGTTGATGGATTTAGCTTCCGCTCTATTACCACAAGTGAATTCATTCAAGAGAGTTTAGCTAAAAATAAATATGATAAGCCTCATCCAACTTCACATTCAGGTGTCAAACATATGGTAGTTAGATTTCATGAAAGAAATCTAACTAAATTATTCTCTGCATAAAACCGGTATCAACACCGGTATTAGTAAAATAATTGTTCAAATACCGGTATTAAAAATTGTCGGTATTTTTTCATCCCTACTACGGAGGCGGTACACCACACCTAACCTCTTAGAAGCTGTTCTAGAAAGAGAGTATATGTGATCTTTCAAGGAAAGATCACGAGAAAAGGAACCGCCAAGAATGTGAAGAGAAGAGGAAGGATTGATTTGTGTGTTCTTGCAGGTAAGGGGATAGTCGTGTGCATAGATGTATGGCACTTAATCTTTTTGGCGGGGCTGATACAAATTTGTCCGAATTTTTAAGTTACAACAAAGAATGCCCGAAATTAGATAGTTAATGTAATTAACTGTGTGTGTGTGTGTATATATATATATATAGGGTGAACCAAATGTAGGTGGACAGTAAATGATAACGTTTATTTTGAGAATACATATTTAATTTTTTTGTATACTATAATACAATATAAAATTTAAATAAATTTAGTTATAATATTTAATATAATAAAACACAAACACCATAGTTATAATGAACACCATAGTTATAATATAATATAACACAAACCGTATTCAACCTACTGTCCACCTACTTTTGGTTCACCGTGTATATATATATTTAGTAAATTAGGATCATCACAGGCTCAGGCTCCCTCACTTCAACAGGCCATTAGAAACACTAACATACCAAAGGATACGTGTCATGCTTTGCAAAATTAATTGTATGATTTTTATTTTTTTATGCAACTTCCATGATGTATTGTAATCCCTACCGGTACTTAGTTAATTTTGATTAATAGGGCATAAGACTATATCAAATATTTTATTCATGCATAAGAAAGATAATAAAAACTTGTGAGCCAACACAACTTAAATAAATTTAGTAGCACTTACTGTGCTCACAATGCAAAATGAAAGTTAAAACAACATAACTAAATAATAATATAAAGCATGTCATTCATAAGGTTAGACTTAATTTACTTGAGTTTGATAAAAGTTTGACCTAGCATAAATGAAATTATACTAGCAAGTTTAAAGGAATAGACATAGGGGCTAGGGCTCTACCTATTTAATTTGGCTGATAAAGTATTAGGACCTTACCTAATTATAAAAATGTCAACTTACCAAGTAATTCAATATTCATGATAAGCTTAGAAAGCAATTAACTCACGACAAGGATTAGATATTCTTTGAAATTTTTAAGCAAAGTCTTATAGCCCCTATTTGGGCTAAATACCATAGTAAAATCTAAATTAAACCTGGAATAAAAAATAGCCTATAAGTACTAATAACAGCTTAATAAGTACTTAATAACGGCTAATAAATAAAAATATGAAATTATCTTATAACGTTCTGATCCTGAATTTATAATGTGATAAAAGGCTAGCATTTCTCCAACTTGTACAAGCTTATTTTTTTTCATTTTGCCCGAATGCAGAGCCAGTTTGCTCGAATTCAGCGCCCCCTCAGCCCCCCAGCCCTCCCGGCTCGTACGCCTATAGTCGTGTGGAAGAGTGTGACGAGTAGACAGATGAAAGAACTGAGTTTTTGAGACACTGAAAGCCACAAGGTTTTCTCTGCCCCAATAAGAGATAACAAAAAGATTAGAGGTCAGGTGTTCCATAGCCATCCCACGCGAATCATGGAGTGACTGTTGAGAGGAACTCTTTGGGAAACGAGTGGAGAAGTGAAGAGTGGAATCATCGCCATAGGAGTGAATAGGATAGGAAGTGCGAATTAAAAGATCATTGATAAATAAAAAAAAAGAGTGTGTGGCAGGAGAGAACCCTGAGAAACACCACTTTAAGAGAAGAACAGTGGCCATCTTCAACCGCAGCTATTGATCGGCCAGAAAAGAAATTAGGGATGAAGGCACACAGAGAAGGATAGAAACTGAAGGAGGGCAGTTTGTAAGTTAAGGACTTGTGCCAGACTCTATCAAAAGCTTTCAATATGTCTAGCACAATAGCAAAAGTTTCACCAAAATCCCGAAAGGAGGATGACAAAGAGTCAGAGAAATATGCAAGAAGATCGCCAGTAGATCGTCCCTTGCGCAACCCATATTGACGATCCGAAAGAAGATTGCGAGAAGAGAGGTGTTTAAGAATCTTCCTATTAAACTTTAGAAAAGGCAAGAAATCAAAATAATTGAACAATAGTTGGAGGGTTGAGAGCGGTCATCCTTATTTCGGACAGGTTGAATGAAAGCGAACTTGCAGCAGGAAGAAAAGGTACCAGATGAAAGACAAAGATGAAAGAGTTTTCCTGGGCAGAGTGTCAGCACAGAAGAACAGTTTTTGAGAACAACAAGATGAACACCATCAGGACCGTACGCCTTCCTAGAGTTGAGCCCAGAGAGGGCAGAAGGAACATCTTTAGAAGAGATTCTAATTTCAGACATAATGAAGTCAGAGTGAGGAGGAGATGGAAGAACAGCACCGGAATCGTCCATGGTTGAGTTGGAGACGAAAGTTTGATCGAAAAGTTCATCTTTATTAGGAGAAGAGACGGCAACTGAGCCGTCGGAATGGAAAAGAGGAGGGAAAGAAGAGGAAGTAAAGTTGTTGAAGAGGTTCTTAGCTAGATGCCAGAAAGAGGGAGAAGAATTAGAATTGGATAGGTTTTCACATTTTTGTCCGATGAAGACATTTTTGGCGAGTCGAAGAACAGATTTTGCACGATTCCGGGCACAAATATAAGCTGAGTGAGAGTCAGGAGTTGGATGACGACGGTACCTTCTGAAAGACTTCTCTCTGTTGCGGATAGCATTAAAAGAAGTAAAGTTAAACCAAGGTGTTTTTTGCAGTAATAGTAGGAATGGAATATGGAAAGTACGCTTCCATGCCCGAGAGAATCACCTCCGTGATGCGCTTAGCACACTCGGAAGGCTCCCAGCCACGGAAGCAGTAATCATCTCATGGGAAATCACAGAAGTACTGCCTAAGGGCCTCCCAATCAGCGGCGCATCTTGGGAGGATCCAATGGCTGAATTGGAGTCAGAGGACAGGAAACAGACATAAGATTGTGGTCAGAGGAGCCCAACGGAGAAAAAAGTTTCACAGAGTAAGAAGGATGAGAGGTAAGAAATCTATCCAGAATGTTGGGCATATCTCCAAGGCGATTGGGGATACGAGTAGGGTGCTGTACAATCTTCTCTAGGTCATTTAGGATAGAAAAGTTGTAAGCTAGTTCTCCATGGATGTTAGTGAAATGGGAGGAAAGTCAAAGGTGGTAGTGAACGTTGAAATCTCCTAAAATGGATATTTCAGCAAAAGGAGAGTGGGATAGAATGTATTCCACTTTGGAAGTGAGGTAGTCAAAGAATTTTGGATAGTCAGTAGAATTAGGAGAAAAGTAGACAGCGCAGATGTACTCGTATTTAGTTTGAGATTGGCATGAAAGTCGTAGCCAGAGGATGTAGAATTTGGAGGACTCGAGTTTGGGAATACGAGAACAAGTTAGGTCATTGCGTACATATACGCAACATCCACCTTTGGAGTGAAATTGAGTATAAAGAAAGTAAGAGTGTTGAGAAAAGGGGTTGCTGTCAGTCGTTCAAGCAGTGGCGTACTAAGGGGGGTGCGAGGGGGCGGTCCGCCCCGGGTGACAGCTAGGAGGGGAGGTGCCATCGGGAGAGTTGAAATACCAGTACAAGTTTTCAAACCAAATGAAAAATTCGCCAAAGTAAGAAATTTTTTTTTTAAATGTTCAAACTATTACAACAGCTTAATGTTAATTTCCACTATAAAATAAATTTTTATTTTTATTGGCAATAAAAAATTTACAAACGAAAAATTAAATATTTGATAAAAATTACATCGAAAGGCGAACGTTTGTTGACGTTTTAGTCATCAGTTTGTTGAGCATAGCCAGCGTGCTGCAACTGACATTCCAAGTCTTGTTCACTTGACACTGTGACTCCACATACATGAGGTATGTTTCATTAAATAATTATGATAAAGCATAAAGTGCTGGTGTTTATAACAATATCATGGTACTTATACCAGAGTCCAGTAATTTTTGACAATGTGGTATCATAGTGATGTTTAAGTGTTTATAAATGCATCGTCTTGATGTTATAATACCCGGTAAATGCATCGTCGTGACGTTATAATACCCGATAAATGCATCGTCGTGATGTCATTTTTTTTACTTCTTTATTTACTGGATATACTGTTAATTTTCATTTTGTCAGTGATCTAGTTATTTGTGAGTAATGCTGATAGTTTTCTGCTTTTTTAGGAGTAGTGTTTGCACTTAAACCCCCCACCCCACCAACCCCCAAAAATAATAATAATAATAATCACAGACAATTTGTTCAGTTAATGTATTTCAAGTCATAATAGTTCATGCTTGTTATGCTCAGATTTTCGATGAATTCTCTGATGAAGATAGTGTGGAAATTGGACGACTTCGGAGGCATTTGGAAGCTACCAAAATCAGCGTTGAAGAGGCAAAGAAATGGACAGCATTGCAGTTTCTGGAGTTTATTGTGAAATGGGATTTTTGTGAATCTTTGCCAAGCTTGTCACTGTGTATGGGATTCTTTTTGACTGTCTGTGTCTCTATTGCTTCATGTGAAAGAAGTTTTTCAAAATTGAAATTGATAAAAAATTTCTTTCGCTCGACCATGAGTCAGACAAGATTGAAAATCTGGCTTTACTTTCAATTGAACATGAATATGCACAGAAGGTGAATTTTGATGAGGTCATTGATCAATTTGCAAAAATTAAGGCTCGAAAGCAGAGACTGTGAATCCTCTCTATTTACGTTTGAAGAATAGGCTGAGCGTTGAGACTGGATTTCCTGTGTTTTTTGTATAAAATAAAATGCAGTATTACCTGTTCACTGAATTTTTAATATCCTGCATTTTTCTTATTTCCAATTTGCTTATGACAGTACTGTAGCTACTCTAAAAATCTACTTGCAAGCATAATAAATTTTTCTGTATGTTGTAAATAGTAAAATTATTTATGGGGGGGGGGCCAAAGGAAGGATCCGCCCCGGGTGCCAAATACTTTTGGTACGCCCCTGTGTCCAAGACACCTGAGTTTCAGTGAGGAAGAGAAGATGAGGTTTAGAGGAGGAGAGGTGGTGTTCAACAGATTGAAAATTTGAGAAAAGGCCACGAATGCTGCAGAAGTTAATAAAAAGTGAATCAAGTAGAGGCCCAGAACATCTTGAATGGACGCAGGTGCGTGTCCAGGGGGGTACGGGGTTGAAACCATCCCTATTCAGGGCTGGTACACTTGACACCTCGACATTCGTGATGCAGAATCAGATGTAGCATAATGGATCAAGAATAAGTTTTACCAGTCTTAGTTTGGGTGTAAATATTTTGTTTTGCAGATTTGTTGCATGTATGGCCATTTTCTGTGTTATGCATTCTTATTTTTTTCTTCAATATTACGAAGTGATTTTTCAGTTTAGCATGTGATATCCACTTTTTCTGGCCCTATTTTTTTATTTAGTGTAGCATGGGCTGTTTTATGTTCATTACACTTGTTTTGTTCGATTGTAATATATTGGTATTGTATGCTTCATTTTACATATATATATATATATATATATATATATATATAATATATATATATATATATATATATATATATATATATATATATATATATATATATACTGATTTATACAAATGAGTTTCAGTATGAACCTTAACCCACACACTCTGATATAATAGTTAAATCTTTTCATGGTTTTCTATAGTCATAACAATATCTGTGTTAAAGTGTAAATAGCGTATTAACTCAATTTGTGTTCAGGATTGCTGACACCATCCTCGAACCCCACCCTTCGAAAAATCCTAGACTCGCCCCTAGGGCGACAGCAGATCCAGCTCCGCTGAGCCACTATCGTAAACTGTTGGGACTCACAAGAAGAACAGAAACGAGAGGCATTACTACAGCATACCTTCAGAGCATAGGAATCTCTTCGAAGGATCAATGCCTCAAAGACTTCAGTCAGTTATAGAGAAGAACGGTGGATGTACAAAGTACCGAATATTTATGTAGTGTAAATACGATCTCTCTCTCTCTCTCTCTCTCTCTCTCTTCTCTCTCTAATCTATATATATACATATATATATATATATATATATATATATATATATATATATATATATATATATATAATAATAATAATGAGCATAGATGGCCATTTGTTGGAAACAACTTCCTCAAGAGTTTCAATATACGGTTCCAAAGATGGGAGTGGTTTCATCGAGTGTGTGAAGATTAATCCAGTCCAAACATTACACATCACGTGGCCATTCGTGCCTCTTCAAAGATGTTCCCGCTTGAGTATCATGTGTCGTTCCTTCGCCAGCAATGAAGTCTTCCATTAATAGTTAAAGAAAACGTCTTCTAATGAACGAATATGACACTCTTCGAAGATGTTCCCTCTTGAGTATCGTGTGTCTTTCCTTCGCAAGCAATGGAGTCTTCCATGAGGAGATGGAGAAAACTTCTTCCCATGAGGGAAACTAACACGTCCCCAAAAGTCAATGACACGGTCAACATATAGTCATTATGACAATGTGAAATCCTCTCTATATAAGCTTATAACGTTGTTTCAATTTGCCAAGAGTTACACGATGTATATCGAGGTGATCGATCACATCATGTAAACCTTTGCCTGCATCCCACATCTGCGTGTAAGCCTATAATTTTACATGTAAATAAAGTTACTCTCAAACGCATTATTATTTATGACCGTCTCGAAGAAACTAAAAGCCAAACACATTATAAATGGTTCTAGTTTAAAATACCACATTAAAACCAAACACATTATAAATGGTTCTAGTTTAAAATACCACGTTAAAATACCATGCTAGTTTAAAATAACACGAGCTAATTACCTCTCAATTTTATCCCACTCTAGAAACCGGCCTTTAGCGTAAGTTTTTGGAAATCCTGATGTATCTGGTAAAGACTGGAAATTAAAGTACTGCAAAAATTAGATTAATGTAGTATATTGATGAAAGGAGGTCTTTATATGGACTACTTCATCAAATAAAACATCCAAAAAGAACAGAACTGCCGATATAAACTTGACTAAATCATAATGAATTTGCTTCAAACTATGTATGAACTTCTAAAATATTCATAAAGTTTCTCACACCAGCTAAATTTCTACTCACATACACAAAAGACATATATATATATACAAACAACACAGTATATATATATATATATATATAAATACATATATATATATATATATATATATATATATATATATATATATATATATATATATAATGAAGAGGACCACCAGGGAAAACATATATCCAGATAATATTGGGTGTCTATTTGATGATGTTTCGGAAAATCACTTTTTTCATCCTCGGAGCCTTAATGCGAGAAGCAAAACAATTCGCAGGGAGCCATATCAATAATGATAGGATTAAGTTTATACTGATATAGAGCTTCCATACTAAGTAGGTCAGCATCGCTACTGTTCCTACCAAGAACTGAGAAGTCAGGTTGCGAGAACAGATGGTCATGCAGGTGACAGTGGTTGCGAATAGCTGAATGGGGTTAACTGGCCTGTTCGGAGGGAACGACCCAAATGTTCGTAAATGCGAGTTTTCAAGTGTCTCTTCGTTTTACCAATATATGCTGTCCTACAGCCAGCACACGTTAACTGATAAACAACTGAAAACTGTAAGAATGTGAGTATAGAATCCTTTATTTCATAAAATGTTTGGATAGGGCTCTGGGTTTTGAAAACTACCCTGAGTAAAACTTGTGAATAGAATTCGTTGAGTAACTTCTTAAATTTGTTCCTAAAGGTGAAACTAAGAGGGCCTCTCTATACGGAATGGGAAAATATAGTATTTCAAGGAACAGTATGTATTTGTGATTATTTGGGACCGAAAATCCTATTAAGGGTTTTGCTTATAGTATCTGTGAATTTCTTTAGAAAACCATTGTTGAAAAGTAATTCTTTTAAATATTTAAGTTCAGTTTCGAGTTGAAAGTAGCTAGAATACATATTAAAGTCTCTATTGGAAAGAGTACAAACTAAATTTCGCTTGTATCTATCTTGTATCGCTTGATGAAAATTTTGTACATAAACCAGTGAATGTCAGCTTTCTAAACTCGTACAAGGCCGTTTGAAAGCCATTTTGGAGACGATGAATATTAACGTCAAATAAAGATAAAATATTATCCTTTCCCAATTGACAAGTAAATTTGATGTTGCCATGCTTCTAATTAACCTAAATAATTTAAAAATAAAGGGACATTATCAGACGATCTGAAGATTAAATATGTGTCATTTCCATGTCGTCGATAAAGTAATTATTATGAGCGGGAGACTCACTCAGCCAAAACTTTTCGTAATGACAGATGCCAACGTCGGACTTAAAGGAGAACCCATGGCATCACCAACACTTTGTTTATAAGCTTTATTATTAAACAAAAACACGCAATCACTTACAGCCAGCTTTAAAAGTTCCTTAAACTATGGCCCGTTGGATCCAACAACTTTCTCTGTATTTGAGAACAATTCATTTGTAGAAATGTCAATAGTTTCGGCAAGGGGGAAGTTGGTAAACAGTGATTGGATGTCAAAACGCGTCATAACACAGTTGTTGAAGAAAATACCAGTTAATTCTTTAACAAAGCTGAAAAAGACTTACAGAAAATTGATTCATGGTAATTGGAGACAGAATGGGAAGAAGGAAGTTCGACAACTTATAATCGAAGATGCTGAGGGCAGACAATATAGGGCGTAAAAGAACATTCATCCTTTTGCACCTTCGGGAGACCATACAGGATAACTGGTTTTGAATCGCTCACGTGAAGTTTTGAAAAAACAGTCAATTACTGCAGTTATATATAATATATATATATATATATATATATATATATATATATATATATACCGGGTGCGGCAAAAGTAACGCCCTTTTAATAATTGTATCTTTATAGTTTTATACAGTATAATTTTTTAGTTTTATATTGTATCATTTTGTTTCTTTTATTTTTACAGAAATTCTGAATAAATATGGCCTTGCGATTGACGAGAGAACAAAGAGTGAAAGCAGTTAAACATTATTACCAAAACAATAACAATGGAGCTAAAGCCGCTCGTTTGTTATCAGAAGAATTTAACATTCGACAAGTGCAGAGCCGCAATATCACAAGTCTAATTAGGAAATTTGAAAGAACCGGAAGCGTAAGTGATGCCACAAGATCAGGGAGGCCAGTTTCAGCACAACCTTAGAAAAGTCCGATGAATTAAGAGAATCATTGTTGCACACTCCTCAAAAATCCAGTAGACGTCTTTCTACAGAGTTGGGTATCAGTGACAGAAGTGTCCGTAGACTCTTAAAGAAGAACAAGATGAAGCCTTACATCCCTCGCGTGTTACAGAGCTTGCATGATGGAGATGCAGATAGACGATTAGAGTTTTGCGAAAATTTCCTGAATAAAGTCAATGATGAGACCTTTCTTGATAAGATATGGTGGTCAGATGAGGCAACATTCAAATTGAACGGGCATATCAATCGCCATAATTGTGTGTACTGGAGTGATGTTAACCCACATGTTATCTTGGAAAAAGACGTTAACCTACCAGGAGTGACAGTTTGGGCAGCCATCTCTTCCATGGGAATAATAGGCCCGATATTCTTTGATAGTACTGTTAATCGATAATTATTTACAAATGCTGCAAACTGAATTCTGGCCGAGAGTTAGAAATCAGAATGGAATTTACTTTCAACAGGATGGTGCGCCACCCGACTATGGGTGGTCAGATGAGGCAACATTCAAATTGAACGGGCATATCAATCGCCATAATTGTGTGTACTGGAGCGATGTTAACCCACATGTTATCTTGGAAAAAGACGTTAACCTACCAGGAGTGACAGTTTGGGAAGCCATCTCTTCCATGGGAATAATAGGCCCGATATTCTTTAATAGTACTGTTAATCAAGATAATTATTTACAAATGCTGCAAACTGAATTCTGGCCGAGAGTTAGAAATCAGAATGGAATTTACTTTCAACAGGATGGTGCGCCACCTCACTATGGGTTACTCGTTAGGGAATGGTTAAATTTAAATTTCGAAGGGAGGTGGATAGGATGACGTGGAGCAATTGAGTGGCCAGCACGATCGCCAGACCTAACACCACCTGACTTTTTCTTGTGGGGTGTACTGAAAGATCTTGTTTACAAGGTCAAACCGAAAACACTTCCTGAATTAAGACAAACAATTCGTGAAAAATTTACTACAATTAACGTAGAAATGTGTCAAAAGGTTTGTAGAAGTGTTGCTGGTAGGGTTGAGTGTTTTATTGAACACCAAGGGGACCATTTTGAACATGATCATTAGGTTAGTAAATACTATGTATGTAGAGTACATTTTTTTAAGGTGTATTGAGCCAACTACAAAATTAATTAAATTCCAGTTATTTTTTAGTTTTTACTGAGAAAGTACTTATTATTTTTCTTAAAATGCTGTATTTTTCTTAAAAACCTTATTATTTCTCTTAAAATGCTGTAATTGATTTATTTCCTTCATAAAAGAGAATAAACTAAAAAGGGCGTTATTTTTGCCGCACCCGGTATATATATATATATATATATATATATATATATATATATATATATATATATATTTCGTAATCAATAAAATAATTATATACATATATAAAGAGAGAGAGAGAGAGAGCGAGAGAGAGAGAGAGAGAGAGAGAGAGAGAGAGAGAGAATATATTTGAATTTATATATATATATATATATATATATATATATATATGCATATACCGTACACAGCTATATCGCTTCGGTAGCGTGGTGGTTACCGTCGCTGGCTAGGAATCTAATGGAACTCGGTTCGAATCCCGGTGCACACAGCGTACCAACTTCTGTTGAGTTAAAGTTACTGAGGAAGACACCGGGAAATCATTTCAGTTATTTCTTCGAACCTACTTAACAAACCTGCTGAATCAAATTATCGTTTACATTTTACATACGCAGTTATGATGCATACTTCATGTATAATAAAGTTTTTATAACCACTCTTGATATATATATATTTTTATATATATACAGTATATGTATATATATATATATATATATATTTTTTTTTTTTTCTTACTCAATAAAATAATTATTACAAGTACACTACCATTTATATATTTATTATTTTGCATATAATACATAAAAATTAATGGATTGGACTTAATGAAAAAGTGTATTATTTTCACCCAATCATATGCCTTTAAATCTCATCAATCAGCATCCAAAACTTCACCAATGACCTTTCGACATATAAGTACACATCTTACAGAGCCATATAAGGACGCCGACGAACTTTTCTCCTCAACTTTACATTCAATTGTGGTTTCTTGACATTGCTATTGTATTTGACATGTGTTTTGTATAAATCGAAGGTTTTATATCAGTAAAATCTAAAATATTTTGTAATATTTTATTTTCCTAATTTTTTATAAGATTTGCACCAGCCAGCTTAAAATTACAATATATTTTTAATTAAACTACATTCTGACCAGACACAAAACCGCTCGTTAAAACCCAGTTTATGCTCCAAAACGCAGCCTCCAAATCTGCTTTTGAGATTGAAGGCCTCGCCCTCCCTGACAGCAGTTATATAACGAAATTAGTAACCCAATACAAATGATAACGTTTAATTAAATTTCATTACATTATTCATTATTAACTTCTTCCTCATAAAATATTACTAATTACTAATTTCATCTCGTAATTCCATACATTACAGTACTGTTTCCTTTCAAACCCAAAGATTTTAAAATTTGACTCCTCACTCAAAATAAAACTTTCTTAATGAAATAATTTCTTTCTGAGGGTGTATTGCAGGGGAAATTTTTCCTTCATTTGGTTATCAAGGCTTCTTTTCAGGTGATAGAATAACTTCCTTTGGTAGAAGATATGGTCTTCGAAACTCCTTTTATGAGTGAATGGAGGCAAGAGAGGATATTTTTATTCATAAAAAGTTTGCGGGAAGTTTTTCTGTGTGATCTGTTCACAGAAGCTTCGCCCAATCAGTCGACGTCCAGTGAACATGATTTCATGTATAATTTACCCTTGTTTGTTGGTCTTAGCTACGTTTTTTTTTTATTTTTACTTCTTTTGGCAACTCTTCGTGCAACCTTGCCTCCAGCAGTCAACGTCGTAATGTTACAGAAGTTTATATATATATATATATATATATATATATATATATATATATATATATTATATATATATATATATATATATTAAACACTTAAAACAATGTACTTTAACAGAACTTCTTAAAAGGATCAATGTTTTCCTTTGTAACAAATATATTTACTGACACGAGAGATGAAATACAAGTTTGTCATTTACTAAATCGAACTATATTAATATAATTTACAAGCGTTTTGTGCACTTCATCTTCTGTGTACTCTCGTAATACAGCGTGACAGATTAACGTACTGTAATATGTAATTAAATACAATTGATTTTCTTATTAGATTAATTGTTTCAGTGTCAAGTTGATAAGTTCATTCGGAAACGTGAAGTAATAATCATTGTATAGAAGTAAAAGGTCTGTGAGAGGGTAAAGTCCTCGCTGCAAACTACGGCTCGATGTCTATCTTTTCGGCTTGTAACCTTCAAGTACTGGTCTTGAGATTTTGTCGTTTTGCTTGGCCTTCCTTTTCGCTGTTTATCTTAGGTTAACCTTGATTTAAGATGGCGTTTGATAGTGCCCCACATCCCTTTTACAGAAATGTCCAGGTTTTTAGCAGTTTCTGAAATAGTATATCCTTCTCCTCGTAGCGTCACGATCTTTATACAAATATATCTTCTGGTATCTGCCGTACTGGAGTCATTGTATATAAAAAAAAAATTTTGAATCCGCCTTTGAAAAAGTTCAAGACACTCATTATTTCGATACATGATGAAGAATTATGAAACATTAAATAGCATTATTATTCTCACCATTCTCACCTGATGCCAGATGGACCGTAATGTCCGTATGTTGAGAGTCCTCGGACAAACTCCCTCCATCTTTCGCGATCCATGCAAAGTTCTTAGGCTTCCTCCATGCTAAAGCCACTTTCTTCCACCAAATGTGTTACTGTCCTCCAGATAGTTCTTGGCCTTTGGTATACAATCAGTTTGGTATCCAATCAGTTTGGCATCCAATCAGCATTCTTCTTATATGTCCGTACCATCGCAGTTGATTTTTGGGTATATCTAAAATGACTGATGGCACATTCAATCTCTCACTGATAATGTTGTTTCTCATTCTGTCTCGTTTTGTCACTCCAAGTATTAATCTGAGTAGCCTCATTTCAGCTGCTTGAATCCTACTTTCATTCCTTTTTGTTATTGGCCACGTCTCACTTCCATGTATAAAATTCGGGCTCAAGATGGTCTTATACATTATCAGCTTGACATTTTATGGAATATTTTCATTTTTCAGCAATGGGTATAATGTTGCCACATTCTAACCAGATTTGGAGATTCTGTGGTTTATTTATTTCTCAATGGAGGAGTCGACACTTATAATACAACTAAGGTATTTAAAGCTATCAATATTTTGTATCTAATAACCATCAATGGAAATTTGTCCCTGATCTTGCGCAAAAGCTAATAGGATGTTAGGCTTCATAGCGCGTAATTTCGAATTTAAATCGAAGGATATTATATTGCCCCTTTACAAGTCCCTAGTCAGGCCTCATTTGGAATATGCCGTTCAATTTTGGTGCCCGTACTTGCGTGAGGATATTGATAGGTTAGAAAGGGTTCAGCGTCGTGCCACGAAACTTATTCCGGCATTGCGCAATAAGCCTTATGAAGATAGGATTAAAGTGTTAGACTTGTATTCACTCGAAACTAGGAGATTAAGGGGGGAGCTTATTGAAGTTTTCAAAATCGTTAATAACATCGATAACGTAAATTTTGACAAATTGTTCACTTTCGATAATAGTAATACTCGCAATAACGGATTCAAGTTGCGTGGCAGACGTTTCATTACTAATATCGCTAAAAACTTCTTTACGTTTAAAGTAATTGATAAATGGAATAATCTTCCCGCGTCAGTCGTTCATTCTACCAGCGTTAATGTGTTTAAGAACCGTCTTGACAGACATTTTAAAAATATTAACGTTGTTTAAAATTAAAAAAGAAAGTTAACAACAGGAGCTCTGGTGGTGGTGCTCGAGGATGAGTCTGTTGACGATGAATGCCAGCTTGTGACATGCCAGCGTGTGATGCCAGCAATAAAAAAAAAAAAAAAAAAAAAAATTAGACTAACACGAATGTAGATGTAGCTCATAGCGTAAACTAACCCACTTTTTGTTTAACTTTACCTACTTTTTTTTTTTTTTTTTTTTTTTTTTTTTTTTTCTTCCTTACTTTGCATGTCTCTAACTCTTTTCTTGCATGTTTGTAGTTTGCATGGTATGACAGTGAGTTAAGACTGTGTTTGCATGGTTTGTAAGCGTTCTTATTTTACTTCTTTTCATCTTTCACCCCTCTCCTATATTCTCCGACTATTTTTCTGACTTGTCGGCAGTGGCCGGCGGATGATGATGGTGAGACTTTTTCCCTCTTTTTCTGAATGAATGTTAACCCACGAATGATAGGTGTTGCTCCTTACTTAACCCCTTATTCTCCTCTCTTCTCTTAACCCCCTACTCTCTCCTTTCTCTCGGGCTAGCCTTAGAGTGGATCTTAGGGTCTTTGTTAGCCTTAGCTTCTGTAGATCTGTAGATCTTGCTCTCTCTTTACTGCCATGTATTTAGTCTTCAGGTAACTCAGTTTCACCCATGTCTTTTCAACAACTCGTACCACTGTCTCATAATCACCTGTAGTCTTTCTCTAGAATATGCAACATGTACGACATCATCCGCATATGCCAAACATTCGATACTACCTTCATCATACTCTCATCTCGACAAGAAACTTGTTCATATATAAAATAAAGATCAGTGGCGATAGTACACTGCCCTGTCTTACACCCGTGTCTACTTCAAACGTCTCGTCAGATCCTACTACCCCGGCATATGAATGATGATAAGTGCCTTTAATAACATCTATCAGTTTTGTTGAAATTCCATATTCTCTCACTGTTCTCCACATACTTTCCCTGGGGACACAGTTGAATGTTTTCTCCAAATCTAGAAAGCATATATGCTGCTTGCAACTCCAATCAAGATTCATCCTTAAGGTCGACATTTGATCCAGTGTGCTTCTCCGAGCACGAAACCCGCAATGATTTTCAGACAATTTATCTTCCCCCTCCATCCTCAAACGTCTCTCCAACACCCTTTCAAACAATTTTCCAATTATAGCTCATTAGTGAGATGCCTCTATAATTTTTGCCTAGTGCTTGATCCCTTTCTTTTTGTATACTGGACAAATTAGTGTCTCACCCCATTCTTTTGGAACTTGTTCTTCTCCCCACGCAGCCCCCAAAAAACGCGGTCAGCCATTCCACCATAGGTTCACCAGCACCCTTAATGACTTCAATTGGAATTAAGTCCATCCGTGGTGCTTTACTGTTCTTCATAGATTTTAAAGCCTGTTTTACCTCCTTTAATGTTATTTCCATCTTCTCTCTACTTTGATTATCATCATCATTGTCATCTTGTTCATCTTGAATACGTCAATAATCGTAAGCCGATAAAAGATAACATAGGCGCTCTAGTGGACGTTAACGGCGCTTTGGCTTCCGACGCTCAGGCGATGGCGGGTATTTTCAATAACTTTTTGCGACAGTTTTTACCATAGAAGACGTAAATAATGTCCTCGACGTGGACGATATCGTTCCATTTAGTAGCGAAACTATTTTGAATGAAATAACTGTTTACGAGGGTGAGATTGCGCATTATATCGATAAGCTAAAAGTGAGCAAGGTTCCAGGCCCTGACGCGCTTTATCCCAGACATTTGAAAGATTTGAAAGTCGTTATCGTAGGCCCCTTAACGAAGATTTTTAATCAGTCACTGGGTTTATTCCTGAAGATGAAGACTTCAAATTAGCTAACGTTACGCCTATTCTTAAAAAAGGTGACCGCACAGTAGCTAGCATTTATAGGCCTATTAGCTTAACGTCAATTGTCGGTAAACTTTGGAAATCTGTAGTTAGGGATCGTATCATCGATCACTTAGAAAGTCGCGATTTGATTAATAGTAGTCAACATAGGTTTCGACGCCATAGATCTTGTTTAACTAATTTGTTAGAATTTTATAACGAAATAGTGCGCGAATACGATAGGCACAGAGCGGCTGACGTTATTTATTTAGACTTTACAAAAGCGTTCGATACAGTTCCGCATAGAAGATTAATTGTGAAGGTTAAAGCGCACGGTATACGCGGTCAGGTAGCTAACTGGTTAGAGGAATGGCTTCGTGCTAGGAAACAGAGGGTCGTTGTTAATGGTAGTGAATCGGGGTGGTTGGATGTAGGTAGCGGTGTCCCTCAGGGTTCAATGTTAGGCCCATTGCTATTTGTAATCTACATTAACGATATAGATGTAGGCTTGACCAGTAACGTGTAAAAATTCGTGGACGATACTAAAATAGGCGGTAAAGTTGTTAACATGGACGATAGAAATAGGCTCCAAGACGATGTAAATAGGATTGTGGAGTGGACGGATAAGTGGCAGATGCAATTTAACGTAGACAAATGTGAAGTTTTGCATATAGGTTCTCGTAACAATAATTACACGTACACGATGGATGATAGAGAGTTAACGAGCGTTGACGAAGAAGTAGATTTAGGCGTACGCATATCTAAGGATTTAAAAGTTAGGAACCAGTGCCTGGAGTCTTGCGCAAAAGCTAATAGGATGTTAGGCTTCATAGCGCGTAATTTCGAATTTAAATCGAAGAATATTATATTGCCCATAGTCAGGCCTCATTTAGAATATGCCGTTCAGTTCTGGTGCCTGTATTTGCGTGGGGATATTGATACGTTGGAAAGGGTTCAGCGTCGCGCCACGAAATTAATTCCGTCATTGCGCAACAAGTCTTACGAAGATAGGATTAAAGAGTTAGACTTGCATTCACTCGAAAGTAGGAGATTAATGGGGGAGCTTATTGAAGTTTTCAAAATCGTTAATAAATTCGATAACGTAAATTTCGACAAACTGTTCACTTTCGATAATAGCAATACTCGTAATAATGGATTTAAGTTGCGTAGCAGACGTTTCATTACAAACATCGCTAAAACCTTTTCTACGTTTAAAGTAATTGATGAATGGAATAATCTTCCCGCGTCCGTCGTGAACTCTACCAGCGTTAATATGTTTGAGAACCGTTTAGATAGGCATTTTAAAAATATTAACGTTGTTTAAAATAATAGAACAATTAGCAACAGGAGCTCTGGGGGTGGTGGTCGAGGATGAGTCTGTTGACCATTAATGCCAGCTTGTGACATGCCAGCGTGTGATATGCCAGCAATAAAATTATTATTAAAAAAAAAAATTAGACTCACACGAATGTAGATGTAGCTCGTAGCGTAAACTAACCCACTTTTTGTTATATTCTTCCTACTTTTTTTTTCTTTTTTTTCCTTTTCTTATCCTCTCCTTACTTGCATGTCTGTAGTTTGCATGGTATGACAGTGTTTGAGTTAAGACTGTGTTTGCATGGTTTGTAAGCGTTCTTATTTTACTTCTTTTCATCTTTCACCCCTTTCCTATTCTCTTCGACTATTTTTCCGACTTGTTGGCAGTGGCCGGCGGATGATGATGGTGAGTCTTTCTTTCTCTTTTACTGAATGAATGTTAACCCACGAATGATAGGTTTTGCTACTTACTTAACCCCTTATTCTTCTCTTTTAACCTCCTACTCTTTCCTTTCTCTCGGGCTAACCTTAGAGTGGATCTTAGGGTCTTTGTAAGCCTTAGCTTCTGTAGATCTGTAGATCTTCGTTCTGATCTTCCATTTACCGGATGTTGACATTTAGTAGCTCTCTAAAACATTCACTCCATCTTCTCTGTATGTCGCCTCTTTCTGTTAAAATATTTCCTTCTTTATCTTTAATTAATAGGCAGTGGTCTATTACCTCTCATATTTATACAGCTTTAAGCCAACCTTATACTTCAGTTTTCTGCCACTACTAAAATCTTCTTCAATATCTCTTTCTTTGCTTTCCTCTTGACTCTGGTTAATTCATTTCTTTGTATCTCGTATTCAAGTCTACTCTCATCAACTTCTAATTTTAAGCCATTTGCGAAAGAGTATATTTTTCCTTGCAACTGCTTCCTTCACTTCATCAGTCCACCACGGTGATTTTTTCTTCCGCCCTCTCTTACTCTCTTCCCTCTGAGAATTTCCTCTTGCAGTTTATAAACTACCTCTTTTAGCTTTCCCCATATTTGCTACATATCCCCCGCCTCCTGGCTTTCCCACTCTTCAAACACTACTGCTATCATATCCTGTTTAATTTTTTTAAGTTTTTCCACACACTTATTTTCTTACCGAACTTTTCTGTTTACTTATTGGTTTGGGGGTGGAGAGATTAACACCTTTGCTTTATTATACTTCCTGGTACGCAATGTAAAATTGATCTGAGATATCTGGTCATTTGTCTCAGCTCTCTGTTCCAGCGATACCATGTTTACTGATGAAATGCTTATGTTTGAAAAAGGTGTTCATTATTCTTAGAGTTCCTAACACAGGAGTTTATTAACAGCTCTCCTTTATCATTTCGCTCACCCACGCCGAAGTCTCCCAGCATGTTCTCCACTCCTCCTCTCTCCGAGCCCATACTGCTGGTAATGAACCTATTGTGTCTTGTGATGTCTCATAAAATTCGACTTTTTCCACTCTAGTAGCGTTTCCAAACTTTTGAATAGTTATATATATATATATATATATATATATATATATATATATATATATATATATATATACAGTATATATATATATGGTGTATGCGAAACATACAGATTACTTTGTTTTAGTCTTTGACATTTTTCCACCGTATAACTTTCCAGTGTTTTATTTACCTGTCACATGTATCTGATTGCTTCTGAATATACGTGCAAAATTGCATCAAAGTTTCTATTGGAAGGTTCTTTGAAACAGAACTACTGATGCCTTAACTTTGTCTTCCCAAAGTTGAGAGAATGTAAACTTTGTTGAGTAGCATCTAAGAATAATCCTTTGTAGCTAATAAATTGATTTTCTTAAGTTTCAATACTTTTATTTTCAAGTTTAAAGAGATGATTCTTCCTAGATGTACAGTATTACTCCCAGACTTAGGGAAATAATAAACTCTCTCTCTCTCTCTCTCTCCTCTCTCTCTCTCTCTCTCTCTCTCTTCTCTCTCTCTCTCTCTCTCTCTCTCTCTCTCTCCGACCAAGGAACAGTATGAAGAAAGTACACAAGAAATACAGTATAACTAACCACTACAACACCAAGGCGCTAAGATATATATATATATATATATATATATTAGCGCCTCGGTGATGTAGTGGTTAGCGTCGCTGACTACAAATCCATCGGCCCTGGGTTTGAGACCCGGTGACGGCAGCCGGCGCGCAGCAAAACCCAGCTGTTCATCCTTCCACACAATAAAAAAAAAGTGGTTGGTAGCAGTGTCGTACTGGGGGGGGTTGCGAGGGGGGCGGTCCGCCCCGGGTAACAGCCAGGAGGGGGGTGCCATCGGGAGAGTTGAAATACCAGTACAAGTTTTCAAACCAAATGAAAAATTCGCCAAAGTAAGAAAAAAATTTAAAAATGTTCAAACTATTACAACAGCTTAATGTTAATTTCCACTTTAAAATAAATTTGTATTTTTATTGGCAATACAAAATTTACAAACGAAAAATTAAATATTTGATAAAAATTACATCGAAAGGCGAACGTTTGTTGACGTTTTAGTCATCAGTTTGTTGAGCATAGCCAGCTGGCTGCAATTGACATTCCAAGTCTTGTTCACTTGACACTGTGACTCCACATACATGAGGTATGTTTCATTAAATAATTATGATAAAGCATAAAGTGCTGATGTTTATAACAATATCATGGTACTTATACCAGTGTCCAGCAATTTTTTACAATGTGGTATCATAGTGATGTGTAAATGTTTATAAATGCATCGTCGTGATGTTATAATACCCGGTAAATGCATCGTCGTGATGTTATAATAAATGCATCGTCGTGATGTCGTGATTTTTTTTACTTCTTTATTTACTGGATATACTGTTAATTTTCATTTTGTCAGTGGTCTAGTTATTTGTGAGTAATGCTCATAGTTTTCTGCTTTTTTAGGAGTCGTGTTTGCACTTGACCCCCTCCCCCCCCAAAAAAAAAAAATAATAATAATAATCACAGACAATTTGTTCAGTTAATGTATTTCAAGTGATAAGAGTTCATGCTTCTTATGCATGTTCATGCTTTATACCTTTTGATTTTAAAATTTTGCAGAAAACATCCACTATGAAGCGGAATCAGCCTTGAAAAGTGCATTGTGAAGCTCTAAGCTCTAAAACTGTTTCTTGAAGATCAGCGCAATGAAATTGTGGAGAGGGCCATTCATTATGCAACTACAAAGTGTGAGGAAATGGACATTTCTATGGAGAGAAGAGGGAGAGCAAAGCTCCGAAAAAGGATGCCAGGAGAGATGACAAAGGATGCTGGTCTCACATTGCCAGAGGAAGTAAAAAGGGTTATGTTTGAATGTCTTGATCGCTTTCATCAAGAATTGGAGATTCGTTCTAAGGCAATGGATCAAATTCTGTCAATCTTCGCTGTTATTCAGCCAAACACTTTGGTTGTTGCAACAGAAGAAGAACTTCGGAAGTATATTCCAAATTTGACTCAGATTTTCGATGAATTCTCATTCTCTGATGAAGATATCAGTGTGGAAATTGAACGACTTCGGAGGCATTTGGAAGCTGCCAAAATCAGCGTTGAAGAGGCAAAGAAATGCACAGCATTGCAGTTTCTGGAGTTTATTGTGAAATGGGATTTTTGTGAATCTTTGCCAAGCTTGTCACTGCGCTTGAGATTCTTTTTGACTGTCTGTGTCTCTATTGCTTCATGTGAAAGAAGTTTTTCCAAACTGAAATTGATAAAAAATTTCTTTCGCTCGACCATGAGTCAGACAAGATTGACAAATCTGGCTTTACTTTCAATTGAACATGAATATGCAAAGAAGGTGAATTTTGATGAGGTCATTGATCAATTTGCAGAAATTAAGGCTCGAAAGCAGAGACTGTGAATCCTCTTTATTTACGTTTGAAGAATAGGCTGAGCGTTGAGACTGGATTTCCTGTGTTTTTTGTATAAAATAAAATGCAGTATTACCTGTTCACTGAATTTTTAATGTCCTGCATTTTTCTTATTTCCAATTTGCTTATGACAGTACTGTACTGTTTAAAAATCTACTTGCAAACATAATATATTTTTCTCTGTGTTTAAATTTTAAAATTATTTATCGGGGGTGCCAGAGGGAGGATCCGCCCCGGGTACCAAATACTTTAGGTCGCCCCTGGTTGGTAGATAAATGGGTACCAAAGGTGGCCTAGTGATTAAGACGCTGGGCTGCTGGTGGGGCGTGGTTCGGATTCCACTTTAAACTGTAAGTCTAAGGTGGAGTGAAAAGCTGAACTTTCATCAGAATGAACAATTCGGGCGGAAGCTAACCAAAGGTGTGTGTGTGTGTGTGTGATATATGTGTGTATATACATGTTTTGTCTGAATGTTCTGTTCATTTTAGTATGTCTACTTTAGCACGTTTACGTTCCCCATTGCGGTGGGTTTAGGGGACCTGAGCCTAGGATACCTTAACCCCAGTCGTTATGGGGATTGCCTGGCCTGCTGCAACTTCGTGGAATTAAACTGTACGAACAACTTGCCAGCTCTGGAATTTGAACTAGCGACTTGGGAATAACGAGCCAACCCGACCAAGGGCTCTAACCAATAGGTCACGTGACGCTTAACTATCCGAGTGAGCGTACTAAAACATTGGTGCTACTGTAGTATGCGGTCTACCTACGATTCGGCGGTTTACCTTTCAAGTATAATTTCTTATCTTGTTTGCTAATTGCTTGTTTACATCCCAATGTTAATCGCCCTTGACGATTGGTTAGGTTTAGTCATGATATTTTCGTTAGTTTTAACGAAAATATCATGATTAAACCTAACCAATCGTAGGTAGACCGCATACTACAGTAGCACCAAAACATTTTGGTTGAATATTCCCTGAGTCTGTTATCTGAAATTAGTCTTTTACAAGTGATTCCTGTAATATTCATAACTATTACAGAAATAACTTGGTTGAGGTGTTGGATCACCTGAAGATCAGGGCCCCCAGCCTTCGTTAGTTAGCCCTATAAGGCTAAGTAACGAAAATATCACGACCTAACCTAACCAGTCGTCAAGGGTGTACGGATGACCTAACGAGTGGTTAGTTTAAATCGTGATATTTTCGTTAGTTAGCCTTATAAGGCTAACTAACAAAGTGGGGGCCCTGATCTTCAAGTGATCCGAGGTGTTTTCTTATTGATATTTATTTATGAAATTTTACATTAAATATATATTTTCATCTATTACAAGAAAAATATAGGTAACAAACTTTTTAAATGCTTAAATTACATTTAATATTTGAACGAACAGACTATTATACACTTTACAGTCGAGTGTAAATTAATTTTTGGAAGGAAGTAAATTGTTACTGTTTGAAATTTAATATCATCTCCAAGTAATGAAACCGACTCTCTCTTGATAGTAAATATAAAGGGTGATCCAGAGAAATGGGACCGAAAAGAAACCCCTGTAACTCTTAAAGTATAAGTCCTTTTATAAAATCATACGCATCATTCGAAAGAGGATAGTTACAAGTTTGTAAAGGATTGTATACTGTAGGTTTTGACAATACAAGACAAGATAAGATACAAAACAAAATAAAAGTGTCAGTTAAAACTAACCCTTCAAGATGACTGCATGGACTGTGGAACAGCTGCGTTTCATAACTGAGCAATATTATGAGCATGGAAGAAGTGTAGTTTCAGCTCAAAGATCTTTCAAGACAAATTTTCAGATGTCAAAATCACCTTCTAAGAAAGTAATGCGTCGGTGTGTCAGAAATTTTTCCCTAACTGGCAGCATTGGAAAAAGAAAACCAACTGGAAGAGTGCGCACAGCAAGGATAGACGAGATCATTAACAGAACTCATGAAATTGTACAGGATAATCCTAACATAAGGTAAATGACACCACCAATTTTCTAGCAACTTTGATTATGTCAGACGAGGCCCATTTTCACTTGAATGGAACTGTAAACAAACAAAATTGTCGTTTCTGGGCAACAGAAAATCCATTGAATATTACCGAAGTCCCGTTGCATAGTCAGCGTGTAACTGTTTGGTGTGGTCTTACTGCATCTCAGATCATAGGGCCGTACTTTTTCGAGGATTCCACCGGAAACACGGTCACTGTAAATGGTGATCGCTACGAAAAAATGTTGACCGATTTCCTTATTCCTAAATTAAGAGATCTTTGTCTAGAAAACCACTGGTTCCAACGAGACGGAGCTACCTGCCATACCACGAGGAACTGCATGGCAGTTTTGCGTCAAACGTTTCCAGGCTAGTTAATCTCAAGATTTGGAGACGTTGAATGGCCCGCAAGGTCTCCGGATTTTTCTCCCTTAGATTATTATCTCTGGGGATATTTAAAGAGTAGGGTCTACAGAAATAACCCAACGACCTTGCAAGAATTGAAGGCCGCCATCACAAATGAGATACAGGCCATACCACCGCACACTCTTGCAAAAGTGATGCAGAACTTACAAGCGAGAACACTGGAATGCTTGGCAACTAATGGAGCACATTTGAAAGGAGTCATTTTAAAAAATAAATATTTCATAATAAACTTGTAACTCTACTCTTTCGAATGATATATAGTTTTTATGAAAGGAATTAAATATTAAGAATATTTGGCTTTTTTTTTATGGGTCCCATTTATCTGGGTCACCCAGTACACTCGCGGAAATTTACAGTGTACTGATAATGATCATGATAATAATAATAATAATTGTAACGGTAATAATACAAATAGTGGTGGGAAAAACTCAATGATACTTGCAGGAATAAGGACGAAAAAACCTAAACTGGATTATAAAGAGGTAGACTGGAAAAATATTGAAATCGTAACGACAAAATAAAGAAAAAGGTAAGGTATTAAAAGTTTTCCAAATTTTATTCTGGGTGTTTTTTGGGAGGTTTTTTTTGGGGTGGGGGAGGTTACTCTACCTTACGACGAAGTCTTCTTTAAATTATATTCCGTTTGAGTTCATAAATACAGTGTTTTTCCGTGTTAAGTCTACACACACACATATATATATATATGATGAATAAACCACGAAGGAAAAAGAAACACAAAGGGGTGCTCAAGCGCTTTCGTCTAATGACATCCTCAGGAACACTGGAGTGAAAGGACAGATCAGGGCAATATATAGGTTACAAAAATAAACAAACATACATACATATTCATATATATATACATATATATATATATACATATACACATATATAGTAAGCATAGAAAAAATTGTGGGAGGAGCAAACATTTATATGGAAGATTGACACTTATAGCACTTCAGCCGACATTCAATATAAATTCAAAAGGCTTGTTTATGAAACAGGTCACAAAAGAATAAAGCAATAAAATAAATATAAATATAAATTGAGAAAAAAATTAATTACAAAATAGTGTCTTAGTGATATATATATGATACAGCCTAAAAAACTATAAAGAAATAAACCAGCAAATAAAAAAACCACAAATATATATACATACATATATATATATATGCACTTTGGCCGACCTTCAATATAAATTCAAATGGCTTGTTTATGGAACAGGTCACAAAAGAATAAAGAAATAAAAATAATTATAATTATAAAAAGTGCCATAGTGATATATATGTCCCAGCCAAAAAAATAAAAAATAAAGAAATAAACCAATAAAAAAAAAAAAAAAAAAAAATAATAATAATAAATTGAAAGATAAATTTTAAGAGAGGCACACCAATTTATAAGGGAAAAATTACCACAGGTTTTTTAGTTATTGTCTGAATCATGCATATTATAGTCACAAACGAATAAAAAAGTACAAGTAAATATAAATTGGAAAACAAAATGATGCCTAGATGATATATAAAGAACCATAAAAATATATACAACATATATACGGTATATATACGAAATATAAACGCAATATATACAGAATATATATATATATATATATATGCATAAGGGAAAAAATTACCCAAGATTTGTTTTTATAATTATTGTCTGAAAAAACGGTAGGTCGCAAACGAATAAAGAAATAAAAATAAATATAAATTGAAAAAATTACAAATAATACATCTACACATGTATAACCGCATAACCAAAATATATATACATATACACACATATATACAAACGCACACACACACACATATATATATATACACATACAAACTTGACCTTCGCGAAATGAGAAATCGTCACGCAGAACATTTGTGAGGTGGTAAGGTAAGGTACATACACATATATATACACATACAGACAAACATACATATACACACATACATACATACATATACACACATATACATACACACACATTTAACTGCAATGACCACAAACATACTCACATACACATACATACATACACATACACGCATACAGCAAAAAATTGAAAAATAAAATTGTAAGAAACCTACAGATTTATAAGGAAAAAAAAAAAAAAAGACAAAAAAACAAATTTTTACCAAAGATTTAACAACCTGCCCTTTTTGTTTAAATCCATTCTGAAGGAATTCAGAGCAATGGGATCGAGTTGAAACAGACCTTTACTCATGTTAAGGTTATTTGTAAGTTGAATTATAGCCGACTCAAGAATATTTCTATTAACAATGTTGCTAGAGTGAAACAAAACTGAAACATTATTCCAATCAATACAATGGGATAACTCTGACAAATGGACAAAAAGGGCACTGGACAACTGTCCCGTTCTAACGGAATATTGATGCTGTTTTACACGCGTTTGCAAATCCTTTCCCGTCTGACCTATGTAAAAGGAATCACATTGCTTACAACCAATTTTATAGATAATGCCTAAATTATTGGTAGGGCTATTTTTTACTATGATGTTTTTCACAATATTGTTATATGAAAAAACTACACTGATATCCAAAAGTTTAAGTACATTAGCAATGCCTAAGAAGCCCGGGAAAAATGGAAGTACTAAATATTCTTTGACAAGGTGCGAGTGTTATTATTCACACGATAGAAGGTTCGTTTAGCCTTATTAAGACAAGATTCCATGAACGCAGATGGGTAACACAACTCACTTCCAATACCGTTGATATTTTCCAATTCGGCATCGATGTATTCCGGACTGGCGATCCTAAGAGCGCGGAGAAACATTGAGGAAATATGGCCTTTTTAATAGGGGTGTCATGTCCAGAGTAAAAGTGTACGTAGGGACAAATTGTTTGTTTTTTTCCGATAGATACTAAACTTAAACCCCGGGCTATCACTATGAACACGCACATCCAAAAACGGGATTGAGTTGTCTTGTTCCACTTCTAAAGTAAATTTAATGGAGGGGACTTGGTCATTTAACTGAAGGCCATATTTTCCTCAATGTTTCTCCGCGCTCTTAGGATCGCCAGTCCGGAATACATCGATGCCGAATTGGAAAATATCAACGGTATTGGAAGTGAGTTGTGTTACCCATCTGCGTTCATGGAATCTTGTCTTAATAAGGCTAAACGAACCTTCTATCGTGTGAATAATAACACTCGCACCTTGTCAAAGAATATTTTAGTACTTCCATTTTTCCCGGGCTTCTTAGGCATTGCTAATGTACTTAAACTTTTGGATATCAGTGTAGTTTTTTCATATAACAATATTGTGAAAAACATCATAGTAAAAAATAGCCCTACCAATAATTTAGGCATTATCTATAAAATTGGTTGTAAGCAATGTGATTCCTTTTACATAGGTCAGACGGGAAAGGATTTGCAAACGCGTGTAAAACAGCATCAATATTCCGTTAGAACGGGACAGTTGTCCAGTGCCCTTTTTTCCATTTGTCAGAGTTATCCCATTGTATTGATTGGAATAATGTTTCAGTTTTGTTTCACTCTAGCAACATTGTTAATAGAAATATTCTTGAGTCGGCTATAATTCAACTTACAAATAACCTTAACATGAGTAAAGGTCTGTTTCAACTCGATCCCATTGCTCTGAATTCCTTCAGAATGGATTTAAACAAAAAGGGCAGGTTGTTAAATCTTTGGTAAAAATTTGTTTTTTGTCTTTTTTTTTTTTTTTTTTCCTTATAAATCTGTAGGTTTCTTACAATTTTATTTTCAATTTTTGCTGTATGCGTGTATGTGTATGTATGTATGTGTATGTGAGTATGTTTGTGGTCATTGCAGTTAAATGTGTGTGTATGTATATGTGTGTATATGTATGTATGTATGTGTGTATATGTATGTTTGTCTGTATGTGTATATATATGTGTATGTACCTTACCTTACCACCTCACAAATGTTCTGCGTGATGATTTCTCATTTCGCGAAGGTCAAGTTTGTATGTGTATATGTATATATATGTGTGTGTGTGTGCGTTTGTATATATGTGTGTATATGTATATATATATTTGGTTATGCGGTTATACATGTGTAGATGTATTATTTGTAATTTTTTCAATTTATATTTTTTTATTTCTTATTCGTTTGCGACCTACCGTTTTTTCAGACAATAATTATAAAAACAAATCTTGGGTAATTTTTTCCCTTATGCATATATATATATATATATTCTGTATATATTGCGTTTATATTTCGTATATATACCGTATATGTTGTATATATTTTTATGGTTCTTTATATATCATCTAGGCATCATTTTGTTTTCCAATTTATATTTACTTGTACTTTTTTATTCGTTTGTGACTATAATATGCATGATTCAGACAATAACTAAAAAACCTGTGGTAATTTTTCCCTTATAAATTGGTGTGCCTCTCTTAAAATTTATCTTTCAATTTATTATTATTATTTTTTTTTTTTTTTTTTTTATTGGTTTATTTCTTTATTTTTTATTTTTTTGGCTGGTACATATATATCACTATGGCACTTTTTATAATTATAATTATTTTTATTTCTTTATTCTTTTGTGACCTGTTCCATAAACAAGCCATTTGAATTTATATTGAAGGTCGGCCAAAGTGCATATATACAGTATATATATGTATGTATATATATTTGTGGTTTTTTTATTTGCTGGTTTATTTCTTTATAGTTTTTTAGGCTGTATCATATATATATCACTAAGACACTATTTTGTAATTAATTTTTTTTCTCAATTTATATTTATATTTATTTTTATTGCTTTATTCTTTTGTGACCTGTTTCATAAACAAGCCTTTTGAATTTATATTGAATGTCGGCTGAAGTGCTATAAGTGTCAATCTTCCATATAAATGTTTGCTCCTCCCACAATTTTTTCTATGCTTACTATATATGTGTATATGTATATATATATATATATATATGTATATATATATATGAATATGTATGTATGTTTGTTTATTTTTGTAACCTATATATTGCCCTGATCTGTCCTTTCACTCCAGTGTTCCTGAGGATGTCAGATGTCATTAGACGAAAGCGCTTGAGCACCCCTTTGTGTTTCTTTTTCCTTCGTGGTTTATTCATCATAAATATTTTTCACGTGTCACTTTCGTGAAATAATTTTTCATATATATATATATATATATATATATATATATATATATATATATATTAAACAAAATACAGTCCTGTATACGAACGGTCTGCGATTCCGGATACCTGTGGTTTAAGGTCAAGTTTGTATAGAGTACGGTGTAACTGTGATTGACAGGTACATTTGGCCTGCTTAATGAAGGAAACACAAACTTCCGGTGAATCTTGCTCCTGAAGAATCATGCACCAGGACTAATAACAACTGGGAGTGTCTGCAATACAAGCTAACAAAAATTGCAATAAATTGAATACGGATTTGGATATTCTTTGGACTCGACGAACGCAAAGCACTGTTGCTTTCAGTAGTAATGAACCACGTACGAAAGCCTCTTCTGTACTTTGACCCCCAATTTGCTCGGCAATACTGCTGCAAGCTGCTCGTACCCTGAAATGGGCATATGAGCGGAATGGTGCTCCATGTAAAAAAGATGTTTACGCTACATACTTCCACTTAAATTATGAATGCAAATTATATATATACAGTATGTATACATACACAGTACTGTGCAAATTAATTGCACCACCGGTTTGACAAGTGGTGCAATTAATTTGTACAATACTATATATATATATATATATATATATATATATATAGAGAGAGAGAGAGAGAGAGAGAGAGAGAGAAGAGAGAGAGAGAGAGAGAGAGAGAGAAGGCGTGACCAGTACACAATAATATACATATGCAAAATACTTGAGGGTTTTGTCCCTAACCTTAGAAATGAAATAGAAACAAACTGGAATGAGAAAAGAAGCAGATTTTATACAGTCCCAGCTGCTGTGGGACAGGGGGCGATGAAAACGAGGATGAAAAATATCATCAGAATACGAGGTCCAAAGCTTTTCAATGCCCTCCCGAGAGAAGTAAGGAATCTCCAGCACATCAACCTGAATAACTTCAAGAACCAGCTGAACAGGTTCCTGTGCAAAGTCCCTGACCAGCCATGCGTGGCTGGCTACGAGGGCAGGAGGAGTCAGACAGCAATTCCATCCTAAACCAAATCCTGCAAATGAGGCGGGATGCTGCAGAGGGGGTCGACCGCAAATCGATACTGAACCGTCGTTGTGTATTCAGAAGTACACCTCGTCCGGGATTGAATACACGAAAGACTTTGGAATCATTTATCTTTTTCTTTGTGGGTTTCCATCATTCATTCATTTCACGTGTTTAATTGTGAAATTCATCCCATATATATAATATATATATATATATATATATATATATATATATATACATATATATATATACATATATATATATATATATATTATATATATATATACTGTATATAATTATATATATATGATGAAAATAACCACGAAGGAAAAAGGAAACACAGAATGGTGCTCAAGCGCTTTCGTCTAATGACATTCTCAGGAACACTGAAACAAATAACAAGTTCGAGACTATATACAGGCCACAAAAAAAAAAAAATAGAAAAATACAAATTGTAGGAGGAGCATACAAATTTGTAAAGAAAAACTACCAGAGTTTTAGCACTTTGCCCCTCTTGTCTAAATCCATTCTGAACGAATTCAAAACAACAGGATCAAGCGAAAAAAGACCCTGACTAATGTTAAAATTAGTTGTAAGTTGAATAATGCCAGACTCAAGAATATTTCCATTAACAATGTTGATTGAGTGAAACAAAATTGAAGCACTATTCCAATCAATAAAGTGGGATAACTGACAAATGGACGAAACGGGCACTGGACGGCTGTTGTCCCGTTCTGACGGAATATTGATGCTGTTTTACAAGCAGAGCTGGGCACTTGCGGCATATTTTGCGGTACTGCGGTACTGCGGTACTACCAAACTACCAAACCGGTACGCGGAAATTTGAATGCGGTAGCGGTACTGCGGTACTTTCAGCGACCCTTTGCGGTACTGCGTTATGCGCTCCCGGTTTCGTAGTTTGGTAGTACCGCAGTACCGCAGTACCGCAAAATATGCCGCAAGTGCCCAGCTCTGTTTACAAGCATGTGCAAATCCTTTCCCGTCTGTCCAATGTAAATGGAATCACATTGTTTACAACCATTTTTATAGATAATGCCTGAATTATTGGTAGGGCTATTTTTTACTATGATATTTTTCACAATATTGTCATATGAAAATATTACATTAATATTCAAAAGTTTAAGTACATTAGCAATGCCTAGAAACCCTGGGAAAAATGGAAGTACTAAAATATTCTTTGACAAAGTGCAAGGGTTATTATTCACACGATAGAAAGTTCGTTTTGCCTTGTTAAGACAAGATTCCAAAAAAGCAGGTGGGTAACACAAATCACTTCTAATACTGTTGATTTTTTCTAATTCGGCATCCATGTATTCCGGACTGGCGATCCTAAGAGCGCGGAGAAACAGTGAAGAAAATATAGCTTTCTTGATAGGGGTATCATGTCCGGAGTAAAAGAGTACGTAAGACAAATTGTTTGTTTTTTCCGATAAATACTAAACTTAAAACCTGGGCTTTCCCTATGTACACGCGCATCCAAAAACGGGATTGAGTTGTTTTCTTCCATCTCTAAAGTAAACTTAATGGAGGGGACTTGAATATTTACCTGAAGGAGGAAGTCATCCAGGTCACGCTTCATGGGCCAGATACACAAAATATCGTCGACGTACCGCAACCATGGGATGCTAACCCTCAGGATTCTCGGAATCTAAGTAATTTCGAAAAATTCCATATAAATATTGGAGAGGAAGGGCGACAAGGGATTACCCATGGCCACCCCAAAAGCCTGTTGATAATACTCGCTATTGAAAGTGAATTTACAGTCTTTGATGCAAAGTTTAATGAGTTCCAAAACGATGTGTGCAGATAGTGCAGGTCATACTTATGTAATTCTCGGGAGAAAAAGGTCAAGCATATCGTCAATCGGCACTTTTGTAAAAAATGAACAAACGTCAAAACTGATCAATCTATCGTTGGTTTCAGGGCGTATATTATTCAGTTTTTCAGTAAGATCCTTGGAATTTTTTACATGTGAGTCAGAGACGGTTCCGAGAATGGGGGACAAAACTTTAACAAGCCATTTGGAGAGTTTATAGGTAATAGAACCCACAGAGCTAATAATAGGGCGTATAGGGTTGCCAGGTTTGTGGGTTTTAATAAGACCGTAAAGGTAGGGAAGAGAAGGTGACGTGGACGTGAAAAGCGGAATTAAGTCCTTATGATCTTTGAGAATGCATTTCAAGCCACAATTGAATGATTTGATGACGTCATCCTGCGGGTTGTTCCTAAGCTTTCTGTATGTGGCGGGGTCCTGGAGAAGCTCGTTCACCTTTCTAATGTATTCCACTTTGTCCATAATAACTATGGTGTTAGCCTTGTCTGTTTTAGTAATATGGAGCTCACAATCTTTTTTTAACTGTAAGAGGCTATTGCGCAAACGTTTAGGAAAGTTTTCTTCGTAAGTACTATTCGCAGCACTATAGACAAGACATTTAACTATGTTAATCAAAGACTGAGGAAGATGACACTGTTTTTCAAAACAAGCAAGACTATAACAAATTTGTGAAGCAGAAGGTTTTTTAACAATAAAAAAGGACATACCAAATTCAAGGGCGTTTTTTGCATCGTCGCTAATGTTTTTCGAAGAAAGGTTCAAAACAGATTTTGAGCTTGCTTTTTTACTCCACTGACTGTTCCGAATGAGACTTAATTTTGAGATCCAAAATGTTACGAAGTGAAGAAGTTGTAAATTTCATCAAACAAAGGTTGGATCTACGGTTGGGGAATAACGGTCACAAAATTACGTTTGGCAATGCGTAAATTTTTGAAGGCGGACCATTCATTTTGTTTGGTGACTTCAATATGTTTCTTTAAAATTAATCTGCTGAAGCTGTGAAATGGATGGTCGTCAATTTGTCGGAGGCGAATCGGAAGGAGGGACTTGGGAAGGACCTGCTCTTCTAGACAATTAGTAAGAAACTTTCGTCGGATACGAATTACATGCCCCTTCATTAATGTAGAAGAAAACACGGACACAAACGGAGACAAAGGAGGAAACAGCAAGCCGAACAACCCGCAGGATGACGTCATCAAATCATTTAATCGTGGCTTGAAACGCATTCTCAAAGATCATAAGGACTTAATTCCGCTTTTCACGTCCACTTCGCCTTCTCTTCCCTACCTTTACGGCTTATTAAAACCCACAAACCTGACAACCCTATTCGCCCTATTATTAGCTCTGTGGGTTATATTACCTATAAACTCTCCAAATGGCTTGTCAAAGTTTTGTCCCCCATTCTCGGAACCGTCTCTGACTCACATGTAAAAAATTCCAAGGATCTTACTGAAAAACTGAATAATATACGCACTGAAACCAACGATAGATTGATCAGTTTTGACGGTTGTTCATTTTTTACAAAAGTGCCGATTGAAGATATGCTTGACTTTCTCTCCCGAGAATTATATAAGTATGAACTGCCACTACCTGCACACATCGTTTTGGAACTCATTAAACTTTGCATCAAAGACTGTAAATTCACTTTCAATAGAGAGTATTATCAATAGGTTTTTGGGATGGCCATGGGTAATCCCTTGTCGCCCCTCCTCTCCAATATTTACATGGAGTTTTTCGAAATTACTTACATTCCGAGAATCCTGGGGGTTGGCATCCCATGGTTGTGGTACATCGACGATATTTTGTGTATCTGGCCCATGAAGCGTGACCTGGATGACTTCCTCCTTCAGTTAAATAATCAAGTCCCCTCCATTAAGTTTACTTTAGGAATGGAAAAAAACAACTCAATCCCGTTTTTGGATGCGCCGGTACATAGGGAAAGCCCAGGTTTTAACTTTAGTATTTATCGGAAAAAAAAACAATTTGTCCTACGTACACTTTTACTCCGGACACGACACATCAAGAAAGCCATATTTTCTTCAATGTTTCTCCGCGCTCTTAGGATCGCCAGTCTGGAATACATGGATGCCGAATTAGAAAAAATCAACAGTATTAGAAGTGATTTGTGTTACCCACCTGCTTTTTTGGAATCTTGTCTTAACAAGGCAAAACGAACTTTCTATCGTGTAAATAATAATCCTCGCACTTTGTCAAAGAATATTTTAGTACTTCCATTTTTCCCAGGCTTTTTAGGCATTGCTAATGTACTTAAACTTTTGAATATTAATGTAATATCTTCATGTGACAATATTGTGAAAAATATCATAGTAAAAAATAGCCCTACCAATAATTCAGGCATTATCTATAAAAATGGCTGTAAACAATGTGATTCCTTTTACATTAGACAGACGGGAAAAGATTTGCACACACGTGTAAAACAGCATCAATATTCCGTTAGAACGGGACAGTCGTCCAGTGCCCTTTTCGTCCATTTGTCAGAGTTATCTCACTGTATTGATTGGAATAATACTTCAATTTTGTTTCACTCAAGCAACATTGTTAATAGAAATATTCTTGAGTCTGTCATTATTCAACTTACAAATAATTTTAACATTAGCCAGGGTCTTTTTTCGCTTGATCCTGTTGTTTTGAATTCATTCAGAACGGATTTAGACAAGCGCGGCAAAGTGCTAAAACTCTGGTAGTTTTTCTTTATAAATTTGTATGCTCCTCCTACAATTTGTATTTTTCTATTTTATTTTTATTTTTTATTTTTTTTGTGACCTATATATAGTCTGGAACTTGTTATTAATTTCAATGTTCCTAAAGATGTCATTAGACGGAAGCGCTTGAGCACCATTCTGTTTCCTTTTTCCTTCGTGGTTATTTTCATTATAAATATTATTCACGTGTTACTTTCGTAACTGCGTCGTACGTCAACCAATCACCGACATCCTACAGACTGCATTCGAAACACTGGAAACGCTGTGTTTTCGAGAGGAGATGGGCAATTGCATTATACTGTAAATTTCGAGTTACTAAAGTAACTGAAAAATTAACCTTATTGCTCAACAGGCTAGAAAACCTCTTTTTCCTATAATTTGGCTTTATTTCGGCTTCAACTTCAATTTTCAGTAAATAGATTAATTACACAAGGAGTCTTAATCCCTTGTTAACTGTCTCTTCGGATTTCGCAATTACTTTAAAGTCTTCCTCCGGGAATTTAAGAGGTATTTTGCTTTCCTTAATGACATACGTAATCCAAATGAAATTTCTCAACAGAAACATTTAAAGATTAATTGTTATATATATATATATATAGGATCAAGTAAAGATAATCCCTACCAACAGAAAAAGGAGGGACTATCTTTACTTGATCATTTTTTGGGAGGGATCATCTTTACTTGGTAAAGTTGGTAATACCGCTTTACCGCAATACCGCAATACCGCTTTAATTAAAGTCTTTGGATCAAGTAAAGTTAAGCACCCCCAACCTTTTTTAGTTAGCTTTATAAGGCTAACTAACGAAAATATCACGATCTAACCTAACCAATCGTCAAGGCCGTACAGTTGACCTAACGATTGGTTAGGTTAAGCCGTGATATTTTCGTTAGTTAGCCTTATAAAGCTAACTAAAAAAGGTTGGGGGTGCTTATTTTTACTTGATCCATTGTAATAAATGAATTTTAATAAATTTTGTTTTCAAATAAATCATTTTTTAAAAAAGATTCTCTTAATTTTTATCCTTATGTCAGACTGCTTCACTTTACTTTACTTTCTGGGAGGGATTGTCTTTACTTGGTCATTTTTGGGAGGGATTTGCTTTACTAGTGTGACCTGGGAGGGATTATCTTTACTTGATCCTATAATATATATATATATATATATATGTATGATGCAAACCCACAAGGAAAAAGAAAAATTATCCAAGGCCTTTCGTGTATTCAGAAGTACACCTCGTCAGGGAATGAAGGGAGAAGGCGAGATGCCCAAAATATATACGGCGGGACAGAAAAACAAAAAGGTTAGCACATAATTAACAAGGTTTAATGAGAGACAAAAGGAATTTTAACAGTATATTGTCAATTTTATACATTCCCGCACTGTTATTGAAGTTATTTTTAAAATGGATAAATGCACAGTCTAGAATATTCCTTTCAATTATATCTCTGTTTTTAACGAGCGCTTTAGAACTATCCCACTTGATACTATGATTACATCTGTACATATGGTTAACCAATGCATTCGAATTATTTGCTGTTCTACACATATATTTATGCTGTTTTACCCTAATATCTAACGTTTTAACCATTTGGTCTACATATACTGAGTCACATTGTGTACATCCGATCGAATACACACCATCAACAACATTATCCGGGCTATTCTTTATTAGGCGTAATTTAACAGTATTATTATATTTAAAGACTACATTGATACCAATTGCTTTAAGTAAAGTCGGAAGATATTAAAAATTAACATGGTAAGGTAGGCTAAGGATATTTTTATGCTCAAATTCCTTTACAGTTACACTATTATAACACCTATTCTTGGCTTTCCTTAGCCAGTTATCTAAAAATGAAATAGGATAACATACTTTAGTACCAATATTCATGATATTGCATAACTCGGAATCTAAAAATTCGGGACTGACAACTCTCAATGTTCTAAGAAACATAGCAGAGAAAATAGAAGATTTAATCGAGGAATGATGGTCAGAATAAAAATGGACATAAGAGTTATTATTAGTAGGCTTACGATAAACTTCAAATTTGAAGAAACATATTAATATAGCCCGCATCGAAATGAAGAATGCCTTCAGAGAGTCCGCAGTAAGAAAAGATATATTTTTTTCCACCACTCCTCTTGTTTGAAGAAGTACACTTTTGGACGATATTTACAACAACTTACGTAGATGCAGAACTCAGAACAGAAAATTAAACAATAGACTGGACGATTTAGTTCGCAATAGTTACTGGACTAAAAAAAGTGATTTTAGTAATATTGTTAACTTGTCGTCCGATGAGCTAGACCTCAATACGAAATGTGCGTTAGGTTTTGGGTTAGGATTCTCTGTCCCAAAAAAGCCTAGCAGTTTACTGATTGCTAAGTCTTTTATCATTTTTTAAAAACATAGTAATATATCCGAAAGTGAGGTGACTTTAGCCAAAGGTTGTGTGTAAGGTGCTTCTAATACGAGGTATGAATCGAATTATGCTTTGAGGTTTGAAAAAGGCCTAAAAACACTTAAAAACAACGATTCATTACATATTACTAAAGCGGACAAATGTAATTCGATCGTCATCATGGAAAAAAACAGTTACACTGAAAAGATGAATACTTTATTGAGTGACCGCGATACGTACAAACCTCTAAACAGAGTTTCTTAGTATCAATCCGTCACTACCATATTTGTACGGTTTAGTAAACACACAAAGTTAATAATCCCATGAGGCTTATTGTTAGCTCAGTAGGCTCCGTAAACTATAAGCTATCTAAGTGGTTAGTTAGTTTATTAACGCCATTAGTTGGCCCTATTTCCAAGTCACATATTGTAAATAGCATGAATCTTATTGACAAACTGAAGTGTCCTAATGACCCTAATTTCAAACTGGTAAGTTTTTATGTATGCTCGTTATTCACAAAAGTCCCTGTTGATGACCTACTTGATTTTTTAAAGATATGATCTCTGAATATTCTTTCCCTGTTCAACACAACACTTTTATTGAGTTAAGCTTTGCGTCAAGGATTGCAAATTTCATTTTGAAAATAAGTTTTATGCTCTGTCGTTGGGATTTTCGATGGGAAACCCCCTCTCACCTGTATTAGCTAACTTATATGTGGAATTTTTTTAAAGCAGAATTTTGCCTACTATTGTTAATTTTAACCTTGTTTGGTATGGGTATATAGATGATATTTTATGTATTTAGCCTAATAATTTGTATGTTGACTTATTTCTTGTAGGCTCAACAATTTAGTCCCATCTGTTAAGTTCTCGGTTGAAAAAGAAAATGAGAAAATGACGGAAGCTTATCTTTTCTGGATCTAAAAATTCGGAGATACCTTAATCAGTTCAAATTTGAAGTTTATCGTAAGCCTACTAATAATAACTCTTATGTCCATTTTTATTCTGACCATCATCCCTCGATTAAATCTTCTATTTTCTCTGCTATGTTTCTTAGAACATTGAGAGTTGTCAGTCCTGAATTTTTAGATTCCGAGTTATGCAATATCATGAGTGTTGGTAATAAATTATGTTATCCTATTTCATTTTTAGATAACTGGCTTACGAAAGCCAAGAATAGGTATTATAATACTGTAATTGTAAAGGAATTTGAGCGTAAAAATATCCTTAGCCTACCTTACCATGTTAATTTTCAATATCTTCCGACTTTACTTAAAGCAATTGGTATGAACGTAGTCTTTAAGTATAATAATACTGTTAAATCACGCCTAATAAAGAATAGCCCGGATAATGTGGTAGGTTGTATGCATTCGATCGGATGTACACAATGTAACTCAGTATATATAGGCCAAACGAGTAAAACGTTAGATATTAGGGTAAAACAGCATAAATATGCGTGTAGAACAGCGCATAATTCTAATGCATTGTTGAACTATAGGTATAGATGTAATCATAGTATCAAGCAGAGCTGGGCACTTGCGGCATATTGCGGTACTGCGGTACTGCTGCACTACCAAACCGGTACCAAACCGGTACGCGGAAATTTGAATGCGGTAGCGGTACTGCGGTACTTTCAGCGATCCTTTGCGGTACTGCGTTATGGGGGCCCGGGGTGGTAGTGCGGTGGTACCGCAAGTACCGCAGTACCGCAAAATATGCCGCAAATGCCCAGCTCTGGCTATCAAGTGGGATAGTTCAAAATGCTCGTTAAAAACAGAGATATAATTGAAAAGAATATTCTAGACTGTGCATTTATCCATTTTAAAAATAATTTCAATAACAGTGCGAGAATGTATAAAATTGACAATATATTGTTAAAATTCCTTTTGCCTCTCATTAACTCTTGTTAATTATGTGCTAACCTTTTGGTTTTTCCGTCCAGCTGTATATATTTTGGGCATCTCGCCTTCTCCCTTCATTCCCTGACGAGGTGTACTTCTGAATATACGAAAGGCCTTGGAATCATTTTTCTTTTTCCTTGTGGGTTTATATCATTTATTCATTTCACGTGTTTAATTGTGAAATTCATCATATATATATATATATATATATATATATATATATATATATATATATATATATATATATATATATATATATATGATAATGATAATTGCAAAGAATGTACAGTACATTACCAGAATGTTAACGCATTAACACTATTGATTCAAAGAAATCAATACTTTCCTTCGTAACAAATACATTTACTGTCACGAGAGGTGGAATACAAGTTTGTCATTTACTGAATCGAATTATATTAATATAATTTACAAGCACTTTGTGCACTTCATCTTCTGTGTACTCTCCTAATACAGTGTGACAGATTAATGCAATATGTAATTGAATACAATTGATTTTCTTATTAGATTAATTGTTTCAGTGTAAGTTGATAAATCCATTCGGAAACGTGAAGGAATAATCATTGTATGGAAGCAAAGGGTCTCGAGAAACGAAAGCAGGAAACTATTCTTTATGGTTTCTTTAATAATCATACATACATAACTATACATATATATATAAATACATACATACATATATAATCTTAAAAAACAATTTCCTTTCTTCAGTGGGGTGGGTGGACACGCCGCTTGAGCTTGATACTGAGGACACCTCACTACTAACATAAACCTTATATAATATCATTTTATATATAACACAGTAAACATCTCTCTCTCTCTCTCTCTCTCTCTCTCTCTCTCTCTCTCTCTCTATCTCTCTCTCTCTCTCTCTCTCTCTCTCTATATTATATATATATATCTATATATATATATATATATATATATATATATATACACACAGTATATATATGACATACAACCAGGTAAAATACATCTAATTACCTGACGTGACTGGGTCAAATTAAAGTTTAAAGAATGCATGTAAACTTTTGTAACGATGTTTAATTTCCTTAATTATAGTCGGAATGCGGACATCTTTCCTAATATTAACGCTTATAAGTTTTCAAAACGCGTAACTTGCTTAGTTTGGACAAATTATGAAACCTTACATGTATAAATGGCCGTTTTAACGTTTACATTCGTATAGTAAATCTTAAATTGTTTTGAAGGCTTTCTAAAACGCATCGTTTGCATATCTTTTCTTTTAATCTAATTTTTATCAGCAAAATAAGGGCGAGTTCCGTACGAAGAAAACCTTTTGAAGTGTTTATATATTGAATATGTGAGAGAGAGAGAGAGAGAGAGAGAGAGAGAGAGAGAAAACAAAACATCTTCTGTATCTATTTACACAGTGGTGCTCAACATACGGTCTACCATGACATTTCTTCTGGTCCGCTTAAAAAATAAAAGGTTAATAACACTGGTCTACAAATTTTGAAAAAGTTTGTGCTTCGGAGATAAAATGTGTTTCCTAAATTCCTATTATGGATTTTGGGGTACTGAAAACGAATATGACCATAAAAACAGTCGATTGGCTACAGTTTCCAAGAAAATTTAAGTTACACATTTTGCGTATATGTATACCATATATTAGTAACATACCTGTATAATGCAGTCACTTATATTGATTCAACCCGTCGCTTCTTTGCTTGTCTCTTGTATTCAACTTCTGGAGCATCTCTTGTTATTGTCCAGCAGTAGTCTGCTAACAATGATGGACTCCATTTCCCTGGTAGCGTTTCTCCATCGCTGAGATATCCTGGTGGAAACGTTCACCATGTTCATCGCTGACTGCTCCGCAGTTGGCCGGAAAAAATTCCATGTGTGAATGGAGGAAATGTATCTTTAAAGACATATTGCAGCCCATTTTTTGATAGGACAACAGCAGGTTTTCCACCAGCTCCCTGTAATTGTCAGCTTTGGTATTTCCGAGAAAATTGGTTGCTACTAACCGGAAAGCATTCCACGCTGTCTTCTCCTCACCACCTAGGATACGGTCGAACTCCTCATCTCTAAGAAGCTCGCGGATGTGTGGACCAACAAATACACCCTCCTTGATTTTTGCTTCACTGAGCTTCGGGAATTTACCACCGAAGTACTTAAAAGCTGCCCCCGTTTTATCCATAGCCTTAACAAAATTTTTCATGACGCCCAGTTTGATGTGTAAGGGTGGTAACAAAATCTTGCTCGATTCTACAAGTGGAGGATACTGAACATTTTTTGTTCCAGGCTCCAATGAGTGTCGGAGTGGCCAATCCTTCTTGATGTAATGAGAAGTCCTAGCCCGACTATCCCATTCACACAGAAAACAGCAATACTTAGTGTAGCCCGACTGCAGTCGAAGATCTGTCTACAACTTGTCATTCACCACAAACCTGCCACTGATGTTTGTCATAGTTTATGCAGTTTTTAAGTTGCAATTTCATCTTGTCATATGTTTCCTTCATGTGGACTGCATGACCAACTGGAATTGATGGCAATACGTTGCCAACATGCAACAAAACAGCTTTTAGACTCAACTTCGATGAATCAATGAACAGCTAAGCGAAATCAGGATTGTCTTCCATCGATTTTCTTTATTATTATTATTTTTTATATTATTTTTTATTATATTACTATTTATAATTATTATTTTTTTAATTATTTAATTTATTTTTAATTTTTATTTATTTTTTATTTATATTTATTATCTCCGTACCCCTTTATCCCCGTGCCCCCGTCCCCCTGTCCCCCCTCCCCCTTATCCCATGTCTCTACTATAATTTGTTTTATCAGGGTTGGTGGCCGCTAAACTGAGTTTTGTGCGATCGACAACTTAGTATTACCCGTCGCTCGCTCCACACCGACAACATGGCGTCGAAATAACTGAAATATCCTATGAGTCATATATATATATACTGTTTTGTGTTTCAAACTCCTCATCCGGTCTTCAGTATTTTAATAGTCCCTTTACTATGAGTCATTATCCGGTCTATTTATAGTAACAGTATTATTACTGTTTTATGCGTCATTTCCGTCAAGAAAATCGTTAATTAAAGTGCTTTTGTGCATCATTTTCGATTACGCAATACTTATGTATATTTTTGTATCTTTTTTAAGTTCATATATTTCTACGAACAAATTTGTTCACTTTGATTTTATTATTCCCATGTATCATGCTACAATGAAACTGTTATAGCCTCGCCAGAGTTAGCCTGCCGGCAAAACTGTATCGTGTTACGAAGATATATTTAATCTGATTGGCCAATCTATATTTACAGTATTTATTTACATGTGAGTTCAAATCATAGTCTATCTTTTAAAGTGTTAGAAAATTTTCTCTACTCTGTCTGTACCGACTGCAGTCGTCGTGATCTGTCTACAACTTGTCAGTCACCACAAACCTGCCACTGATGTTTGTCATAGTTTATGCAGTTTTTAAGCTGCAATTTCATCTTGTCATATGTTTCCTTCATTTGGACTGCATGACCAACTGGAATTGATGGCAATACGTTGCCAACATGCAACAAAACAGCTTTTAGACTCAACTTCGATGAATCAATGAACAGTCTCCACTCATCAGGATTGTGAATAATGTTGAGAATTGCCATCAGACCATCGATGTCGTTGCAAGCTACAAGGTCACCTTCCATGATGAAGAATGGGACAAAATCTTTTTGACGGTCACGAAACTTACACACACTAACATTTTCAGCGAGGAAATTCCAATGCTGCAATCTGGAGCCCAACAGCTCTGCCTTACTCTTTGGCAGTTCTAAATCTCTGATAAGGTCGTTTAATTCATTTTGAGTTAACATGTGCGGTTTAGATGTCAAGTTATAAACAAATTCAGGATCTTGTGAAGTTGAAGGCTCACAAGTTTCGCAGGTTCCTTCATTCTCCTCGTCCTCTGACTCAAGGGAGAATGAGTGTGGGGGCTCAGGAACGGGTAGTCCTTCGCCGTGAGATACCGGGCGTATAGCAGAGGGTATATTCGGATATTGTAAAATCCACTTTTTCTTGCAAATACCTCTCTTGACTGGAGGCACCATGCAGAAGTAACAATTGCTGACATGATCTGTTGGTTCCCTCCAAACCATTGGCACTGCAAAAGGCATAGATTTCCTTTTCCGATTCAACCACTGGCGAAGGTTTGTTGCACAAGTATTGCAGCATATGTGTGCGGCCCAGCTCTTGTCCTGATCTCCAATCTTACAGCCAAAAATAAAGGTGATAGGCTTTCCTAATCACCGCGGTTATAGCACGCTTTTGTGATGCAAAAGTCAATTCTCCACAAACATAACAGAAGTTATCTACACTGTTCACGCAATTACGAGGCATCTTTGTTCAAATTAGGATGAAAAAAATTCAGTTTCAAAAGCAAACACTAAAAAGAGTTTGACAAGGGTGCATTGTATGACTTCCGCGAATGAACTGATGCTGTGGCGTAATATGTAGACACCTGCGACACATCGACGCCTTGACTCTACTGCGCATGCGCATAGTTATATATTTTTTATTTTAATAAATTAATGTAATTACATTGCATTTTAATAATTTTAAATTAGGTAAGGTTAAGTTAGGTTAGTATTCCATTTATATTAATATCAAAAACATTATGGGAAGCAATATGTTAAAATGATCCAATCTATTTCTTAATAAATAATTTACAAATACATAATGTAATAGATAAATTTAAAATTACATTTTATTGTATATATATATGTATATATTTACATTAATTTATTAAAATAAAAAATATAACCGCGCATGCGCACTAGAGTCAATGCGTCAATGTGTCACAGGCGTCTACATATTACGCGACAGATGCAGTCCAGTTAGTAGGGTGCAGGGTTGCCTGATATCTTTATAAATAGAGCCAATTGGCAATTTTAGGCATCATTTTCGTATTCAGTGACCCAAAATTAGTAAAGATTGACTACTTTTATTTCCGAAGCATTTTGGCTGTAGACCAGTGTAATTTACGTTGTGAAGCCATTAAAAATGTACGATAAGTTGTTTTCTTATTTAATGTCGTACCTTATTCTTCGTCTCACGTGTGATAATTATTTAATTACTGAAAAATCGGTAAGTACAGACTCTCTTTCTCCGGCCAACCAGTATGGCACCCCAGAGTTACGTGGCCCTCATTCAAATTAAAGTGGGCAGCACTGATTTAAAACGTACCATCGATGACTATTTACTTCCAACAACGAGTGAAAAAAATTCTCGAGTATTCATAAATACATTCAACTAAATTTTTATTTTATATGGGTGATTTTTTTAAACATGTGACACTTTAAAAAGTTTGTATTCATTTTTTATTAAATCAAATAAAAACACGAAATTTTTACTCTACTTCTCTACACACGGGGAATTAGTCTCTCAATGCAAAACATGCTCTGTGAGATGTCCTCTCAGCTCACGATACTTACACGATACTTTCGACGGAAGAATCCTGTTCAACAGATTTCATGCGGTTTAAAATACAGGAATATCATAGCCACCAACATCACTAGCTCTCGTGGAGTTATTTAAAAGATAGTGTTTAAACAAAATCCACACAGGATACGATGAGAAGAATTGAAAGCATCAAGTGAACAAGAAATTTCTCAGATTTCAATAGATACTCTGTCCAGAATGCTGCATAATTTTGTTGTTCGTATGCAAAGAGTTAATGAGCTGAGAGGATATCGCATAGACCATGTTTTGAACTAGGGGACTAATTCCTTATGTGTAGAGAAGGTACAATAAAAATTTCATACTTTTATTTAAGTTAATAAAAAAAATACAAACCATTTAGGAGAGAGAGAGAGAGAAGAAATACGAAAGCTCAATATTATTGGTCGCAAGTAGAATCCTTGAAACACTACTCCCTGGAATGGAATGGGAGAGGAGGTAGATTCTGTACTATCCAAACTCTGGTAGTTCACTGGGCCATGAAAAATACGAGGCTCAAATTCTTAACGTGCCGTCAAAAGAACTAAAGAACCTCCACCGCACCAACCTAAATACAATCAAGAATCAACCGGATGGACACATTATTATGCAAAGCCTCTGATCAGCCATGTGAAACTGGCTATAAAGGCAGTGGAAAGCAACCCTCTTCTTCATCAAATCCACGAAATGAGGCCTGAACATTTATTCGAAAAACACAACTATAACAAAAGTAAATGTTTATGTTAGCGGCAATAAGTGAAATCAGGCATTAAATAATGCCATGGCAATAAGCTGGAAGCTAAGAATGCATGTAGCCATAAGCGTACGGGCTTAAGTTTTTTCGGGGGAAGGCGGTTCGCAATTTGTCCGAAATGAAAGAAATGAAAGGAAATGAAAGATTTTGTTGCAATAATGCGCATATATATATATATATTTTTTTTTTGCAATAATGCGCATATATATATATATATATATATATATATATGCATTTAACTGCAATGACCACGCAGTATATAAATGAATAGAAACGACGTAAGTAATAAGGAGCGTCTCTGCACACGGGGAAGAGAAATAACCCGGGCGGTTCGCCTCATTTTTCATTTATTCGTTATTTCTCTTCCCCGTGTGCAGAGACGCTCCTTATTACTTACGTCGTTTCTATTCATTTATATACTGCGTGGTCATTGCAGTTAAATGCACATATTCACGATTTGCGAGGGTGCCCTCTCAGGGCATTGGTTTCTGCCCTATGTAGGAGAATTTCGATTTATGATTGATCGAGGTCCGTAGTGTAATGGTAGCGCATCCAACCGGCAATTGGAAGGCCCTGGGTTCGATTCCCGGGCGGTTCGCCTCATTTTTCATTTATTCGTTATTTCTCTTCCCCGTGTGCAGAGACGCTCCTTATTACTTACGTCGTTTCTATTCATTTATATACTGCGTGGTCATTGCAGTTAAATGCACATATTCACGATTTGCGAGGGTGCCCTCTCAGGGCATTGGTTTCTGCCCTATGTAGGAGAATTTCGATTTATGATTGATCGAGGTCCGTAGTGTAATGGTAGCGCATCCAACCGGCAATTGGAAGGCCCTGGGTTCGATTCCCGGCGGTTCGCCTCATTTTTCATTTATTCGTTATTTCTCTTCCCCGTGTGCAGAGACGCTCCTTATTACTTACGTCGTTTCTATTCATATATAATATATATTTTTTTTTTTTGCAATAATGCGCATATATATATATATATAACGTAAAGAACGACGCTTGTATAGGAGAATATTCCGCGCAAGATGAGAGAGAGAGAACGAAACAAATGAAAAATGAGGTAACCACCCGGGAATCGAACCCGGGATCTTCCGATTGCCGGTCAGATATGATAACCATCTGACCGGCAATCGGAAGATCCCGGGTTCGATTCCCGGGTGGTTACCTCATTTTTTCATTTGTTTCGTTCTCTTTCTCTCATCTTGCGCGGAATATTCTCCTATACAGCGTCGTTCTTTACGTTAATTATACTGCGTGTTTGCAGTTTAAATGTATATATATATATATATATATATATATATATATATAAACATATTTTTCATCTTATTCTGGAAAAAATTAACTCCAACAAAACACTGAATTATTTTGCCATCAGATAACAAATTTTTCGACTGTTGTGTTAGAGTGAACTTACTCCAGATGTCAGTCACTATTTGCAGAGGTTACGTAATAATCAATCAGTAACATTCAGCACCAAATGAAAATACCACCTACTGGAGGCGAAGTGAATGTAAACTTTAGAATAAATATGAGTCCCTTCCCTTCAAAATTGAAAAGATTGCACGAGTATCTCAAAAATGAAATTACATAACAAAAAACTTTAAGGAATACGTAAAGCAACAAATTTGTTTTTATAAGTTTAAATGCGACACGTTTATGCGACATTGCAGCCAAGCCAAAGAAAAAGTTGCATAATTTATTATGTTTGGTTTAATTAGTACATCTGTGTCTAATTTTAATAAACTCCATTTTTTCCGCCATTGTTTTGAGACTTCGCCCGAATTTTGAAGCATTTGTCCGAAAATATTCGGAGACTTACGAATCTTATGAACCCCCCTGCCCGTATGCCTATGCATATAGCATTAGTTACAATGATCACTTTCACTATATAATGTAGATTATGTTTTGTTATGTTATGTTAGGTTATATTTATTATTATTATAGATATATAAATAGGCATTATACTTATGATTGTATGCATTCTCAGCATATAATTGGCATAGCCAATATATATATATATATATAATATATAATTATATATATATATTGTTACCGTGACCAGGATTCCACAACCGAATATATATACAGTATGTCCCCTTTACAGCGCGAGGCCGTCCCAACCAGGAACAGTAAAACATTAGATTACAAAACTATATATTAATATGTGTATACAAAGTAAATCAGGCTGCATACACAAGTCATCATTACCCTAACCTAAACTTAACTTAAACTTAACCTAAATTTAACAACCTAAACCCAAACTTAACTTAACCTAAACCTAAACTTAAACCTACAATATTAAATACTTAAATCACTGGCACTTATAAAAAAATGGGGTTTATTCAGGGCGCTTACAAGCAGTTGCGAGATCTGGCTCCCAACTCCGTCTCCTCTTTTGCAGAGGACAATTCTTAGGTTACTGTTGTTACAGTATGCTGTCTCTCCTACCAAATCTAATACAAAAAAATCCTTTACACGGAAACCTTCGATAATATTTGTTTCTTATTTTAAATTTTACACGGTTTAATCACCAAAATTTCCAGTTCAAGACCAGCTGACCGCTTTCAAGCAACCAAAATTTAAAAGTCCAAGCACGCACCCGTCCCACTTCAACCAATTTCTTACTCACATACCCTTCCTCCATTTTACGCATGCGCTCAAAGAAAGCTTTCAGTTTCACATCTTTACCTTCAGTTCCTTCTTCATTCAGAAATTCTTGTACAGAACTCTATTGCAGTTATTGCACCATCAAACTCATTTAAACCCTCACTTGCCTTCAATCTAACCGACTGCCGCCCCTTCTCATCCGCAGTCATGTCTCCTAATGCTCCTTCTTCAACCATCCTAAACAATATGATTAAATCAAGCTTTCAAAACTAGAACAAAATCAACTGATGAAAAATTAAAAGAAAAGTACATACAATGAAACCAAAACCGAACGGTATAACAATATACTGTATATAGGGTGTAACAAAAGTCCGTTCTCATTGAGAAATAAGATATAACAGAATTGATCGTTAGGTTATTGGCAATGTGGCCACTTGAAGCCCTATTTGTAGGGACACTCAAAGTCCGTTGTTTATGAGTCAAGACCTCGAACAATCAGTCCAGCAGTTGAAAGAAAAAGTTACAGATAAGTGTAACAGAATTAGTGGGGAAAAACTTCAAAACGTAACCGACCGCTCACAAAGACGAGTAGAAATGTGTTAACGGCAACATGGAATGCAATTTGAGCATGGACTGGATTAATTGGTAAGTTAACTATATTGTTTGTAATGTATAGTTAAAACTATTTTCTCGTTCAATTCTGCTATATCTTATTTCCCTATGAGAACGGACTGTTGTTGCTCTCTCTCTCTCTCTCTCTCTCTCTCTCTCTCTCTCTCTCTATATATATATATATATATATACTGTATATATATACAGTATATATTTATTTATTTATTTATTTTAGTAGTGGCCATAAGTCACGCATCGCCCCATCAATTAAAAAAAACTGTTTTAACATAAAAGTAAAATACCAAAACGACTGTGAATGCTAGAAAACATGTATTTAGAAACTACTCAAGCATACAAAACATACTAATGAGTTTCGATCAGTATTTCGTACATTTACCCTTTTTTTCAGCACTTCAGGCGATACGTCGTGGCATGGAATTTACCAGTATTTCGCAATACTCCGGCGTAATTTCTTGCACCCACACCTTCTTTATGGCTTCAAGCAAATCATTCAATGATGTAGGATTGTAACGGGCAACTTTTTCTTTGACGGTTCGCCAGCAGTTCTCTATCGGGTTTAAATCGGGCAAGTTTCCTGGCCAAGGCCCGTTCAGCTGAAAACCCGAATTTCGGAGCCAATCAGACACGGCTTTGGTGCGGTGACATGGCGCTCCGTCTTGTTGGAAAAACAGGAGAAATGGAGGAGAAGTTGCCGCTGTTTATGGGGATGCGCCACACAACGTTTTTCCAACAAGATGGAGCACCATGTCACCGCACCAAAGCCGTGTTTGATTGGCTCCGAAATTTGGGTTTTCAGGTGATCGGGCCTTGGCCGGGGAATTCGGCCAATTTAAACCCGATAGAGAACTGCTGGCGAACAGTCAAAGAAAAAGTTGCCCGTCACAATCCTACATCATTGAATGATTCGCTTAAAGCCATGAAGAAGGTATGGGTGCAGGAAATTACGCCGGAGTATTGCGAAATACTGGTAAATTCCATGCCACGACGTATTGCCGAAGTGCTGAAAAAAAAGGGTAAATGTAAGAAATACTGACCGAAACTCATTAGTATGTTTTGTATGCTTGAGTAGTTTCTAAATACATGTTTTCTAGCATTCACAATCGTTTTGGTATTTTACTTTTATGTTAAAACAGTTTTTTTTAAATGAAAATTGATGGGGCGATGCCTGACTTATGGCCACCACTGTGTGTGTGTGTGTGTGTATATATATATATTATAATATATATATATATATATTATATACACACACGAAAAAGGTAGCATATGTAATGTACATAAATTTTTATATGCACGAGTATATATAAACACAGATGCGACATTGTATGTTTTACTGAACATATAAAAATATAATTTTGAAATCTCTTTCGTTGTAATATTCGTTCAGGAATTTATTATGTAGTTAACATCCATGGCGATAGAGAAACTATGATAATAAGTTAAATGCCTCTTTTTAATGAAAACTGCACCGCTGTTCCAAATTCCATTAACCAAACTTTCATTTTTATATTTTGCATTTACATTTACAACAAATGTCACTGAAAAATATTTAAAAATCGAAGAACCATTCGTAAAAATGGTTCGTAAATGAACATTTAGTCTTTTTGAAGTTTTATGAAATGGATTTACTTCATTTTCTCTTTGTTTATTTTGCAGTTTTTTTATTTGATGTTTTTAATCGTGTTTCGGTATTTTGATTTTATTTTAATTAATAATGAAATATATTTCAAATACGCGTTTCGTGGTTTTTTAGAGTATGTGGTATAAGTGGTAAATGTGGTATAAGTAATGCAATGGATGGCACTGAAGATCATTTATTGTATGAGAGTGACAGTGATACGAGTGAAGATGATGATGATTATGATGATGGGGATAATGATGATAATGTCAGTAATGAATCTGAAGTTGATTAATAACAAATAATAAGAGTAATAATCATATTATCTTTCTTTATTGGCTTTTGGGTTTTCTTTTTATTGAATTTTACATATCCATTGTTTTAACAATAAAGTGCATCAAAAACTTTTTTCTTGAATTTACCTTTCCAAATTTAAGGTGCGTCTTTCACGGCGCAGCGTCTTGTAAGCCGTCAAATACGGTAACTAAAATTTTAAATGATAACGCGTGACTGGTGTAATGTGAATTATAAAAAGTACTGTCCCAAAGTCTTTTACTCTATAGGTATCTTTGGGATAGGACTTTTGAATCACGCTGTATATAGCAGATAATTCCTCCGAAATAAAATGGGGACAAAAAACATTGCAACATATGACGAAACGAAGGATTCGTCGAGGGACGTCTGAATTCCACCAAATACGTATCATTGAGAGCCATTTTCTTTCATTGTTTCATTAAATTAAACTCAGTTTAACGCCCATATGTTGCAAGAAGACTGCGCACCCTGTCACACTTTCCAATACACTACTCAAGGGAGAGAGAAAAAAAAGACTTGAGGTTCTTCCTTGGGAATCATATTGAAGGCGTCTGGAAGAATCTTGACCACTACTTGCGGAAAAGAAGATCCCTTATCTCTGTCAGATCCAAAAAATATATTAACTGGACTTTGGCTAACTTTGGACCAATACATCATCAAAATTCCGAGCGCAATGATATTACAACATATTCAAACCCTTTATGAAGACTGAAAACTACAACTTATTTATCAAATTTCGAAACAATAAAACTATATTTTATTCTATGGGTGCTCACTTACATCTCTCTCTCTCTCTCTCTATATATATATATAACCTTGGCTAAACTTGGTTTTGCTCCCGCCCGAATTGTTCATTATGACGAAGGTCAAGCTTGTCACTCCACCTTAGACCTACAGTTTAACGTGGAGTCCGAACCACGCGCCACCAGTAGCGTCTTAACCACTAGGCTACCTAGGGTACCCATTTATCTACCAACCAAATTTTTATTGTGTGGAAGGATGAACAGCTGGGTTTTGTTGCGCACCGCCTGCTGCCGTCAACGGGTCTCGATCCCGGGGCCGATGGATTCGTAGTCAGCGACGCAACCACTACACCACCGCTGCGCATATTTATTTACTTATTTATTAGATAGCTGTTTATATATTGAAAATTTATCTTTGGCTTTATTTCTTAAAAATATCTTCTTCTCTTCAAACAAAAAATATTTTATCTTTATTTGGGCGGGGCTTTACTATATGATTAAATGACCTTTCTCACTTAATTATAGGATTAAAATTTTTTGCGCCTCGCTTTATATATATATATATATATATATATATATATATATATATAATATAATATATATATATATATATAAAGATACATATTATATATATATATATATATATATATATATATATATAATATATATATATATATATATATATTATATATATATATATATATATATATATATATGCGCTAAGATTAACAGCAGTGGACAATTTTTTGGTTTTATTTTAAAATCCTAAATTTCTTATTAGACTTTTAATAGAGCATACACCCACATGTAAGCGGTTTTTTTGTAGGTTAGGTTAGAGTAATTACCTTAGAATTTTTGCTTTCCCATGCTAAACATTGACCTAGTTCGTGTAATACTGTATATAGTCATCAGATATTTTGGCGATTAATTATAGTAGCCGAAATCCATATTGCTCTCCAAATAAATCGCCCAAAAAGCATGCAACCACATGTAAATGTTTTTTGTAAGGTAAGGTAGGTTAGGTTAGGTTAGATTTATTTGGAGCCCAATATGGATTTCGGCTAATATAATTAATCGCCCAAATATCTAAATGTCTACTAAGTCTATAAGCTACACGAACTAGTCCCATATTCAACTATTATTTATAGATTTATTTACAATTTCTATTTACCAAAATCACTTATTCATGGCATAAAAGGCTACTCTGAATTTATTGATCATTTTATTTTTTTTAAATAAAACAAAAAAATTGTCCGCTATTATAAACGTTTACCATATATATATATGTGTGTGTGTGTGTGTTCAACAGTAATTTCATGTCAGGTAAAATTTAGTGTAAGTTGTTATTTACTGTACACAATATGTTGCTTTAAAGTTGTGGTTAATTTATAGTTTTCCTAAAAAATTCCAGACGTTTTATTAAAGATTCATTTAATAGGTAAAACGTTTGCCATTGTGACAACAACATAGTCTTTACAAGTGGATGTTCTGGGAGGGAGATCCAAGTACCAAAACACTTTCCCATGAACGGTGTGAAGTGCTGTCGTCATGTTGTTTGTTCCGACGGAATAAAAGTATGCTCAAATGGCTGCAAGCACCTTAGTAACCAAACTCAAATTAGGACATCGTCCCTAGCTCAGTGGCTAATACCGTTTCCTATAAGCGAAGTGAAGATGCTGAGGTCGTGGTTTCGACCCCCGATGATGTTGATAATAATAATACACAGGAGTTAGAGTAATGAGCCGTATTAGTTGGTCTGAGTGCTCTGCCAATTTCTGGTCCTTCCGAATGATTATTAAAATGGAGTTAATCTCGTTTGGACTAACTTAGCCCATATTTACTTTATAATCTTTCTCGTGGGTCGTGTGTCATTGGCATGTTCTATAGGGGGAGCCTGAACACTGGCACTCATGCAGTTTCTCGGAATGGGGTAAATGCTAATGAGATACAAGTTCGCAGTGCTCGATCGGAGGTGGTGCAGGATGAGGATGAGTTTCCTCGTTGCTTTGAAGTGGAAATGTAAGGAGCTTATCACTGATCACATAAATATAATCAATCTTTTTATCTACTCAAGTGTGATTATGGCCAAGATGATAATGGTTCCCGCTTCTTTTGCAGCGGGATAAATCCGTTATAATAAAATCACTATTTCACACTGTTCACACAAGGGTTGACTGGGGGCTGTAGGAGGTCGTGGGAGCAGGGGCGTCCACAGGATCAATTAAGTAAGGGAGCACTTCCAAATACAGGGGGGGTACAGGTATTTGCGAACGACACAGGCGCGAGCTCTAGGGGGCTCCGGGGCATGCTCCCCCGGGAAATTTTTAAATTTACGTTGTCTGGGACACCATTTCCTGCCTTCTGGAGGCAGTTACGAGGGCAAATTATAGGGCTTCAAATACTGAAAAATAAGGATTTTTTTACACATCCTTTGTATGTCCATGATATTAAGCTGAAACCAGATACACAATAACTTGGTAGATTTACAAGTTTATTATTCTTGCATAATATACATATAAATAATTGTCATGGGACTGAGAAGGTTATTGAAGACAGTTTTCAGCTCTTTTAGTAATGTACAAGATATAGATATCCTTCCTAACGATTTCGTAGTCGCGTTTTCCACAACAAATTTTACATGTTTTAATTTTAATCACAGGATTTTCTCTTCATATCAACAATATGGGAAATTATACAATATTAATAATATATATAGTAACCAATTACTATCTTCAAATATTATGACTGGATTTGGGGGTTATGATAAAATCTATCTGTAAGCAGTTGACGAAAAAACGAGGGGGCACCATTGAAAAACGAGGGGCTTGGCCCCATCCCATGGTGCCCCCTCGTGTGGACGCCCCTGCGTGGGAGGGTGTCCACTATTATAATCGTTGATAGCAGGTATAGTGTACGGGGTTTCCTTTGACCTATCACTCTTCTAACAATCACTTCAGTGCTAGTAAATTTACCGTATTTTTTGTTTAAGTTCTTATACTGAACGGAACTCAAATGTCGTTAATAATTAGTAGTGATATACCGATACCGATTCTGATACTTCAATTTTGCCGATACTAAGGCCGATACTGATACATCGGGACATCACTAATCTACAACATTTCCATTATCTACCTGTTCAGTTACAACTCTAAAAAGTCTAAGAGATTAACAAACAAGACCTTCCTGATCTAAATCCATGTTGGGAACTTGAAATAAGATTCATAACTTTCCAAATGCTCTTTATTCTTTACTGTATAATTCTAGTATCTTTCCTACCAATGATGTTAAACTAATTTCCTACCGCCTCTTTACTATCCTTTTTTGTAAATGGGTACAACATTTGCTTTTTTTCAATCTTCAGGTGTTTCTGCATAATTAATATATGTCCCAGTAACAAACAAAATAGTGTCTCAGCTAAGTTATCTTCCCCATCTTTGAGAATCGTAACATAATATTATTGGGACCATCAGCTTTAGTTTTCAATGTGTTAATTACCAATCATCTTTCTTTATCTAAATCTTATGAAGAATGCCAGAATCAGGGCCGGTCCTAAGGGGATGCGGGGCGAGGGTCAAATCAACCCGTGCATGGCCCCCTGAAAAATATCAACTGAGATATCTAAATAAAAGAGAAATTTAATACATACAATTTTATTTTCATGTTTACTTGTTTACTTGGTGTCAGTATTTAGACCTATACAGCATTATCTTAACACAGCATTATTTTTATATATTTAATCCTCCTCACGAGGAGAGGATGCCTCACGAGTGGGCTGCTCCTCTGTCGTTAATGATAGTAAAGGTTTTTTTACTGTTTCCGCGAAAATTTAGATATCATTATGTTCATGAACTCACAGTGATCCCGCGTCTATACTTAGCATGTTATAGTGGGTAATAGTGTCGTGATAATGTGAAAGGATGGTTGTGCATGGAGCTGGTGGTATCTGAACATGATTTAAAGGGACAAGAAGTAGCCACTCCTACTAGCATCCACTTCCCCTTCTCCTCCTCCCGCCCCACCCCGACTATTTACACCGCGAATCTTCCGTTTAATAGTAAAAGTTTTTGACGGTGACTGCGGGAAATGTATGTTTCATTACGTTATAATCGTACAGTAACTCCGCGTATATACTTTTATGTGTCATAGATAGAAAAGTTACATAATTAATGTGAAAAGATGCCTGAGCATCGAACCGGTGGTATGTGGAGCATTATTTAAAGGGACGAGAAGTGGGACCCCTATCGGCGTTACCTCCATCTCCACCCAACCATCCCCACCATCTACGCTCCCCCGCAATCCTGCTCCTCCGTCGATACAGGTACAATGGGATCGTCCGCTGAAAATCGTGTTCTTGTAGAAAATCCTTTATGTTTTATATTTGACAAAGTAGATCATATTTGGTCAGACCTTCTCGTACCTGTTTGTCATGATTTCTATGATTCAGAAGAAATAGAACATGCGAGGATACAGTTAAACACCCTGCTCTGTGGTACCCTCCTAACTCATAGAGGTAATTCTAGAAACGAGAATATCCTAAAAGACATTATAAATAAAGTGTCGACCCTCCGGGATAATGAGAACAATATTACCTTCTACGTTACTAATTTCCGTAGAATGCCGGTAATCTCTATGGGTGATGTAGATGTTTCGGTGCTCCTCAAACAGTACAATGAGGTACAAAAGTCATTAGTTGAACTGAAACACCAACACGTGGTGTCAAATCAGAAAAATGCGATTTCACTAGAACAATTTCGGTCAGAGTTAGATGCGTTGAAAGACGCTCCTCCCGAGGCCCAGTTACTCGGAAGTTGTTCAGCAAGTCAGAACCCCAAGAAGCGCGTCGGGCAGCGAGGGAAACGAAATCCCCTCCTCCAACTCCCCCCCCTGAATGTGGGGTGGAAACGCAGCATGCAGGGGAAGCGGTCAACCTCCCTCCCGTTCAGGAAAGCACTCCTGCTCCCGATTTCACAATGAGGAACAAGGACTATCCGATGCCAAGAGACGAGGCATCACTGCCCTCTTCCTTACCTTTCACTGCAGGGGAGAGGCGTTCGATTACTCAAACGGCTCGCTCGGTGTGCAGTTCACCCCCCTCCCACCGAAGGAGGGGCACGCGCGTCCGTTAGGATATAAACACCGCTAACAGACCCTCACCAAGACCACAGAGTAGGCGAGGGGCCTCCTATCACCCCAAGGTCGTGCCACCCATCCCCCAGTCAGGCGAACCCTGCCTCAGGGAGATTGAGAGAAGGGACGGGTGGGTCACAGTTAACAGGCGTTCTTCACGGAGGGTTCCTCAACCTGTCTTCGCGGCAAGGCCACCAGTGAGGAATCTCACCCTCTTTGTGTCGCGAATTCAGCTCTCAAACGAGGAAAGCGATATTCGACACATGATGGAAGAAGTCTGTGGTGAACACAGTATATTGTTAGTTAATAAACTGAACACAAAATCTCCGTATTATAACTCATTTAAAGTAATAATTAAAGGTGTAAATTCGCATTTCAACCCGTACAATATGAGTCAGTAGCCAGACGGTATTATTGTTAAGGAATTTATTCACTTTTCCAGATTTGATAACAGACAAAATAATAATAATAATAATAATAATAATAATAATAATAATAATAATAATAATAATAATCATAATAATAATAAAAATAGGCGCCCTAACGGTAATGCCTGAAATTTGTACTGTGTATAATAATAATCATACTAATAATAAATTTTCCATCAGTTATGGCGGATAACTTGTTGAAAATAGTCTCATATAACGTAAGGTCAGTGAGGAATCCATCCATGATGACTTTATGTACCATGCATCATCAGCAGTAGACTTGTCAGATGAATTAATGTACGGTAGGCCTTTTGGTGGTGTTGCTTTCTTAATAAGGAAAAATTTGTCGAAACATATAAAATTTTTAACAAGCGATAATGTAAGATTGTTAGGCATTGAATTACGAGTGAACAATGATTGCATATTAATTGTAAACTGCTATTTACCATACAACGACGGCAGTAACCTAGATGAATACATTGATTTGCTGTACAAAATTAAGTCATTATCAGATAATCCCAAATATTATCACTGTATAATAATGGGGGACTTTAACACGAATGTAAACTCTGAATTCTTTGTAGAATTAGGTAACATGTGCGAGTCGGCCAAATTAAGTATAAGTGATGTAGATGTATTAGGGGTAACCAGTGGTAATTTTACATACATTAGTAATATGAGTGGTACCACCAGGTGGATTGATCATTGTCTCACTAGTAATAAAAATAATCTAAAGAATCGAATTGTTAGAGTTCATATTTTGCATGATTTCCTTCTTTCTGATCATACACCATTAAAACTATTAATTAATTTTACCAATTTATGCGCAACACAACATAACAAGAACTCAATAGGTAAGAATAATCGCTTTGATTGGGCTAATGTTAATATGAAACAGAGAATAGAATACAAAGACAAAACAGGTCACCTTTTTAATAATTTAGAAATTTTGTACCTTGTTTGTAATAATCTTTGCTCAAATGAATCTCAGTGTAAACTCATAGATAGGTATTATAGTAAGATAGTATCCCTGTTAAGAGAAGCAGAAAGCCCCCTGATTAAATCTTACAACTATCATACTAAGATTATTCCTGGATGGAATGATTTTATTGCCCCCTTGCAGAGGGAATCGAAAGACGCCTACGAATTGTGGTGCTTTCATGGTAGACCCAGATTACGACCAGTATACATGAATATGTGTAGAAGTAGGGATCAGTATAAGGCAGCCATAAGGCGATGCAAACAGGAAGAAGAGTCTATTCGAGCATGAAAAGCCTGCGAAGCTTACACAAAAACGATAATAAAAAATTTTCGAAATTTTTAAGAATCAAACGGGTGTCAAAAGTGTCCCCTTCGACAATCGGTGTCGGGGAGGATGAAATTGCAAAACTGTGGAAAAACCACTACTCTAACATTCATAACAATGTGAGTAGGGATAATCTTAAGATAGACTGCAGCGAAACGACTGTGGGAAGGACAAGGGAAAATACTTTGATATCAGTTCCTGAAGTAAAGAGGTTAATTAAAGATTTAAAGACTGGTTCTACGTCAGGGGTGGATGACCTATCGAATGAGCACTTAAAATATGCCAATGGCGTAGTATGTCTGCATATATCATTGCTTTTATCAGCAATGCTTGCTCATAGCTATATCCCTGCAGAATTCATGAGGGTATATATCTTGCCCCTGGTCAAAAATAAGTATGGAGACATTCTGTCCAGCAGTAATTACAGGCCTACTGCTGTCGCTTCCTGCTTCTCGAAACTACTAGAAAAACTCTTGTTATCCCGATTAAATGATTACCTATAGACATCTCCTAATCAATTTGGTTTTAAAAGGTCCCACTCAACTGACCTGTGTATCTATGTACTTAAAGAAACAATATCTAAATACATTGACGGTAATTCAACTCTTTATAGCTGTTTCATAGATATAAGTAAGGCATATGATAGAGTGAACCACAATATTTTATTTGCAAAACTAGAAGACAGGAAGGTTCCCATGTACATATTAAATTCATTGAAATTTTGATATTCCCACCAATCTCTTACCATTTGGTGGGGCAATGTACTATCCGAATGTTTTGGCTCCTCTTATAGGGTGAGACAAGGCTCCTTGTTTTCCCCTATGCTGTTTAATGTGTATATTGACGGATTAATTGCTTCACTTAATGAGGCAACAGTGGGATGTTGTATAGATAACACAAGGATAAATAACTTAGTTTATGCCGATGATATGGTGTTAATAAGTCTCTCTGTTAAAAGCCTGGATCGGCTACTAGACGTCTGCGAAGTGTATTCGCGTGAGAAAAATGATATTCTTTTAAATGTTACAAAAACTAAGGTTATGCAATTTCATCCTAAAAGCTGTAATAAGCCAGCTGATATTAGGTTTAAAATGAAAGGTGAAGTAATTGAGGAAGGACAAGAGTTTAAGTATTTGGGTCAAACTATTACCAGCTCCTTGAGTGATGACTCGGATATAAGAAAACAATCTCGAAGCCTGTGTGCTAAAGCGAATATGACTATAAGGAACTTTCGGTTCTGTACAAGTGAAGGTAAAGACACTCTCTTTCGTATTTTCTGCAGTAATATATACGAACAGCAACTGTGGGTGAATTATAAAAAAGGTTCTGGCAGAACCGTAAATTTAATGTACAACAGGCCTTTTAGACTCTTACATAAATTACCCCCGAGATGTTCAGCTTCGCAAATGTTTTCTACCCGCAATGTCCCGAGCTTCCCTGAGGTAACAAGACGTGTTCAGTACAGTCTAATGCAAAGAATTAAAAAATCAACCAACCCAATTACACGAGTGCACATTTGAAAACTTGTCGATCGATATTTACAAACTAGTTGGTGATTCTATATAATTTGAGTGCTGATCTAAAAAATATAGTTAGTTTTTCCCTATCACGTATGGGTTTCTTACTACAGGGTGTGTCATAAATCCCCCATTTATCTTCAAATGTGAACCATCTTATCGAGACCAACATTGGATTGCACATGCTAAACCATAAATTTTGTTGTTATAGACTACAGTAACGCTTACATAATAATGTAGGGTAAATATATATAACAACCAGTCCCGTTCCCAGCAAAATACTCTCTCCCCTCCCATCAATGGGTGGTTAACATTTGGGGACAGATGAGGTATTACAACACCCCTTGTAGCACGAAATCTTTAGGTGATAGAGTAAAACCTAATTAAAGCAGAATTAAATAGCTCCTAGCTCTTGGACAAGCATAGTGCTTGTTTATGAAAGAATAAAAAAATAACTGAAAGAAACAAATATATTTACCTTCTTTACTTGCAAACATTTCAGGACTTATTCCAAAGACTTAAGACTACGAAGGTAGATCTGACTAATGACGACTAAACCGGTGCTTCTTTGATGTTTTGTTATGCTGTGCGTTAGGCTGATCTCGTTGCAGACACCAGCAGTAATCCGCCATCATATTTGTATGCCATCTTCCTTGATATCTTCTTTCCATGGTTTTGATGTCCTGGTGAAATCGTTCCCCTTGCTCCTCACTGACATCTCCGAGATTTTCGGGAAAACGGTCAAGATGCGAAAATAAGAAGTGAACTTTCAGGCTCATGTTGCAGCCTAAGGCGCAAAACTTTTTAAGCATATTTTCCACCAGTCTTTCATAATTTTGTCTTTTGTAGTTTCCCAAGAAGTTTTCAACATCTTTGAAACCAAGCCATGCTTCTTTTTCTTTATTGGTCATTGTGTTCAGGAAATGATCGTCTGTCAATAACTTTCTAATCTGAGGACCTATAAAAACACCTTCCTTTATTTTCTCGTAGCTAATCTTTGGATATTTTGAACAAATGTACTTGAAACACTCACCTTCTCTATTCAATGCTTTGACATACTGCTTCATCAAGCCTAACTTAATGTGCAAGGGTGGTAGGAGGATTTTATTTGGTTCAACTAGATGTTCATGTAAAATGTTCTTTGATCCTAGGGTAAGATTCTCTCTAGGAGGCCAAGTTTTCCGCTTCCAGTGCTGGTCACGTGCTCGACTATCCCATTCGCAGATGAAACATGGCATCTTAGTGTATCCTGATTGCTGCCCAAGTAACATGCAAAGGACTTTGAGATCCCCACACAATATCCATCTGTGATTTTGATACTGAATTTTTTCCAGAAGCAGTTTCATGTTATCATAGGTCTCTTTTAAATGAGTAGAATGGGCCACTGGGATTGATGCATATTAGGGCGGAGTGAAAAACTCATTTTTCGAATTTTCAAATTGGCTAGTGTGGAAAATGTGTGGAGTAGTGAGGAAATAAGCTGGTATAAATTTAAAATCATAACATTAATATCTTCAGGTGCCACAATGACCTTCAATATTGAAAAAAATTGAAAAAAGCAGATTTTAACCAATAATTACAGAAGAGTCCACGATGCACAATAGACAAGAATTTATTCACACTTGTATAAAAATAGCTCAGTCAACCTTTAAAAAAGTTTCTATTCTCTAAAAACAGTTTTCTATAGTCAGCTCACTCAGCTGTCACGTGAGTACCTCGGTTCAGTGTAGCTGTCGCTCTCGTAGCAGGTGGGTGTTCTGTTGTTGGCGTTACTCAGATAGTCTAAACTATATTTCTTATATATTTTACATTTCTGTATTGTGTTGCCCTAAGTTTGCCATGTACTATTAACTGAAATTAACGTATACTTTCAAAATGTCTCGAATTTGTGCAAAATCAACCAGGGCCTCAACTGAGTGCCCCATGTTTGGTATGGGGGAAGATTTGTGGCACAGGAATCTTCCTACATACGAAGGAGTTTTTAAATATTACTTGTTTGTAAGAAACGATTTGAAACAGAATACTAATAAAGATCCTTCAATATCTCAAATATTAGAACAAGTTGTTGATAAATTGAAAACAATTTGGGAAAGTGCTTCCGTCCCAATTCTGTCAGACAGGCGAATTGAAACAATGTTCAGAAGCTACCACGAAAAGTATTGTGTCATTATGAAGCCATACCAAAGCAGAAAAAATTCTGAAGCTTACAAAGCAAAGATTGTATGTTCAAAAAAGAAGCACACACGAAACTTTTTGACATTGCAGCAGCGTGCAAGTGCAAAGTACTAACACAATGTTCTTGTCCCAAAGAAAAAACGGTTCCAAAGGAAGAAGTGACGTTCCTCTTAGATCAAAGGAGTGAAAGAAAACTGTTTATTGATAGAGTAGATATTACACTCTCAAAGAAAAAAGCATCTACGTTGCTAAGAAAGCAAAAAGAAGCTGTGAGGCTCACCAAAGAATCTTCACAGGAGAAATTGCAGGATACAAATGTTGAATTATCATCATCGACATCAAACAGTGAAAGTGAATCTGGCGAAATATCAGACGATACATTTCCAGAGCCAGTTAGCTCGAAGAGAAAGCTCGAACAACCTGAAGAACAATTATTCAAGAAAAGGAAAACTACAAATCTACCTTCAGTGGCTACTGCTTGTGACAGGACTGCAGTTTCAGATCGAGCTGCAGCATTCATTGTTAGTGCAGTATTGCAAGATATTGGAGAAGTTTCTATTGACAATACATCTGAAGTAGTGGATAGGAGTAAAATCAGAAGAGAAAGACAAAAGAAGAGATCAGAAATTATGAAAGATCAAAATCAGGTCCCAATCAGAGGAATCTATTTGATGGTCGAAAAGATTCTACACTCTTCCAAGAAAAAAAAGTCCAAAGTATATCAGAAGAAGGTAACAGAAGAACATATCACTTTAGTGAGAGAACCTGGTTCAGATTATTTGGGCCATTATTCTGTGAATTCTGGATCAGCTGAAGAAATATGTAAAGGAATGTTTGAGTATATTGGAAATAATGACATGAACCTGGAAAACCTTGTTGCCATTGGATGCGATGGTGCAGCAGTCAACACTGGAGAAAAGGGAGGCGTTATAAGGCTTATAGAATTGAAGCTGAAGAAGCCAGTTCAACATTTAGTGTGCCAGCTCCATGCCAATGAATTGCCATTACGCCATTTAGTTGCAAAGCTGGATGGAAAAACATCTGGCTCCCGCGGATTCACCTGTCCTATTGGCAGGGAATTAGAGAACTGTGAGAGTCTTCCTATTGTCGAGTTTGAAAGGATTGATGCTGAGGAACCAACTGTAGACTGTGAAGATCTTAGCACGGACCAAAAATATCTAATTGATATTCATCAGGCCATAACAAAGGGATATTGCTCTACAGATCTTGCTCATCGTAGTCCAGGCAAAATGGCACATTCACGATGGCTGACTACAGCAAATCGTTTGCTTCGTCTATACGTTTCAACTGTAAGTCCATCTGAGAACCTCATGAGCATTGCTTCTTTTATAATGAAGGTCTACATCCCAATGTGGTTTTCTATTAAGCAAAGTACGTCTTTTGTCAATGGCTCAAAACATGTTTTCAAAACTATTGAACTAACAAGAACACTGAATGACGAAGTAAAGGATATTGTAAACCCTGTCATACAAAGAAATGCATTTTTTGCAAATCCAGAAAATATTCTAGCATCAATGATTCATGATGACCGCAGCGCCATAAGAGAATTAGCGTGGAGGCGAATAAAGAAAGCAAGGCAAACAAACAAGGAAAAAGTTGTGAGGCGTTTCACAGTACCTGTTATTCAATTTGAAGCTACTGATTATACTGATTTAATTAATTGGCAAAAAGGCATTGTCACTGAACCACCTGTGACAAGACACCTGACAGAAAATGAGATTGAAGAATTCATAGAAAACAAGAGTACCCCTCCATACGAGAAATTCCCTTGTCATACACAAGTAGTAGAAAGAATGGTAAAATTAGTGACTGAAGCATCATCAAAAGTATTTGGATTGAACGCGCGAGATGGCTTCATAAGATCAACACTTCAGTCACGTAAAAAAATGCCATCATTCGAAAGTAAAGCTGGATATAAAGTTTAAATAAAACGTTAATAGAAAAAAACATGCGCAAGGATGGGTGGTTGGGAGGGCATGGGTGGAGCTCGACACGCAGCCACCTCCTCGTGGTGAGTTCTGGATTATTTAGATCATTAATCAAAAGAACATTGATCTAAAATAAACTAAGAGCTGCGTAATTCAGTAACTATTTTGGTAATTGGAACACTTAATATATAATAATAACAAGTAAGTTTCAGTTATTGTACTAATGCAGAATATAAGAAAATCATTATATTTCACTTTTTTCGACGGCTTTGTGGCGCCTGAAGATATAATTTCGCAGGACTAATATTTATGCACAGTCATTATCTATAGCACCCACATATTTTCCGCACTAGCCATATTTGAATTTCGAAAACAAGTTTAAAAACCTCATTTTCGATCCGCCCTAATGCATATTTGTTACCGTTGTGCAGTAACGCTCCTTTTAGACTGGTTTTAGAGGAATCTATAAACAACCTCCAGTCACTGGTTTGGTATTCGATGCCTAGCTTGCACACTAATCCTGTGATGTCCTTGCAAAATACCAAGGGACCATCTTCTTCGAAAAAAGGCACGAAGTCTTTCTCACGATTTCTGTACCAAGCGAAGTATGTGTCGGATGCCAATAAATTGTTCTCCTGCAATCTAGACCCCAAAAGTTCTGCAGAGTCCTTAGGCAGATTCAAATCCCTGACTAAGTCATTTAGTTCGGCTTGGGTTAATGGTTTAGGATCTCGGTCAGCTGTTGGCTGTTCATAAACATCATCATTGTCTGGATTTGGAGCTGAATCAGAATCTGAATTGTATTGATCCAGACTCTCGGGTGGGCGGGGAATAGGAACTTCTGGACCATGGGGTACCGGCCTTATTGCAGATGGAAGATTTGGGTATTGAAGGCTCTCTTTATTCTTTGCATTATAACCTTTAACATTGCAAGAACAGAAGTAGCAGTCGTCGGTATGGTTTCTAGGCTCGCGCCATACCATAGGGATCCCAAATGGCAAACTTTTCTTTTTACCTTTGCTCCAATTCCTTAGTGCCGCAACACACGTAAGACAAACCTTGTGTGGAGCCCAACTTTTGTCTTGATCTCCTAATTTAATTCCAAAATAAGCATAATAAGCTCTCTTAATGAAGGTCGTTACATTTGTCCTTTGTTTTACAACATACCGACCACAAATATAACAAAATATGTCTGGACTATGGGTACATCCTCTAGAAGCCATTATTAAAATTTTAAAGACGTAATGTTAGAATTATGTATCTGAAAAATATGAAAAAACGAAATTAATTAAAGATAAAAAAGGTAAAAAATTACAAAACGCCCCAAAATTGCTTTGCTAATAATTTTAAAACTGTGGGTGATAGAAAAAAACTGGTAGCATTTTTTAATTCAGCGCATCAAAATAAAGAAATCGATTTTGATGCAGACCGGTGTTATCTAAGCTATCCATGAGTCCTGCCGTTTATCCTCTAAGCCCTAAGGCCTAAGCTATGGAATTCTTGGTACGAAAACGTCTGTCTGTAGCTCCACTTAAATTTGACATTACTGATTATTTCTAATCAACTGTATATACGAGTATGTCTATCATTAGTATTTAATACTCTCAACACTGATTTAGGTCTCATGAATATCTTTAAAATACCACACAGAAGGTTTAAAATACAGAATACAATCAATCCCAAATACAATCCAACACATCAAAATGTCAGAAGGTTTAAAATCCAAGATACAATCCTAAATATTAGAAGGTTTACAATCCAAAATACATATTGAACAATGCTATGCAGTCTGTTACTGTATATTATATAATTTATATTCAGCTCATTTTCTAAAATTAACCTTCCTCGGCTTCCTTGCAGCAAACTCTGCTATCATATCGTGATAATCCAAATTTGATGCAATTTACCCCTTGATAGAAAGTATAGCAAGTCCACTCAACCTGTCTTGAGACATACTAGTCCTGAGATAGTTTTTTATTAGGTCAGGCTTTGAAAAAGATCTCTCTTTGAAATGTTTCCAGTTATTACATCCTTCTTTGATTAATTTGCGTGCTATATATACTTGAGCCGAATAATTTACAGCAGAAGCAAAAACATGCATCAATCTTTTTAGAGTATACAAGCCAGTCTTTTTCACATCTGTCTCCATTAGGCAATCTGCGAAATTATATATATATATATATATATATATATATATATATGCATTTAACTGCAATGACCACGCAGTATATAAATGAATAGAAACGACGTAAATAAGGAGCGTCTCTGCACACGGGGAAGAGAAATAACGAATAAATGAAAAATGAGGCGAACCGCCCGGGAATCGAACCCAGGGCCTTCCAATTGCCGGTTGGATGCGCTACCATTACACCACGGACCTCGATCAATCATAAATCGAAATTCTCCTACATAGGGCAGAAACCAATGCCCTGAGAGGGCACCCTCGCAAATCGTGAATATGTGCATTTAACTGCAATAACCACGCAGTATATAAATGAATAGAAACGACGTAAATAAGGAGCGTCTCTGCACACGGGGAAGAGAAATAACGAATAAATGAAAAATGAGGCGAACCGCCAGGGAATCGAACCCAGGGCCTTCCAATTGCCGGTTGGATGCGCTACCATTACACCACGGACCTCGATCAATCATAAATCGAAATTCTCCTACATAGGGCAGAAACCAATGCCCTGAGAGGGCACCCTCGCAAATCGTGAATATGTGCATTTAACTGCAATGACCACGCAGTATATAAATGAATAGAAACGACGTAAATAAGGAGCGTCTCTGCACACGGGGAAGAGAAATAACGAATAAATGAAAAATGAGGCGAACTGCCCGGGAATCGAACCCAGGGCCTTCCAATTGCCGGTTGGATGCGCTACCATTACACATATTCACGATTTGCGAGGGTGCCCTCTCAGGGCATTGGTTTCTGCCCTATGTAGGAGAATTTCGATTTATGATTGATCGAGGTCCGTGGTGTAATGGTAGCGCATCCAACCGGCAATTGGAAGGTCCTGGGTTCGATTCCCGGGCGGTTCGCCTCATTTTTCATTTATTCGTTATTTCTCTTCCCCGTGTGCAGAGACGCTCCTTATTTACGTCGTTTCTATTCATATATATATATATATATATATATATATATATATATATATATATATATACACATGTAAATTTAAAAAAAAGTGACTAACAAAAATTTTAAAGAAATTAAAATTATATATATATATATATATATATATATATATATATATACTGTATATATAAAATAACAAATTTTGGAAATTTGTAAGAATCAAACGGGTGTCAAAAATGTCCTCCCTTCGACAATAGATGGGGTGTCGGGGGAGGGGGAAATTGCAAAGCTGTGGAAAAACCACTACTCTAACATTCTTAATAGTGTGAGTAGGGATAATCTTAAGATAGATTGCAGCGAAACGGTTGTGGGAGGGACAAGGGAAAATATTTTGATATTATTTTCTGAAGTAAAGAGGTTAATTAAAGAGTTAAAGACTGGTTCTGCGTCAGGGGTAGATGACTTATCGAATGAGCACTTAAAATATGCAAATGACGTAGTATGTCTGCATATATCACTGCTCCTATCAGCCATGCTTGTTCATAGCTATATCCCTGCAGAGTTCATGAGGGTATATATCTTGCCCCTGGTCAAAAATAAGTACGGAGACATTCTGTCCAGCAATAATTACAGGCCTATTGCTGTCGCTTCCTGCTTCTCGAAACTACTAGAAAAACTCTTGTTATTCCGATTAAATGATTTCCTATGGACATCTAATCAGTTTGGCTTTAAAAGGTCCCACTCAACTGACCTGCGTATCTATGTACTTAAAGAAACAATATCTAAATACATTGACAGTAATTCAACCATTTATAGCTGTTTCCTTGATATAAGTAAGGCATATGATAGGGTGAACCACAATATTTTATTTGCAAAACTAGAAGACAGGAAGGTTCCCATGTACATATTAAATTTATTGAAATTTTGGTATTCCCACCAATCTTTACTGTTAGGTGGGGCAATGTACTATCCGAGTGTTTTGGCTCCTCTTGCGGGGTGAGACAAGGCTCCTTGCTCTCCCCTATGCTTAATGAGGCAACTTAATGAGGCAACAGTAGGATGTTGTATAGATAACACAAGGATAAATAACTTAGTTTATGCTGATGATATGGTGTTAATAAGTCCCTCTGTTAAAGGTCTGGATCGGCTACTAAATGTCTGCGAAGTGTATTCGCAGAAACATGATATTCTTTTTAATGTTCCAAAAACTAAGGTTATGCAATTTCATCCTAAAAGCTGTAATCAGCCAGCTGATATAAGGTTTAAAATGAATGGTGAAGTAATTGAGGAAGTACAAGAGTTTAAGTATTTGGGTCAAACTTTTACCAGCTCCTTGAGTGATGACTTGGATATAAGAAAACAATCTCGAAGCCTGTGTGCTAAAGCGAATATGACCATAAGGAACTTCCGTTTCTGTACAAGTGAAGCTAAAGACACTCTCTTTCGTACTTTCTGCAGTAATATATACGGTCAGCAACTGTGGGTGAATTATAAAAAAGGTTCTGGCAGAACTCTAAATTTGCTGTACAACAGGTCTTTTAGACTCATACATAAATTACCCCCGAGATGCTCAGCTTCGCAAATGTTTGCTACCCGCAATGTCCCGAGCTTCCCGGAGGTAACAAGACGTGCTCAACGCAGTCTAATGCAAAGAATTAAAAAATCAACCAACCCGATCATCCAAGCTATCCATGAGTCCTGCCATTTATCCTCTAAGCTATGGACTTCTTGGTACGAAAACGTCTGTCTGTAGCTCCACTTAACTTCGACAGAGCAGTATTATTTCTAATCAATTGTATATATTTCAATCCTTAGTGTATGAACTGTCATTGTATTAATAATATTTGTCATATGGACTATAGTCTGCCAATAAACCTTTTCATTTTCATTTTCATATATATATATATATAATACTAATACTAAGAGCGGGGTCCCCCAATCGCGGGGCCCGGGTAAATGTCCTGGTTCGCCCCTCCCCCCCCCTAGGACCGGCCCTGGCCAGATATAGAGACTCTAAAGGATTAAAATTGAATATTTTTTTTAATTAAATATTTTTATAAAGTATCAGTGGTATCGGTAGTATCGGCCACAATTTCATCAATACCGATACATCGGCAAAACAGGCCGATACCGACACATCGGTACATCACTAATAATTAGGTTACTTTCCGCTTGTTTTTATTGTTATTTTTAATTTACTGACTTAACCTCCAGAACTGTCAGGGTAATATGACAAAGGGGTCCTACAGCTTACGTTTTTCTGTGAAATCTGACCAAAAGGTTAACTTATCATATGAATACAGAGAAAGGCCACCCATCCAAATATCATACTTAGCAGATCCAGTGGCACTTAATTTCGCTGATCTTGCTGGAAGTGGTGTAATGACATGGCCACGACGCAGCCCATTATTTTGCTGACTGGGAGCAAATGTAGTTTACGTCCCCCTGACGCAAAAGGGGACACAAACTACACTAGGTCAAAGTTGGGAACGTAAACTACACTAGGATCTTTCGGAGACATTTTTTAAATGAATCCATCAAATAAAACGCTAAAACTAACGAAAATATTACGACTTAACCTAACCGGGCATTCAGTTAACCTAACCGGGCATATACTGTGTGTATATACCTTTGGTAACCTTTGGTTAGCTTCCTCCTGAATTGTTCATTCTGACGAAGGTCAAGCTTTTCACTCCACCTTAGACCTACAGTTTAACGTGGAATCCGAACCACGCCCCATCAGCAGCCCAGCGTCTTAACCACTAGGCCACCTAGGGTACCCATTTATCTACCAACCACTTTCTTTATTGTGTGGAAGGATGAACAGCTGGGTTTTGCTGCGCGCCGGCTGTCGTCGGGTCTCGAACCCGGGGCCGATGGATTCGTAATCAGCGACGCTAACCACGACACCACCGAGGCCGTTATATATATATATATATATATATATATATATATATATATATATATATATACTGTATATGGATCACCTGAAGATTATCTCCCTAGCCCGATCCACTTTTATGTTTCTCATAAATTGTTTTTTTATCACAATAAAATTTTTCTGCTTTTATTATTTTTATCTTCTTTTAATTTGGGGGCCCTGATCTTCAGGTTGGAACAAGTGGGGGGGCCTTGAATTTCAGGGGGAAAATTGGGGACCCTGATCTTCAGGTGATCTAACCAATCGTCAATTTATATATATATATATATATACACACACATATATATATATATATATATATATATATATACACATTTTAACTGCAAACAACACACAGTATAATTAATGTAAAGAACGACGCTTGTGTAGAAGAGTGTTCCGCACAAGATGAGGAGGGAGAACGAACAAATGAAAAATGAGGTACCTCCCAGGAATCGAACCCGGGATCATCCAATTGCCTGTCGAATATGCTATCCACTACACCAAGGTCCTCGATCAATTTAAATTTAATACACAACATATGGAAAGTGTTCATTTTATATAAAAACTCACATTTGCATCGAAAATGCTGCGCTCAATGCCAAATCTCTTTTTTTTAAACTTAATCTCGTTTTCAGTAATATGCATATTATATATATACTTCATAAGGTGGGTTGGGTGGAAAATAATTGTCCAAGTTACTTAACATTCAAAAATTAATTTACTTCAAGGAAAAATCTGGTGAAAGAACTAATTAATATCCTAATTGCTTTTGGTATGACGTCACGTGGTGACGTCAACGTCAATATCACAGTGAAACAAGTATCAAATTATACAGTCTGTGTATATATATATATATATATATATATATATATATATATATATATATATATATATATATATATATATGCGATGAATTTCACAATTAAACACGTGAAATGAATGAATGATGCAAACCCACAAGGAAAAAGAAAAATGATTCCAAGGCTTTTTGTGTATTCAGAAGTACACTCCCTCCATTCCCTGACGAGGTGTACTTCTGAATACACGAAAGAAAGCCCTTGGAATATTTTTTCTTTTTCTTTGTGAGTTGGCATCATATATATATATATATATATGCTTGAAAGGTTTGAGCCTGAGTATCCACAAAAGCCTGACGTCGCCCCTGATATATATATATATATATATAATATATACACACACGATGAGATTAATCTCGTTAATACGAAGACCACGAGGTTTGAAGTCACAATAATGCGGACAACACTATATATACTGTACATATATACAGTAGGAGCCAGTGCCAGTGACACTTCTCAGTTTTGTGCTCCGTCTTACTATCAAATTAACAGGGTTTAAAGTCAGTGAACCGGTATGTTACCTATACAATAAAATTTGTAAATGTGCCAAGATTACCCAGTTACAATCTTATTAGATGGTCCACAATACTTAATTAATAATAATACATATAATATATCCTCAAAATTTTCTAACGACATACGGCACTACCTTCTTGGACCTATGAGGAGGTAAACAGTGACCTTGAAATAGCGGACATACATACGAACGAACGAGCGGGTGAGCCCTTTGAAAAATTACGAACGAATGAACGAACTAAATGAATGAACGAGTGAATTTTAACTACATAAACGGTTCAAAATATTTTCAAAAGGCCAATGAAAGGCTTTGAAATCTTAAATGAAAGACCAAGCAAATAAATAAGTTTTATTACTTTAGATATATTTACAAACTTACACGCTTACATGATTTAAAGGGACAAGGAGTGGGCACTCCTTTTAGCATCCCCATCCCGTTCCCCTCTCCCGCCTTACCCCCATCATATACACTGCGAATTTTCCGTTTAATAGTAAAAGTTTTGACGGTGATCGCGGGAAATGTATGTTTCATTACGGTATAATCGTACAGTGACTCCGTGTGTATACTTTTTGTGTCATAGAAATAGTTACATAATTAATGTGAAAAGATGCCTGAACATCGAACCGTTGGTATCCCGAGCATGATTTAAAGGGACGAAAAAGTGGGACCCCTTTCGGCGTTCCCCCCCATCTCCACCCCCAACCAGCCCCCACCAGCTACGCTCCCCCGTAAGCCGTTACAGATACAATGGGGTCGTCTGCTGTAAATCTTGTAGAAAACCCTTTGTTATGTTTTATATTTGACAAAGCAGATCATATTAGGTCAGACCTTCTTGTGTCTGTCTGTCATGATTTTTATGATTCAGAAGAAATAGAACATGCGAGGGTACAATTAAACACCCTGTTCGGTGCTTCCATCCCAACTCGTAGAGGTAATTCTAAAAACGAGAATACCCTGAAAGACATTATAAATAAAGTGTCGACCCTCCGGGATAATGAGAATAATATTACCTTTTACGTTACTAACTTCCATAGAATACCGGTAATCTCTATGGGTGACGTAAACGTCTCGGTGCTCCTCAAACAGTATAATGAGGTACAAAAGTCGATAGTTGAACTGAAACACCAACACGTGGTGTCAAATCAGAAAAACGCGATTTCGATAGAACAGTTCCGGTCAGAGTTAGATGCGTTGAAAGAGACGCTCCTCCCAAAGCCCAGTTACTCGGAAGTAGTTCAGCAAGCCAGATCTCCAAGAAGCGCGTCGGGCAGCGAGGGAAACGAAATCCCCGCCTCCAACTCCCCCCCTGAATGTGGGGTGGAAACGCAGCATGCAGAGGTAGCGGTCAACCCCCCTCCCGTTCAGGAAAGGACCCCTGCTCCCGATCTCACAATGAGGAACAGGGACGGTCCAATGCCGAGAGTTGAGGCATCATTGCCCTCTTCCCTGCCTCCCACTGCAGAGGAGAGGTGTTCGATTACGCCTCGCTCGGTGCGCAGTTCCCCCCCCCTCCCACCGAAGAAGGAGAGGCAAGCGCGGCCGTCAGGGTATAAACACCGCTAACAGACCCTCACCAAGCCACAGATTAAGGGAAGGGCCTCCTATCCCCAAAAGGTTGTGCCACCCATCCCCCCAGGCAGGCGAACCCTGCCTCAGGGAGTTCGAGGGAGCAGGACGGGTGGGTAACTGTTAATAGGCGCCCGTCCCAAAGGTTTCCTCAACCGGTCTCTGCGGCGAGGCCACCGATGGAGAATCTCACCCTATTTGTGTCGCGAATTCAGCTCTCGAACGAGGCAAGCGATATTCGACACATGATATAAGAAATCATTGGTGAACACAGTATAGTGATAGTTAATAAACTAAACACGAAATCTCCGTATTATAAATCTTTTAAAGTAATAATTAAAGGTGTAAATGCACATTTCAACCCGTATAATATGAGTCAATGGCCAGACGGTATTATTGTTAGGGAGTTTATTCACTTTTCCAGGAGATTTGATAACAGGCAAAATAATAATAATAATAATAATAATAATAATAAAAATAATAATAGGCGCCCTAACGGTAATGCCTGAAAGTTGTACTGTGTATAATAATAATAATCTTACTAATAATAATAATAACCTTACTAATAATAAATTCTCTATCAGTCATGGTGGATAACTTGTTGAAAATAGTCTCATATAATAATGTAAGGTCAGTGAGGAATTCAACTGTAGATGTTCATAAAATCTGCGACAGTGCAGATTTGATACTCCTGCAGGAGCACTGGCTACCAAAGCAAGAGCTAAAATTCCTCTCTACCATCCATGATGACTTTATGTACCATACGTCATCAGCAGTAGACTTGTCAGATGAATTAATGTTAGGTAGGCCTTTTGGTGGTGTTGTTTTTTTATTAAGGAAAAATTTGTCAAAACATAAAATTTTTAACAAGCGATAATGTAAGGTTGTTAGGCATTGAATTACAAGTGAACAATGATTGCATATTAATTGTAAACTGCTATTTACCATACAACAACGGCAGTAATCTAGATGAATACATTGATTTGCTGTACAAAATTAAGTCATTATCAGATAACCCCAAATATTCTCACTGTATAATAATGGGGGACTTTAACGCATATGTGAACTAGGAATTCTTTGTAGAATTGGGTAACATGTGCGAGTGGGCCAATTTAAGTGTAAGTGATGTAGATGTATTAGGGGTAGCCACTGGTAATTTTACATACGTTAACGATATGAGTGGTACCACCAGGTGGATTGATCATTGTCTCACTAGTAATAATCTAAAGGATCGAATTGTTAGAGTTCATATTTTGCATGATTTCCTTCTTTCTGATCATAGACCATTAGAAATATTAATTAACGTTACCAATTTATGCGCAACACGACTTAACAAGAACTCAATAGGTAAGAATAATCGCGTCGATTGGTCCAATCTTAATATGCAGCAGAGAATAGAATACAAAGACAGAACATGTCACCTGTTTAATAATTTAGAAAGTTTGCACCTTGCCTGTAATAATCCTTGCTCAAATGATTCTCACTGTAAACTCATAGATAGGTATTATATTAAGATAATATCCCTGTTAAGAGAAGCAGGAAACCCCCTGATTAAATCTTACAACTATCATACTAAGATTATTCCTGGATGGAATGATTTTATTGCCCCCTTGAAGAGGGAATCGAAAGACGCCTATGATTTGTGGTGCTTTCATGGTAGACCCAGATTAGGACCAGTATACATGAATATGTGTAGAAGTAGGGGTCAGTATAAGGCGGCCATAAAGCGATGTAAACAGGAAGAAGAGTCTATTTGAGTATCAAAAGCCTGTGAAGCTCGCATAAATAACGATAATAACAAATTTTGGAAATTTGTTAAGAATCAAACGGGTGTCAAAAATGTCCTCCCTCCGACAATCGATGGGGTGTCGGGGGAGGATGAAATTGCAAAGCTGTGGAAAAACCACTACTCTAACATTCTTAACAGTGTGAGTAGGGATAATCTTAAGATAGATTGCAGCGAAACGATTGTGGGAGGGACAAGGGAAAATATTTTGATATCATTTTCTGAAGTAAAGAGGTTAATTAAAGAGTTAAAGACTGGTTCTGCGTCAGGGGTAGATGACTTATCGAATGAGCACTTAAAATATGCAAATGACGTAGTATGTCTGCATATATCATTGCTCCTATCAGCCATGCTTGCTCATAGCTATATCCCTGCAGAGTTCATGAGGGTATATATCTTGCCCCTGGTCAAAAATAAGTACGGAGACATTCTGTCCAGCAATAATTACAGGCCTATTGCTGTCGCTTCCTGCTTCTCGAAACTACTAGAAAAACTCTTGTTACTCCGATTAAATGATTTCCTATGGACATCTAATCAGTTTGGCTTTAAAAGGTCCCACTCAACTGACCTGTGTATCTATGTACTTAAAGAAACAATATCTAAATACATTGACAGTAATTCAACCATTTATAGCTGTTTCCTTGATATAAGTAAGGCATATGATAGGGTGAACCACAATATTTTATTTGCAAAACTAGAAGACAGGAAGGTTCCCATGTACATATTAAATTTATTGAAATTTTGGTATTCCCACCAATCTTTCACTGTTAGGTGGGGCAATGTACTATCCGAGTGTTTTGGCTCCTCTTGCGGGGTGAGACAAGGCTCCTTGCTCTCCCCTATGCTGTTTAATGTGTATATTGACGGATTAATTGCTTCACTTAATGAGGCAACAGGGATGTTGTATAGATAACACAAGGATAAATAACTTAGTTTATGCCGATGATATGGTGTTAATAAGTCCCTCTGTTAAAGGTCTGGATCGGCTACTAAAGTCTGCGAAGTGTATTCGCAGAAACATGATATTCTTTTTAATGTTACAAAAACTAAGGTTATGCAATTTCATCCTAAAAGCTGTAATCAGCCAGCTGATATAAGGTTTAAAATGAATGGTGAAGTAATTGAGGAAGTACAAGAGTTTAAGTATTTGGGTCAAACTATTACCAGCTCCTTGAGTGATGACTCGGATATAAACAAACAATCTCGAAGCCTGTGTGCTAAAGCGAATATGACCATAAGGAACTTTCGATTCTGTACAAGTGAAGCTAAAGACACTCTTTCATACTTTCTGCAGTAATATATACGGACAGCAACTCTGGGTGAATTATAAAAAAGGTTCTGGCAGAACCCTAAATTTGCTGTACAACAGGTCTTTTAGACTCTTACATAAATTACCCCCGAGATGCTCAGCTTCGCAAATGTTTGCTACCCGCAATGTCCCGAGCTTCCCGGAGGTAACAAGACATGCTCAACACAGTCTAATGCAAAGAATTAAAAAATCAACCAACCCGATCATCCAAGCTATCCATGAATCCTGCCATTTATCCTCTAAGCCAGGGGTCCCCAACCTTTTTGTGCCGAAGAGCACATTCAAGACTACCAGTAGTGCGGCGGGCACCATTTACTTTTTCAAGGCAAATTTATAGTTGGACTTAATAATGAACATAATACACAAAAAACATTTAATTCCTATGTAAAATAATGAACATAATACAAAAAAAAAACATTTAATTCCTATGTAAAATAATGAACATAATACACAAAAAATCCATTTAATTCCTATGTAAAATAATGAACATAATACACAAAAAACCATTTAATTCCTATGTAAAATAATGAACATAATACACAAAAAAAACCATTTGATTCCTATGTAAAATAATGAACATAATACACAAAAAAAACATTTAATTCCTATGTAAAATAATGAACATAATACACAAAAAAAAACAAGGATGGGCTAACTAAGAATCTTAGAAAAATTATCAAAACGATAACTTAATTTATTTGTAAGGAAATAATTATTTTCAAATAAATGAGCATCTCTTTCTGTAATTAACTACTAAAATTTAATAAAATGTTAAGTATATTACATATTTTAAATATTTAGTAACTAAATATTTAAAATATGTAACATATTAACATTTTATTAAAAAATTAAATAAAAACATCAATCGTAGTCAGTCAGTGGCGGGCACACGCAAAAGGGTCGGCGGGCACCATGGTGCTCGCGGGCACAGGGTTGGGGACCCCTGCTCTAAGCTATGGACTTCTTTGTCTGTAGCTCCACTTAACTTCGACAGAGCAGTATTATTTCTAATCAATTGTATATATTTCTATCCTTAGTATATGAACTGTCATTGTATTAACAATATTTGTCATATGGACTATAGTCTGCCAATAAACATTTTCATTTTCATTTCATATGTGCTACTATAGCGTACGGTCTACAAAGGTATTTTCACTATACCGTGTGGTCTACAACATATTTACAAATTCAATTACATTAAAATATGTGTGTGTGTGTGTGTGTGTGTATATATATATATATATATATATATATATATATCAGTGCTGGCAGGTCGGACCCGGACCCGGACCCAGACCCGGGTTTAACCCGAAAGTGAGATAAGACCTGGACCCGGACCCGGACCCGATAGTGAATTAGAAAAAAGACCCGGACCCGGACCCGGACCTGAAATTGAATTTTAAAATTGACCCAGACCCAGACCCGACCCGAAAGTGAAGGACCCGCACAGCCGTGTTTTAAGTTTACAAAATTTATGTGTGCGCCTTTAGATTTGGCAACAATGTATTGAATTATCACTCCACCCTCCAAATGACTCACTGGAAGTGGCGAGTTAACGGTGACGGAAGAATAGCCTAATCCTAATATATTTTATTGTTTGTTTGTGAGTTGTGTACCGTGTACATTGGTTGGTCTCCAGTGCTTCGTTTGCTATTTATTTGAATTTGCAATGCCTTTACAAGGTATTTTATCGGTGGGGAGTGGTAGCAAAAAACTAGCCTTACAAATGAATATTTTAAATATAATAATATTGATAAAACATCTACATGCCAAATTGAAAAGTGTGGAAAAGTGTGTCGTGGCAATCATGTGACAAACCTAAAGCGACACCTAAAATCGTGTCACCCAGACATATATCGTAAAGTTGAGGATCATGATAAAAGCCTCCCTAGCACTAGCAGTACTTCGAAAACTCAAATACAAAGAAAGGGAATGAATGTAGGCCAAACTAGTGTTAAAAACTTTTTTAAACAAATTAAAGTTGGAGTTCACCCGCAACTTCATAAGAAAATTTTAGAAAATGGCCTTATTTCGTGGGTGACAATAGACGGGCGGCCTTTTAACATTGTAGAAGATATTAGATTTAAAATTTTGGTTGAACCATTTCTATCTGCAATGAATATAAACATGAACAGAAAAAATCCTGCTACTTTGACTCTCGATAGAGCAATAGCTGAAAAAAATAAGTTAAAAATACTTCTTAAAAAAAATGTTTCATTTAAAAGTAGATTGTTGCAGCCGCTTAGATAGAGGATTTTTAGGTATTCAAGCCCAATATGACTGAAAACAAAATTGAAGTGAAAACATTGGCTGTCAAGGAACTTCACTGCTCGCATACAGGTAAAAATTATTTACATTTCACACAAAACATTATTTTACATTTCACACAAATATATATATATTTTATATATATATCGTACAATATTACAGTATATGTAAAAGAATGGTACTTTAAATCTAAATCGGTAATAAATAATTAATTTCATAGGAGATGTTTTGAAACAAACCATTCAGTCTGTGTTAACCGAGTATGACTTGGGATCTGCACAAGTTGTATCCATTGCAACAGACAACGGGTCCGATATGATCAAGTGCTGTCGCCTTTCCATTTGAGTTCATCAAAAAACTATAGAATTTGTTTTCACAAAATTAATTAAAATTTAGAATAAGGGGGCTGAAGAGAGCAATCATACATCGTACTTTGCCCCTTAGCAATGCATGTATAACTATACCTAGTTACTATTAAATATTAATACAATTAATACATTTCCAAAATCGGATTAATTAATTTATATGGTTAGGCTACTACTGTATAGCCATATAATGTTTTACTATGTTTCAGAAAACATGTTAATGTAGCCACGGTAGCAGTCTTATTACCTATCCTATACAAGATTATAATTATTACATTTTCAATAATGGACCCGACCCAGACCCGGGTCATATACTGAAAGACCCGACAGGACCTGAAAGTGAACTTTCGGGTCCGACCTGACCCGGACCCGAAAGTAAATTAGAAAAATGACCCAGACCCGGACCCGACCCGAAAGTGATAGACCCGCACAGCCCTGATATATATAATATATATATTTTTTTTTTTTTTTAATGTAGAGTAGCAGTATCAGTCTCCTCCTCCCCTCATCCCCCGTGCCCACTGCCCCATTAAAAAAAAAGAATCTCATTTTCTTTTCCTTTTCTCAATCTGACCTCCATAAATGGTCACTTTATCGTGATTCGAGTAAGGTGGGAGGCAATCTACCTCCTTTTATATCAACTTTACGGTTGAAAGGCCCCTAATTTTTTCCATTTTCGATGCTTTTTTCGGGTTTCCACTAAAAAATAAATTTATAAAATATATTTTGAAGTGGTACTTCGTTTTATATTGCACTCCATCTGGTATCGAAAGAAGGGATAAGACATCAAATGAATTTGTCTTCCTCCAGTTCTTCTTTTACAAATAGAATTAAATGCGCAAAAAGAAAAAAAAACCATTTTTACTTTTTTTCCTGGTCTTATGAAGACATTTTCTCGACGGGGAATTTCACAAACTTAACCTAACCGAATCTAACCTTATTTAACCTAAATTAAGTCTCAACTAAACTAATCTAAGCGAACCTAAAGTTACGTAATACCATCAAAAAACGGATTTATGCCATTTGGTCGGTAGAACATTTTATCGATAGTAATAAACCAATTTAAACTAACCTCACCTAACCTATCTTAACTTAACCTAATGTAATTTCATCTAATCCTGTAAAACTTGTTAATAAGATATCACGTGACCGAAATTTCTTTAACTTTTATTTTCTCAAAGTTCCATTAAAATTCAGAATTTTTGTTAAATATTCTCTTAATTTACTTTTTTAAAAGTTTCCGTTAAAAAGAAATCGGAACGTGAAATTAATTTCCTTTAGTTTGTCCAACATAAAACTTTAGATTAAATATTTAAGAATAAAAATACAAATATTAATATTTGAAATTACTTTTTTTTTATATTAACATAAAGAAATTTTAATTAATTTTTGTAATGGTTTTTCCAGATATCAAAGCAATCATTTCTTTTCAGCGGAAGTCAGATTGAATCACGAGCATTAAAACAGATTCAATATTTGTATGTATGTTCTGCCCTGCTACGGGTTCTACCCTGCTAGGGATAATGTCTTATTCTTGATTTCTTTAAATGTTGTACGAGGGCCACTCAATATATTTTGCCCCACAATTCGTGAAAGGAACTCATCCCCTTCTGTCTCGTACCGAACCAACGACTCGGAAGCAATTTCTTTTCTTTGGCTTTGTGATATTCAGTCAGTTCGCGAGGAACAAACCGTGAACACACTTTTGAGTATCCCATTTGCTGAATTATCGTATTCACACTTCCTTCACTAATTCCTAGCTCCAGTGATAGCTCTTTGTATGTGACGCGCCGATTTGATCGAATGATGCTGTTTGCACGTTGCACAGTGTGAGATGTGACAGCCGATGCCAGGCGACCGCTGAGTGGCTCATCATCGAGGCTGGCTCTCCCTCTCTCCGATGATCTCACACGTTTAGACCAGCGTCCAACTGTGCTTCGATCAACAACAGCATCTCCGTAAACGTTTTGTAGACGTTTGTGAATATTTCCTACTGTTTCCTTCTCTGCGGTTAAGAACTCGATAACAACTCTCTGTTTACGACGCACATCACTGTCAGACGCCATTTTCGAAACTGCGTAACTATCGGTTTTATACAAGGGCGTTTAAAAGCGGTTTTTTACAAGGAAGGGAGGTCCGAACTGGAAAAATCTGGCTATGTGAAGCGCAAAAAGTTCAAACTTACGGGCCAAAAGACATTTCAGCCCCATAGCCTATTATTTAGCTAAGAAAAAAGGGTGGGGCAAAATATATTGAGTGCCCCTAGTATATTTTTTGAAATAATGCTAAGAAATCTAATTTAAAACTGACTTTAGTCTATTAATTGTACACACACACACACACACATTATATATATATATATATATATATATATATATATATATATATATATATATATATATATACAGGGTGGCGCAAAATTCGCGCATCATAGAAATTTTCAGTGTTGACTAATATATTATTTTTTCTTTTAGGTAGGGAATGGCTGCGAAATTAACAATAGACGAGAGGGTGAGCTTGGTTTTAATGTATGGAATGGAATACTAGATACAACAAATCGCTGAATCGGTACAGAATTTAAATTCCTATGATGCGCGACTTTTGCGCCACCCTATATATATATATATATATATATAATAGTGTGCATATTACCAAAATCCTATTTAACAAGTAAACAGACCATATTGTTTATTCTTCCATAATAAGAAGATATTGCGGTGGGATGGTATACAATGATAAGAAGTTCATAAGAGCTAGAAATAAACATAATTTGCGCTTAATAAACAATGCACAAAATTATAGAAAACTTTACGGATGTATTTTAATGAAATTTGTTGCTGAACTCATTATTAGTTATAGAATAAAGTTAATAAAGATTGCAATGATCTTCAATTTGAATATTTGAATATAACATTCATATTAAGATGGAAAATATCAGTGTAATATCAAAGTAATATCAATGTAACATTGATATTAAAAAGGAAAATCTAAAATACGCTGAAAGGTAGAATTCTTGCATAATTTAATATCATAGTCCAATATATATATATTCAGAGAAATTCCAGAGCAAAAGATTTAGGGGTTGTAATGACAGATGATGCGAAATTTGAAACACAAAATAAGATAGCAGTAAACAGAGCAAAGAGAATAACGGGTCAGATATTGAGAACTTTTAAACGAAGGGATAGGAATGTAATGATTCCTCTACTGAAAACCCTGATAATACCCAAATTAGAATACTGCTCGGTCCTAACTTCCCCATATAAAAAAGAAGACATTAGATAGCTGGAGGGGATCCAAAGAAGCTTCACAGCCAAGATCAATGGGTGCAAAGAACTAAATTACTGGGAAAGGTTACGAGAACTAGACCTATATTCACTGGAAAGGAGAAGAGAGAGATACACCATTATTTACACTTGGAAAATAATGGAGAAACTAGTCCCTAATCTTACTCTGAATCCCATAACTCCCCAAACAACGATGGAAAGTAGAAGCGGTAGACTGTGTCGTATTCCCAAATTGAAGGCGAGACAGGGAACATCCTTAACCCTGAAAGAAAATAGTTTTGTAGTGAGAGCACCAAAACTGTTTAATCAGTTTCCCAAAGACCTAAGAAACACGAAGGGAGTTGCAGTGGAAATCTTCAAAAGAAGACTAGACGCCTGGCTCAGAACAATCCCCGATGAGCCGGGCGTACCTGGCTATGTGAGGTGGAGAGCGCAAGAATCCAACTCACTACTTCACCAGGCCAACTCGAGAGGAGGGGCGACAAGCTTGACCTTCGCGAAATGAGAAATCATCACGCGGAACCTTTGTAAGGTTGTAAGGTTAAGGTATATATATATATATATATATAACGAAATTTGCCTCGGTGTAGTGGTTAGCGTCGCTGACTAAGAATCCATCGGCCCCGGGATCGAGACCTGCTGACGGCAGCCGGCGCGCAGCAAAACCCAGCTGTTCATCCTTCCACACAAAGAAAGTGGTTGGTAGATAAATGGGTACCCTGGGTGGCCTAGGGGTTAAGACGTTGGGCTGCTGGTGGGGCGTGGTTCGGATTCCACGTTAAACTGTAGGTCTAAGGTGGAGTGAAAAGCTTGATCTTTGTCAGAATGAACAATTCGGGCGGAAGCTAACCAAAGGTTGTATACCAAAGGTATACATAGTGTGTGAGTGTGTGTATATATATATATATATATATATATATATACATTATAACTGCAAACACGCAGTATAATTAACGTAACCACCCGGGAATAGAACCCGGGATCTTCCGATTGCCGGTCAGATATGATAACCATTATCTCATTTTTTCATTTGTTTCGTTCTTTCGCTCTCATCTTGCGCGGAGAATTCTCCTATACAAAGCGTCGTTCTTTACGTTAGATATATATATATATATATATATATATACTGACACACACAGTGTGTATATATATATATATATATATATATATATATATATATATATATATATATATATATATATATATATATATAGCCAAATATGTATTTCATGAAACCCCACAAATGAAGAGGAATGCTGCGGAAGGGTTGAGCTCAAGCCACTCCTGCACAAGTGTTCGAAGTAAGTCATATATATATATAATATATACACATTTCAACTGCAAAGAACACGCAGTATAATTAACGTAAAGAACGACGCTTGTATAGGAGAACATCCCGCGCAAGATGAGGAGGGAGAACGAACAAATATGATGAATTTCACAATTAAACACGTGAAATGAATGAATGATGAAAATCCACAAGGAAAAAGAAAAATTATTCCAAGGCCTTTCGTGTATTCAGAAGTACACCAGCAATATGTCTCATTCCTTGACGAGGTGTACTTCTGAATACATGAAAGACCTTGGAATCATTTTCCTTTTTCCTTGTGGATTTGCATCATATATATATATATATAACCTTACCTTACAACCTTACAAAGGTTCCGCGTGATGATTTCTCATTTCGCGAAGGTCAAGCTTGTCGCCCCTCCTCTCGAGTTGGCCTGGTGAAGTAGTGAGTTGGATTCTTGCGCTCTCCACCTCACATAGCCAGGTACGCCCGGCTCATCGGGGATTGTTCTGAGCCAGGCGTCTAGTCTTCTTTTGAAGATTTCCACTACAACTCCCTTCGTGTTTCTTAGGTCTTTGGGCAACTGATTAAACAGTTTTGGTCCTCTCACTACAAAACTATTTTCTTTCAGGGTTAAGGATGTTCCCTGTCTCGCCTTCAATTTGGGAATACGACACAGTCTACCGCTTCTACTTTCCATCGTTGTTTGGGGAGTTATGGGATTCAGAGTAAGATTAGGGACTAGTTTCTCCATTATTTTCCAAGTGTAAATAATGGTGTATCTCTCTCTTCTCCTTTCCAGTGAATATAGGTCTAGTTCTCGTAACCTTTCCCAGTAATTTAGTTCTTTGCACCCATTGATCTTGGCTGTGAAGCTTCTTTGGATCCCCTCCAGCTGTCTAATGTCTTCTTTTTATGTGGGGAAGTTAGGACCGAGCAGTATTCTAATTTGGGTATTATCAGGGTTTTCAGTAGAGGAATCATTACATTCCTATCCCTTCGTTTAAAAGTTCTCAATATCTGACCCGTTATTCTCTTTGCTCTGTTTACTGCTATCTTATTTTGTGTTTCAAATTTCGCATCATCTGTCATTACAACCCCTAAATCTTTTGCTCTGGAATTTCTCTGAATTTCCTGTCCATTTGGGGTATAATATTCCATGCACTTTAGGTCTTCTCTTTTTCCGTACCGTAATAGCTGAAATTTCTCGGTGTTAAACTTCATATTGTTGTCTTCAGTCCACTTGTAGATTTTGTTTATGTCGGTTTGTAGAGATCCTATGTCTTCTGGGTTTCTTATTTTTCTACTGATCTTTGTGTCATCCGCAAAGGATGTTACTGTGCTGTCTCTGTTAACGTCCTCATCTATGTCAGTTAGCATGATTATGAAGAGTAGTGGAGCTAATACTGTTCCTTGTGGTACTGAGCTGAGGACCTCTGATTCTGATGAAGATACTCCTTGTACTGTAACGACTTGCCTCCGCTCACTAAGGAAATTATATATCCATTTCCCTACTTTTCCTGTTATTCCCATATATTTCAGTTTATGTATTATGATTCCGTGGTCACACTTGTCGAACGCTTTAGCAAAGTCTGTGTATAGTACATCATAGTTTTCATTACTTTCAAGTGAATCAATAATGTTGTTGTAGTGTTCCATTAGTTGTGATAGGCATGATCTGCCCGATCGAAACCCGTGTTGGTTATCATTGAATTTTTTCTGAGTTTCCAAAAAGTCATAGATTTTTCTGTCTAACTATTCTTTCAAATATTTTAGTGAGATGAGATGTAAGCGACACTGGCCTATAGTTTTTGGCCTGGGATCGATCTCCTCCTTTATATATTGGGACTATGTTCGCGCTCTTCAGGATGCCCGGTATTTCTCCCGTGTCTAATGATCGTCTCCATATCCAGTATAGGGGCTCAGCGATTGCATTCTTGCAGTTTTTGATCAGTGTGGCATTCCATTTATCCGGTCCTGCCGCTGAGTGTGTTTTTAGTTTCCCTATGGCTTGTGTAATATCATCCGTCGTAAAGTCGAAATCCGTTATACTTTCCCCTTGTGGTTCTTCTTCAAAGAACGCGTTTCTATCGCAAATCAATTTGTCAGTTTTTGGGATACTGAAAGATGATTCATACTGAGCTTTTAATATTTCAGATACTTCTGTTAGATCATCAGATAAATCACTGTTCTCATTTTTTAAAGGTCCGATAGTCGCTTGGTTTTTCGACTTTCTTTTTGCAAAATTATAGAAGTACTTTGAGGTAACCTTTATCGCTTCTATAGCGTCATCTTCTTCTTTTTCTGTATGCTTCTCGATTTGTTCCTGTATGACGACATCGATACTTTGTAGTTTATCATTTAATATTTTTCCGATGTTGTTATCTTTACAATTACTTAATTTTGCAGTCACTCTTTTTCTCTTTCGGAACAATGCCCTCTTTTGTCTTTCAAACCTGCTTCTCTTTCCTCTTTGTTGTATCTTTGGGACATGTTTTTCCACAATTTCTAACGTCTTCTCCTCTAACGTCATTAGCATCTCTTCCGTTGTCTTGGCCTCGAAAATGGTTTTCCAATCTATTACTTCCATGCTGGATGTCACATCTTCCCAGTTTATAGCTTTGGAGTGAAAATTAAAAATTTCGAATTTGCTTCGTTCTGTTGTGCGTGTTCTTTCCTTTCCTGTTGCCTTTATATTAGTTGTTATTTCAATGATATTGTGGTCTGATATCATAGTTGGGGAGATTTCTACATTATCAATTAGATTACTGTTGTTTGTGAATACCAAATCTAGGCAGTTGTTTTTTCTTGTGTTTTCTGTTATTTCTGATATATATATCACGTGGTCGGCAAATTCTCAGACATCCTTCATTACAATAAAATTACTGCAGCTATATTCATGATTTTACACCAGTATGTGTCTCAGTTTGTTTTTGAATCCTCTAGTTCAGTGGTCGGGGAACAGGGGTAAATTTAAAAATTTTGGGGGTAATGCGTGCGGTATGAGAGACACTTCCCTCAGAGCCTCAGTCGTGTGTATGGTATCATGAAACGAAGAGGTGCTTTTAGTGCTTGACACTTTGTGCTGATATTTTTTTCGTATATTTTTATTTTATTTTGTTACATAGATGTGGCGTTATTCTAAATTTTAGAATATTACGAATTTACGTCCTGATTTTGATGTTGTTGTATCAAAAATGAAACACCATCATTTTTCCAAAACCTGAAGTGGAGATGTTTTGAATGAAATTCTTCAGTTCTTCAATCCTTTTTACTAATTTTGTTTGTGTGCTATTCTTATGCCAGCATGTGTGGCTTTTTTTTTATTTCTCCATAATAATGGATCCAATAAACATTTTTTTAACTTGAATTTTTTGTATACCATATGCAACAATTTTAAGAGCAATTGGCTTGTTTTTGTTTACTTTGAAGTCTGGGGGTAATTTCATTTTACTCAAATAGATTTTTGGGTAATACCCAAAAACGTTTCACGACCCATGCTCTAGTTAGTCACCTTGAACAGCACTGCGCTTGGCCAGCGTACCACTAACTTCTTTATGCCGTTTACGAAAAACTCTTTCACCACCGTAATACGGCCGTTTTCACCTCTTTAATACTGCCACAGTGATGAGCACACAGATAACGTTTAATTGCTGAGAAAAGGTGAAAGTCTGAGGGCACTAAGTCAGGGTTATAGGGTAGATAAGGAAACTGCGTCTAGCCGAAATGCCGGATTTTTTCTTGCGTGCGTATGAGTCATTTTGGCTGGATGACACGTTTTTGATGGCGGCATAAAGAAGTTAATGACACGATGGCAAGTGTATTGTTGTTCAACATGACATGACTACGTGGAGGATTGAAAGATAGTGGGGCACATTTTGGTGTAAAATCATGAATATAACTGTGTTAATTGTGTTGTAATGAACGGTATCTAGAAACTTTCAGGTCATTCCTTAGATATATATATATATAATATATAATATATATATATATATATATATATATATAGGGCGTCCCAAAAAAATGTATACACACTTTAAATAATTATAAAGGCAGTGTTTATTAAAATACATTTCATTTTCAAAATGTAATAGAATCTACAGACATTATTTAATTGTTTTGTCAACGCCTGTTTTCAAACTGACGTCCGTTCTGGTCCAGGCACTGCTGATAACGCGAAGCAATGGAATCGCAAACATCACGAAACATTTCGTTTGGTATTTGTGTGCATTCTCGTTCAATGGCTGCTCTCAATTCAGCGACTGTTGCAGGTTTTATAGCGTAGACTTTGTCTTTTAAGTATCCCCATAAAAAAAAGTCTAGTGGTGTGAGGTCTGGTGAACGCGGAGGGTATTCTACGAAACCCCTTCGTCCAATCCATATCCACATCGTGCCAAGTACCACTCGCAATACTCCACTCTTCGGTCCGGATCATCTTCATTAATAGCATGGACTAATCTTGGAATGTAACTTTTCCATTGACAGCGCTTCAAAATGCGTTGGACAGACGATTCTGAAATTCCTACCTCACGACTCGCTTGCCGCACAGATTTTCTTGGACTTTGGTGATACGTTTCCAGTACTCTTTCTTGCTTTGTGGGGCTTGTCGATGTCCGTGGTCTTCCGGAACGCTTCTTGTGGACATTCTGAACAGTTCCATCGGCTTCAAACTTATCTCTAATTCGAGTGATGGTAAGTCGCGTTGGTGGATCTGTTTGAAACTCCCTCCTAAACTGTCTTTGCACTTCAACTGCGTTTTCACACTTCCAGTAGCATTTTAGAATGAATTTCCTTTGTTCAAAGCTTAGTCTGACTGCCATTATTAATTCTAATGGGTTTAACTTGGAAAGAAAGAAACATCAATTGAGCTATCAGCTGTTAAAGTGTGTATACATTTTTTTGGGACGCCCTGTATATTATTAATATAAACACCCAGGAATGTCTGTCAGTCGGTCACGCTCGAAAAGAGAAGAAGATTCTTGATATATATATATATATATATATATATATATATATATTATATATATATTATATATATATATATGGGCGATATTTGTATTTTAATATGGGCGATATTTGTATTTTAATGCATTAGAAAAAGGCGTAATGAATTCTACTTTTAATTATAATTTTAAAAAGTCTATCTATAATAATAAAAGGACGCCCGTGTGTGTGTGTGTGTGTGTGTGTGTGTGTGTGTGTGTGTGTGTGTGTGGGTCAACTGTACGCCCTTGACAATTGGTTAGGTTAAGTCGTGATATTTTCGTTAGCTTTAACGAAATTATCACGACTTAACCTAACCAATCGTCAAGGGCGTACAATTAACCTAACCGGGCATTCAATTAACCTAACTAATAACAGTCTTCGAACTACAAAAAATATTCCACCGTCGGCTAGGATATTTTTTCCACCCGCACGAAGCACGGGTTCTCCGCTAGTATATATATATTAGTGGTGGACCGGATATCCGCATCATTTTTAAAATCCGCATCCGCACTTCTGACTGCGGATGTTATGCGGATATTACCTCTAATAAATTATGCAATTTACAATTAAATTAGCTTATAAATTAGCTTATAAGACCCAGTCATGCACATTTCATGTAAAGTATTAATTATTAATGAACAAGCAAATATATAAACCTCAAAATATAAATACACTGCCAAACACTGCCTGCGCCGCTGTGCGTACTCCACTGATTTTTTTTTTCACAGCAACACAGTAACTTTTGAGAATGAAATTGTTCGTATAAGATCAAGCAGTCTATCGTGTTTCGAACAAGATTATTGTAAATAAATACAAAAAATAGTAAATTCTTCAGCAAAAATAAAAATGCTAATTTTCTATAGCAAACACTGCAAAATTTGCCCAGTTTCTAAAATTAGCAATTGAAAATTGGGTGCTACTGTAGTATGCGGTCTACCTACGATTCGGCGGTCTACCTTTTAATTAAGCTTCTTATCTTGTTTACTAATTGTTTGTTTACATCCCATTGTCAATCGCCCTTGACGATTGGTTAGGTTTAGTCATGATATTTTCGTTAGTTTTAACGAAAATATCATGATTAAACCTAACCAATCGTAGGTAGACCGCATACTACAGTAGCACCGAAAATTGAATGAAACTAAACTTGTTTCATTGAATTTTCTGTGGCTGAAACTCTTGAGAAAGTTATTATTTTTATCATAATGAAAATATTAATATTAATTTTAATTCTTATGCATTGCCTGCCATAATAGTAATATCAGGAAATTTGAAAAATTATGTCATATATTCTTAATTCTATAGTATATCGATAGATTAACTAAATATCCGCATCCGCAGATATTGAAATTAAAAATCTGCATCCACAGATGTTGAAAAACTGACATCCGGTCCACCACTAATATATATATAAATATATATATATATATATATATATTGTACAGGGTGTTTCAAGTCGACCCTAGAAATCTGGAAAAGAAACAGTTCATATTAGTTACGAAATTTGTAGTTTATATTTGGTATTTGAAGTTTGTCATAGTAATTCCGTAACTAATATCAACTGTTTCTTTTCCATATTTGTAGGGTCAACCTGAAACACCGTGTGTATATATATATATATATATATATATATATATATATATTATATATATATATATATATATATATATATATATATTGTCCTTGTCTTTTTCGAACAAATATTCAGGAGTAGCCTGTGCTCAACCCTTCAACAACATCCCTCTTCCTTTGTGGGGTTTCATGAAAGGGAGAGTTTTCATGAAATAAATATATGGCTCTTCTGTGAAGTTAGAGAAGATTTAATAAAATGAAAAATTGAACCTATGTAACTATGTAAATTGGGATATGCACAAGCGGTTTTGGGTATTTATAGGCACTGTGTGTAAATATTCATATTTTTCTGTAAAATCCAAAAAATCTTAACGCGGGTAGAGGTGGACATAAACACCTCATTATACAGCTGGTTATAGTTTTACCGCAAGAACTTTATACGTATATAAGATACGGTAATACACTTCACAAGTTCGTATCAAATGGCATCAACCAAGAGATCACAAAAGGTATCCCTTACGAAGGCGGTATTCTCCCTATGTTCAATTAAAGTCCGTAAAATTATAAAGAGGCATCCAGATCTTCGTTACATTCGGACTAACAACGAAAAAGGTTTTTCGGCAGGCATAGAGGACGGGCCAAACGAACGTCTTTGGATATCAAGGGCCACCTTAATTTCGTAACCGCCTAAAAATGTCAGCATCATAAAGCAGTTCCACAAAACCGTAAATGAGCTCCAAACCTTCATATTAATAGGATATCCATAAGTAAGAAACCTTCCAAGAACTACAAGGTCTCAAGGTTTACCCCTGCCGGAACTGACCAGGTTCCGGAAAATTGAAGAGTAACAAGAAACTTCAGTGAAGAATCCAGAAGATTAATCAATCATTCGTCTTTGGAAGATGTAAAGCTAATCGAACAGGCTCTCGCTTTGGCCTATTTGTCATTTTGTTCAATCCTAAAAGACTCTGAAATTCATTCTCACGTCATCTTATGTCAAGCATTTTTTAACTAACACTAATTAATAGCCAATGCAATTTGTTGTCCGTACTGTACTTTATTAATGATTGTAATATTAAGTTCGCTAGTTTAAAGGAAAAAGCCTCGCACTCTATCATTTTTCCTTGTTGATTGATAAAAAATCTGGTAGCCCCATGTAAGCTAATTAGCTATTCGAGTAATTACTTCTTCAACCTATCTAATTATAAATTGTCGCAGCCTATTTTCGAACAAGTAGCCTATACAATTAGTCTCTACAAACATGCCTTGATTAAGCTGCTACTATAATTGGTGCCTATAACTTACGCAACCTAAATGTTGTTTTATGTATTTGCAGAATTTCTGTGAGTTCTTTTGTAAAGCCAATTATATTTCATGCGTGTTAATTAACATTACTTCGTTTTTTTCCATTAATTAATACGCAGTGACGTATATGTTTCAGTAAAAACAACGAGAACTGTAGCTTGCAGATGAGCCCATAATAAGAATAACGCAAGAATTTTTCTCCAGAGGAATTAAAGACAATGCTTTCAGGTTTAACTGATGAATTTCAGACACGCAGCAACAGCTGTGAAATTTAGTCCATTTGAAACGAAGAAATGGGTTGAGCCAAATATAATACGTGCAGCGGGTTCATCACTACACCCCATTACATTCCCGTTTCTGCATTGCTTTAAATTTTGGTAAAGTGATAAGGGTACCACGTATAATCATTTTGGAAGGGAAATAATTACATAAATAATTTTTATAGACAACTGTTTTAACACTAATTAGAGGGTGTTTCAAAAGTCCGAAATCATAAGAATATATATTTTTTTAAATTATATATACACAGTGTACGAGTATATATAGACATTAAAAATATTTCCTATGATTCTGGACTTTTGAATCGTCGTGTATATTAAATTTAGGGCATAAACGTGTAATAAGTTCGTTTAAATATGTTTTCTTTCATTCAAGTAATAACTAATTTAAATATTTATTTAATAATAATAAAGTAAATGCGGAAAAACTTGTTTTACAAATAAAGTTTGGAAAATTTAACATTAAAACAGATTTCATAGGTAGCGCGCGCACGCACACACACACACACACCACACACACACACACACACACACACACACACACACACATATATATATATATATATATGCTGCAAACCACAAGGAAAAAGAAAAACGATTCCAAGACCTTTCATGTATTCAGAGCTACACCTTGTCAGGGAATGACGAGGTGTTCTTTTTCCTTGTGGGTTTGCAGCATTCATTCATTTCACGTGTTTAATTGTGAAATTCATCCCATATATATATATATATATATATATATATATATATATACATTAGGGTGTTTCATACCTATAGGGTAAAATAAAAATGAGCTTGGAGTTTTAATCCACACGTTTCTCCGTATTGTAAAGAACAAGAAAACACGTTTGTGCAAGTTTGAACCAGATCGCGCTGCATTTAGAGGTCCCCAACTTTGACGACTTTTTGTCAGTTCATTTCTCGCCTGCCTGCAGTGAAGACGGTTTTCTTCGTCACTTGAGCGGTTCGTGTTGTATAGCCTATTGGACAACTATGGAGGTAATTATATATGCTACTAATTATCTCATTTTACTGTGGTACTGAAATTTATTATTATTTAATTTCTGTCATTTTACTGTGGTAGTGATATTTATTATTAATATTACATGAAATTAATTAGTCTGTTGCATATTGGACAACTAAGCTGGTAATTATTTATGATACTAATTAATGTAATTTTACTGCGGTATTGAAATTTATTTAATTAATGAATTGTCAAAGAGAACGTAGTGTACACGTATCAGTTTTATAAATAAAGAAAAGCAGTAACTGGGACTCGAACCAGTGTCATAGCCGTTTGGCGGCATCGCTCAAGTCGGCGTACACAGCACGCTATCCACTCCCTAGATGGTGTAGTGGATAGCGTGCTGTGTACGCCGACTTGAGCGATGCCGCCAAACGGCTATGACACTGGTTCGAGTCCCAGTTACTGCTTTTCTTTATTTAATTAATGAAATTAATTACGATGTGAAATTATTTCTGTGGAATTATTTAGTTTGTTTTCTTTTCCAGGTGTCTACCAGAGCGAAAACAGAAGTGTTTCTTATTGGCCAGACGGATGCGAACATCACATCAAGTGGCCTTCCAACTCAGTTGCAAGTACTCAAAAAGTACTTTTACCACCAAAAGGAGCAAAAATTTGGACGTACTAAATGCCTGAACCTGTGCCTGGATGCCTGTCTCATATTTTGGGAGAGAGCGAGAATCCCCATGATGCGTCGAGATTCGGCCTTGAGGAAGATGGAATCCCTTCTCAAGGAATACGACCGGCTTGTGAAGCACAAGTCACATAAAGCAGAGTCCTTCCGAGTGAAGGAGGCGATGTTCAAGGAGGCAATAGCGAAGGAGATCATGGACATTGCTCATTCACAGGCTAAGGAAATGATAAAGAATCAGGAGGACATCCACTTTCTCGACATGCAGCGTGAAGATCCAAATTCCTGCAGCATGGGCCCTGTTGACATGAAGCTTCACTATAAGGAGATTAGGAAAAGGAAGAGGCTGGACAAGATTAAGGAACAACAGGAGAAGGCCAGGAAGGAACAAGGAGCTGCAGAAGATACGGGGGCTTTAGTGATTTCAACTTCGTCAGAGACTGACTCAGATGTCGTTGACCCAACCGTGGAAGTTTTTCCATCCTCCTCCAAGGGAAATACCAAGAAGCGACGCAGGAATCTGATCTCACAGGATGTGACGACTACCTACGATCGGCTGAATATTTCGTACCGCGATTCAGCTATGTCGTACGCTGCAGCGGCTAAATCACTAGGTTTTGACTTCGATGAACTGTCCATTTCTGCCAGTACCATGTACCGCACACGAAAGGCTCAGGAAGGTGGCTGCTGAAAGTTATCAATCCGACGAAGTTTGTCCTGGTCAGCCTCTTGTCTTGCATTGGGACGGTAAGCTCCTACCTGACAATGAGCAATGGAAGGAGAGCGTTGACCGGATCGCCGTCCTCGTCTCTGGCGACGGCAAGGAGAAGTTGCTCGGCGTTCCTAAGGTGACGTCCGGAACCGGCGAGAAGATAGCGCGAGTTTGCTTGGATTTGGTCAAGGAACACAGGATGGAAGAGCGCGTGCGGGGACTGTCTTTCGACACGACAGCGTCGAACACCGGGATTCATATCGGGGCCTGCGTCCTGATTGAGAAAGGTCTTGGCAGAGAACTCATGTACTTCCCCTGTCGGCATCACATCTATGAAGTCATCCTCAGCTCCGTCTTCAAGCGTGCATACGGCCCTTCAAGTGGCCCCGATATACCCGTTTTCAAGAGGTTTCAGGCACAATGGAAGTTCATCGACCGGTTGGACGTGCGGCCGTACGATTTTGCTCAAGTCAATGACTCTATGAGGGAACTGAGGGAGAAGTCAGTCCTGCTGGTGAGAGGGATGGTGAGCACGTCGCATCAGCGCGATGACTACAAGGAACTGCTACAGTTGGTTCTCATCTTCCTGGGAGAAGCAAAAGTGGTGGATTTCCCTCTCAGAGCCCCTGGCGCTTACCATCACGCTCGATGGATGGCGATAGCCATCTACTCCTTGAAAGTAATTCTACTGAAGAAGCAGTTCAAGATGTCGAGTCACGAGTTGGAAGCTCTGACAGCCGTAGGTCTCTTCGTGTCCCTCGTCTACATCCGAGGTTGGACTCGTGCTGCAACCTCAAGCAAGGCTGCCGCAGTTGATCTGGAATTTCTGCGTGACGCGGAAGCCTTTGCCATGTCGGGATATTCGTGTTTAACGCTGCGCAAGAAGCCATGTCTCAACACCTATGGTACATCTCTGAGACTCTTATTGCCATGGCGTTCTTCGACGCAGATGTGGCAGATGAAGAAAAGGCTCAGATGGTCGTCAGTTTGGGTAAGCCCGCATCGAAAAAGGAACTCAAGCGACCCCAAGGGAAGAACGTCAGGAATCTTGCCTCGAAACACCTGGCGGAGTTCGTGACAGGAAAGACGATGGCTTTCTTCCATGCATTCGACTTGGACACAGAATTCTTGAAAAAGCCAGTTGCCGAGTGGACTGAAGTAGAGGGCTTCAAGCAAGCAGCGGCAACTGTTAACAAAATCTCTGTCGTCAACGATCGGGCCGAAAGAGCCATCGCGCTCACCAAAGAGTTCAACTGTTCTCTGACGAAGAACGAAGAGCAGAAGCAGTATTTGCTCAAAACTGTGATGCAGCATAGGGCGAAATACCCGAATAAAACCAAGAAGGATTTCATGGACAAATGATTCGCAAGAAGTGGTTATGTTTTTGGTATCTTTGTGAAAATGTGTAGTGAAATGGTACTCGTTTGTTGAATAAAAATTCATTGACAGATTTTTGTTTAATTTTTTCCGTTTTTGATCTGCCAGAGCATCAAACTGGGGACCCGTAAACTTTAAACTATTGAATTAATACTTCGGTTTATCAGTCTCCTCAGCAAATGGAACAAGGGGATCCATGTGGATTAAAATTTTTCCAAACTTTTAATTTATGAAACACCCTAATATACATATATACTGTATATTATATAAAATAATAATAATAATAATAATAAATAATACACTGTTTCTATCCTTCTGTCTGTCTGGAGTTTTTCTCAGAAATTGTTCAACGTAGGACACTCATCCTTGCACCGTTGGAAAGGCCTCTGTTGTGGAGGAACTTGAGGAGATTTATTTTTTCGTTCGCACACACTTGCGCCCATCCGCATGCTCAACTTTTAAACGAAGCCAGGTAGAGAAAAAAATCATAGAATAAACAATTTTCCTTTTCGGTTGTTTATGCGGAAGGGGTGTAGGGGTGGTGTGGGGCATGTGGGAAACTCCACCCTGTCATTTTATGGGGGAAGGGGGGGAAATTTTGGGGGGGGGGGGTGCAGCATGTGGGGAAACTCCAACCCACCTATTTCACGTAATAAACAGAGCCAGCTTCCCAAATTTTCTTACAATTGCTATAACGTCTTGATAATTCTACTGTATTGCTCTCGGGCTGCTCCGATAAACATACTAATTTAACCACAGATGTTTTGTATTTATATTCCTTAGCTTGTTTTTACGCATGGACAGCTTTATGCAACTTTTCCTAGAATGAAAAGTTTTGATTATGTTAAAATCTTTGGTGAAAGAATAACTAAAAATTCTGTATTTAAAGAAGTAATGTTGCAATAAAGATACTAATTTGACCGCAAATGTTTTGCGGGTCACTGCATATATATATATATATATATATATATATATATATATATATATATATATATATATATATATATATATATATTATAAACTTCTTCAAACGGCAAGTTTTAATTGTAAATTCACACTTGCTTCTTTTTTAACCCCCTTCACAACATCTAAGGACATATAGCAGAGAGGATCTACAGCTTCACGTACTCTAAGAACCATAGATCGCTACATCATCTGGAAACAGAGGCCGATCCCCTTTTTTTATATGAAAATGAACTAGGTCACCTTTTTATATAAAAATTAACTAGGTTCAAAGTACACTTTAATTTTTTAATAAAATACTTCTTACGATGTTACAACAAGTTACGTTCTTTGCATATTATGAAAATACTCGTAAGAATACCATAAATATAGGTAAAAACTGATACGCAAATTTTGTGAAATTTCACATAATTATAAAAACAATTTAAATGACACCTCAATACATTTCATATCTCTCACGGAGTATTGTTGTTTTACTGAATTATTTTTATAGTGTACTGTAAGATTTTTTAAAAAGTCGGAAAACCCACCTATTTCACGTGACGGTCAGGGTTAATATTATGCCCGGATTAGGCATACGCTAGATTAAGTGGTCGTTCAAGGTTGGTTAGTAGTTTCTCACGTCACCAACTTTCGGCCAATCAGGGAAAGGGTCATGGTCATTGGGGTTAACGATCTTGAAAATTACAAATATGCTTCAGTAGCATGGGCGCAAAAGGTTAGAGTGCAACTGCATGCAATGTCGATCAAATGAGTGCCAGTGCCAACCCCCTCAGTGCCAAACCCCCCAAGGTGCAAATGAAAGAAAGAAAAAAGGGGGATCCCCCCAGCTGCAATAAGCTGGGAGAGTCCACCTAACCTAAGAGAGAGAGAGAGAGAGGAGAGAGAGAGAGAGAGAGAGAGGAGAGGAGACTTTGGGGGAGAAAGTTGGACGGCCCCAAAGGGGTATACCAAGCTTTGGAAGGTGAGAGAGAGAGAGAAGAGAGAGAGAGAGAGAGAGAGAGAGAGAGAGAGAGAGAGAGCATCCTTCGTCTGCGAGACACACGCATAATAAGAGCTCTTCAGAGTATCACCGGGCTTAGAAGTCTTTCAGCCAGTTGGCACAGTGTGTGTATATATATATATATAACTTTTGAACAGCCATTTGCTCTAAAAGCGTACGCACATACACTCCCGACTATATATGTATCCGCTCATAGATTCCCTATTATTACACACACACACACACACTCCCCGACTATATATATATATATATATATATAAACGTTCATAGATCTCATATTATTAAAATGTATATGCATTATTATTATTCATTATTAAGAATAATTATTCGGAATATTTTCTCCAATCATCACCCTGTAAATTCAAACACACACACACACACACTCCCCGACTATATATATATATATATATATATATATATATATATATATATATATATATATATATATAACGTTCATAGATATCCTATTATTAAAATGTATATACATTATTATTCATTATTAAGTAAGAATAATAATCATTCGGAATATTTTCCCCAATCATCACTCTGTAATTCAAATATTAATTGTTCATATATATTCATATATATTTCTAAATTTTTTCGGGATAACCTATTTGAAACTTCTGTTTTATCTCTCATCCTATCACGCAGGTGGGCGTGTTGCTCCATTAACCAGTGTTGGATCAACTTGCACCTGCATCAAATTCCGATGCTAAAGACTTTCTCTCTCTCTCTTATTTCTCTGTTCCATTTCTGAAAATCTGATAACTTATACAATGAAGATTTTAATAACTTTGAAGATTAGTCCTTCGATCTCTCTTAGCCATTTCTGAAAATTTGATAACCCACGTTTTAAGTGCATGGAAGGCAACAGGTAAATTTCGACTCCGTCGCCACTATGACTTTTGGAGAGAGAAAATAATCAGAGCCTTTGCTAAATTCATTTCTCTGAGCAAAACACCCGACACCTGATATTTTTACTTTAAATACACTTCGATATACGTTCTGAAAAGCTCGGAATGGAAAACTGTATTATTCTCTTCATGCGTGAACTAATAAGGTGATGTTAATATATATCGGGTTTTGCGCCCTCTTCTTAATCAGCTCCCAGATTTATGCACATCTCAGGATTCGTGCGGGTGAGCTTTATTTTCATGTCGATGCCATTCATAAGCAGTCTGGGTATCACGAATTCTAAAGGAGCACTCGGGGAAATAATTGTGTTTAACGTGTTAATCGTAATGAAGTCACTGTGCTCAAAAGAAACTTGCGTTGGGGGCATGTCAAGGAGGGACAGCTCCGATTTACAACATTGTGAACTACACGGATGAATGAAGCGTGCCATGACGAGTCAGAAATAGTGCCATGTCTCTCGACAAGTAGTAAACAGTCTATGATTCCTGAGAACAATGTCCTCAGCTTATATCAGTCAAAAAAAAGGTCGACCATAGGTTTCAGTCGCTTAGAACACTTCTTTTTTGATGTCCTTTTACATTTAACGTCACGTGGTGGTAACCCCTTCTTCTTCTTCCGGACGGCCCTCTTCCCACCACCACGCATTTTTCTCTTTGCATCGTTGATGATTTCGTCCCGTGTACGCTTTAAGTGCTTTTTAAGAGCTTCTTTAGGTTTAGCCCCCGACATTATGTCTTCTACCGTGTTAAAACCTGATTGTAACGCTTTCTTCCCGAGATATCTGGCACCCCTCTTCAGCAAGGGGACAGCCGTACGTAGTATGGTTGAAAAAATGGATCCAAGCCCACTCCCACGCTGGTATCTCACACCTCGATAGACTGTGAAAGGCCTTCGCGCCATTGTAACTCAGTGCGACGAAAGTACAGCTTCAGTTAAGCTCCCGTCGCCGAGTGGGAAACTTTTTCCCTCAATCGTTCTTATATATATTGAGATATTGGTTAATAGATTAGTGGCGACATTCACATAGTGGGGTTTATCGTATGTAATGCTCAAGCTCTTCTCTCTATGGTTGGGGATGTGAGCCATGCAGCAGGCGTGCCTGGGTATCCCAACAAACTGATGCTCCACGATGTTACTGTAAATACAGCACATTTCTAGGGGTGTATAGCCATCGCCCAATTTCTCCAATTTCAACTGATACATTAGGCTGGACAAGTCATGTTGTGCCTTGTGAAAAGTATCTCTTTGGATGGCTGCTCCATATCGGCCCTCGGTTATAATATTGAACAGTTCTTTGTCTTTAATATTTCTATTATCCTGTGATTTTAGGTTCAGAGTATGTACAGAGGTTTCTTTGTTTACGATTTCGTATACTAAATCATCCGTAAGATTTGAGCTGTTTAAACTAACGTTTAAGACTCTCACAACATCCTCAGCAGCACCATAACGGCCCAGGCCCAGTGTTAGTACTGTAGTGTAATACCGTGCATCCACACTCCGGGCGATACGCATGGTTTCATCCCGAGTTACCCCGGCTTTTTCACACTCATCAAGGTCTCTAAGAACCATAAAAACGGGTTCCTTATAATCAATACTTAAAAAGGGGGTGTCCAGCTGAATTTCGCATATCCCCACCTCATACGAATCACGATCCAATTCAATGGGCTCATGGAGTTCTGTTACAAAGATGGCCAGGGTGTTGTTAGGATGTACAGACAGAGAAGAAGAGGACGGTAGTGTGAGGTAGAAATGGTTAGGCGCCATGTTGCATACTATTTAAGTTTCATTATTACAGCATCTTTTATATGTGTTGAAGCTTTCTGGGTACCCTAGCCATTTCACTGGATACATTTTTCTCTTTCCTGAACCTTTACTGCCTAAAATATTTTCAATTTTAAAATTTTTTTCCTGAATTAATGTCACTTTCTGCAGCTCCTAGCGGTAAAAGCCTCCTGCGATTTCTTCCCCATTCAAATCTTCAACGTAATACAGCATTATCTCGCCTTTAGGTCTCAAACTTTAATAATCTCACGTGTCCAACCTTGTTCAAATCCCTTCGCGAATTTATTTCCCAAACGCGATAGCCTTACATAATCGTTGATTTTGAAAAGAGCAGAGTGTGGCGGTATTCTACGAATATCACTTCCCACATCAGGTTCTGCGTACGTACCTCTTTCTAAAATCTCGTTAGGTGTTGTCCCAATCGTATGGTGGTGTGAACGGTTGTAGGATAAGGCCAGCAACTCTTGAATGTCTATATATCTGTGTGTGTTTTTGTGTGTAAAATAGAGATGCATGCGTTCCTTTATGGTACGTTGAACTCTTTCAGCTAAAGAGGCCTTATGTATAGAATTGCTAGTGTAGTAACTGATATTAAACTCTGCCAACATGTTCTGAAAAGCTCGGCCTATAAATTCTTTCCCCATTTCCGTACCAAAATAGCCTGGAATCCTGTTTTCTTTCAAAATCAACGTTTTCGTGGCTTCAGCAACTGTTTCAGGCGATTTATTTTTCAGAGGAATTAACCACAGATATCTAGATAATACATCTATTTAGAATAGGATGCAGCGATAGCCATCATTATATAGTGAATATCTTTGTATGTCTGTCAAATCCGCTTACCAAATAGAGTCAATCGAAGCCGCTGTTGTCTTGGCTGTTTTAAACCTTTTTCTCACCGGTTTTTATGAAGTGTATAAGAATCCTGCTCCCGCCAAGACCTCTCAACATCTTTTTTTCCTACTCCATTATTGTAAACACCTCTGTACAGTCATCAACCGCCGTAGGAGGCTGGGCTGGAAATGTCATAATAGCGTCTTCTTAATATGTTAGCCATTTGCGTATTTTAGAGGCACGTGGAGAGGGTTGACCGTTGTTGTTTGGTTTCTTCTTTCTCCTCTTCAGAGATGCTACCGTTGGGGGTGATGGCGTGCTCTGTTGCAGTACATGCGAGGCATGCTCCAAGTCTTTTAACCTGTTCAGATTTCCTATCAATGTTTTTGGGACATTTATTTACCGTAGTCTTGCTTTGATATGCTTCCATCTTGATGGTGAGGGCCTATCCCACTTTCTTGCCAGATCACGGACGATGTAAACGATATTCGAGCCCTGTGCCTTTGTTCCTTCCACAATGATCTCGCCTGTATCGTTCCACTGTATGATGGGGTCCTCACTCAATAGATTATAAAGACTTAAGCATTTATTCCTCAATGTGTGTGGGAGACTGCTTTATAATACATGTTCGATATGTTGCGTTCAGTTATTCTTCGGTTGGTCATCTCTAACGTCGGCCCCAGCGCCTATGTCGCCATGCTCATCGTAGCCCGCGCTGTGCCTAATAACCACGGGGATCTCTGTCGGATTCTTATAATCTTCGTACTCATAAAGAAATTTCTGCAGAGCCTCTTGGTACAAGATCCTTTTCTCATCAGGTGACTTTTCACTGTTTAATAGGTCTATCAATTCGCTTTCCATTCTTTTAAGCCTGCTTTTACGGGGTTCTAGAACCGTGTCTGGACTCTTTGAACTTTGCAGTGAAGCATACACCTCGAGCGGAATCACTACCACTTTCTTCATTATATTAATCTAGTCAGTAAAGGTCCCAAAACTGAAAATAAGATGGGGAGGGATGATCCCCGTCTTTGTACAATAATTCGCTTCTTCTTCCCCACAGTTTGACTTTTACGAGCGAGCGTACGTATTATGTTCTTGTAACAGCGTAGGCGAGCCTTCTGAGGGGGTTTCATTGGTACATTACATTTTATAACATTAAGACAGATTTCACAGATGCATTTTAAAAAGTTCGAGTCGATATTTTTAACAAACATCTGCTGCAATGCCCAGGGCAGTCGATGATAGATTTTTATTAATTCATGGTATTTCCTTAGCCTCTGTCATTCTGGAATATACACCGTTTCAGGCTCGTTTGGGAATATATTCGTTCTTAGAAGCTCTCTAAACTTGTTTCGCGGGTGAAGGTCACAAAGCAAATATCCGTAACGTTGACTTATAGCTTCTTTATAAACTTCCAAAAACTCCTTACGCTGATTCGGGAACACTTGGATGGCTAATACCCCAATTTGTGACACATCTCTATGTTGCGCGAATAAGACTAGATATTGTGTATTTAACGACACGTCGTGCATGTATCTATTTTTGAAAAGTAGATTCTGATTAATGAAGAACACGCTTATGTTAAGATGGCGGGAGAACACTGTAAATGTCTCGGTAAACGTTTTATCCATTTCTAACATGAGATCGTCAATTACAATGACTGTATGCTCATTCCCTTTTAACGGGTTAACGTCATATACGCCTTTGTGGAACAAAATATCATATTGATACTCGTTGAATACTGACTGGTACGTCGAATAGCACCATATGACTTTATGCACAAATTTTGAGAACATCTCCCGTTTATCTTTAATGATTTTAAGCATAAACACAGTTTTACCACATCCTGTAGGGCCAGATATAATACATGTGAACGGGCTCGTGAACCTGAATTTTTCTACAAAATCCATCTCTAACACGTCACACCGCTAAGTGGAACATTCACAAAATATAAAGTTGTAACATATATTCTGCTCGGTTTTTTAGTTCATCCAGAACAAAAATTACATGACTTATCAGGACAAATTTGCTCGAATTTTTAGTTTATTCACAACAAAAATTAAATGACAATGACAAATTAATCATCAATATAATTCTCTTCTTTTCTATAACCTCCTACCACCTGCAGAAATTTTTTTTTATGCCACGTTCGAAGAAATCCTTTGGTTTCGAGTTAAAAAAAAGCGATCACTTCGTTTCCGATAGCTTCCCTGGATTGCAACTTTTGTCCATCTAGGTGGTGTTGCAGACTTCTGAATAAATGGTAGTCTGAAGGTGCGATGTCTAGAGAATAAGGTGGATGAGGCATTTTTTTCCAACCAAATGCTTCCAATTGGGCAGTGGTGATTCGAGCAGTGTGAGTGCGCGCGTTATCCTGGTAGAATAGAACACCTCTGCGATTAATTAATGCAGGACGTTTTTCTTGTAATGCCATCTTCAAACGCACGGCAAAATTTTCTTTGGATGGGGTCCATTCCTTGGCTGAGGTTCAGGCTTTGTTTCACGGCTAAGCCACTGATGTCGACGCTTAATATTGTTATAGAGGACCCATTTTTCATCCCCAGTGACGATCCGATTCGAAAACGGTGCCTACAGTTGCCGATAATGCAGTGATGTGCAAATATCGATTCGATGTTGAAGATTCGCTTGTGACAAATCATGCGGAACCCATTTTCCAACCTTCACTACTTTTCCTAATAGCTTCAAATGACGATGAATGGTCATATGGCTAACGCCGAGTTGCAGGCCAAGTTCTCTTACAGTTACCGTTGGGTTTTCCTCCACTGTTGCTTTAGCAACTCTTCATGTAACTCATTTGGTCGTCCTGTTCGTTGATAATCTTTCAGACTGAAGTCTCCACTTCTGAACTTCTCAAACCATCTCCTACACATCCATTCGCTCACAACATCATTTCCATTGTAACAGGGTGCATGTTGTGATTTCTGGATGATCCGTTGGGTGGTTGGTTGTATGGTATGTGATACGTGGCTAAATTTCGTGCGTGCTTGGACTTTTGAATTTTGGTTGCTTGGAAGCGGACAGCTGGTCTTGAACTGGAAATTGTGGTGATTAAACCGTGTAAAATTTAAAATAAGAAACATCATCGAAGGTTTCCCTGTAAAGGAATTTTGTATTAGATTTGGTTGGAGACAGCATACTGTAACAACAGTAACCTAAGAATTGTCCTCTGCAAAAGAGGAGACGGAGTTGGGAGCCAGATCTCATAACTGCTTGTAAGCGCCCTGAATAAACCCCATTATTTTATAAGTGCCAGTGATTTAAGTATTTAATATTGTAGGTTTAAGTTTAGGTTAGTTAAGTTAAGTAGTTCGGGTTTAGGTTGTTAAATTTAGGTTAAGTTTAAGTTAAGTTTGTTAGGGTAATGATAACTTTTATGCAGCCTGATTTACTTTGTATATATTAATATATAGTTTTGTAATCTAATGTTTTACTGTTCCTGGCTGGGACGGCCTCGCGCTGTAAAGGGGACATATATATATTCGGTTGTGGAATCCTGGTCACGGTAACAGTTGGCATCCCCAGCTAAGATTTTTTTTTCCCATTTACTCAATTTGTTATACCGTTCGGTTTTGGTTTCATTGTATGTACTTTTCTTTTAATTTTTCATAATTTGATTTTCTAGTTTTGAAAGCTTGATTTAATCATATTGTTTAGGATGGTTGAAGAAGGAGCATTAGGAGACATGACTGTGGATGAGAAGGGGCGGCAGTCGGTTAGATTGAAGGCAAGTGACGGTTTAAATGAATTTGATGGTGCGATGACTGCAATAGAGAGTTCTGTACAAGAATTGCTGAATGAAGAAGGAACTGAAGGTAAAGATGTGAAACTGAAAGCTTTTTTGAGCGTATGCGTAAAATGGAGGAAGGGTATGTGAGTAAGAAATTGGTTGAAGTGGGACGGGTGCACTTGCCAAGGCGTTTGGAGAAGAAGGTTGCTTATTACTCTGAAAGCGATAAATCTGAGTATGATTGCGAAAGTCCTGGTGAATGGAAAGAGGTGCAAAGTAAAAGGAAAAGGAGACTGAGAAATAAGGCTAAGCGTGATTGTGAAAGTAAGTTTGGAAGAAGTGATAAAGGTGTTAAGTGTAGAAAGTACACAGTGGATGGAAGTTCTAGTTCAGATTTTTCGAATGAGGAGACTCCCTTGCCCAGAATGAACGTGTATTTGGAAGATTTTTATGCCATGAGAGATAAGGGTGTTTGTGCAGCGGATGCAGGGTGGATGGTGTTGATAGCAATTGAGAGTGAGAAACTATTAATGAAGAAAACTAAGTATGAACGTGAGCGTATTAAGGCTTCGAAGCCTTGGCCTTATGGTTTGGATCGTGTGCAAAAGGTAGAAGACTTTCTGGAAGACTTTGAGAGGTATGCAAGTGAGCAGTTTGGAAGTGATAAGAATAGATGGGCAGTGGAACTTAGAAATTTCTTGGATGGCCATGCGAGACGTGTGTATTTTAGTGTATATAAGCCGGGTGTTAAATATGAAACAGTTGTGTCTCGAATTAAAAGTTGGTGTAGTGAAGAACGACAGGATAGTAAAGTTGTAACTCAACGTGAATTTTGGACAGCAAGTATGAGAGAGAATGAAAAGCTGGGTGAATATGCGCTCCGGCTCCAAACACTGTATGAAGCAGCAGTGCCTGAGGGGGAGAGAGATAAACAGGCCTTGAAAGAACAATTCATGGCTACGATCCCTCCAGAGACGGCAAGGAGATTTAGAGCGCAAATGGGTCGAGATGTAGAAGGTAAAAAGCTAAGATGGAGAGATATAGTTTCATGGGCATTAGACGATGATGCTATAGGGGATAGGATGTACAGGAAGCAGGAAGAGGTAGTCCCGTTACCGGTATGGGCGTTTGCACAGGAAGGACAAGCTGGCGCTTCACCTCGTATAGCCGTGTATTGCAACAGGATAGACTCCAACAAGGGATTACCAGTTCGGACAACCGCAGGTGGCTTACCAAGGCCAACCATCTGCTGCTAAGAATGTGCAAGCTAAGAGGGATTTGCAGTGCAAGTATTGTAAGAAAAGTGGACATGTTATGAAAGACTGCTGGAAAATGAAAGGTTTGTGTTTGTTGTGTGGTAGCCAGGGACACAGAGCTAGTATGTGTGATAAAAAGCGTGACGTAACGAGTGCTAGGGGTGAGAGTGGAGCTGAAAGAGTGGTCTTATGTTATGGGTGTAATGATCCAGGGCATCGTGCGATTAGTTGTCCGGTGATTGCTCAGATAAGACAAAGAAATCAGATTGGTAAGGGTAGAGAGACTATTGGTGAGCCTGGACAGATGGGAGCGAATAATGTGAGTGGAGCACAAGCAGAAAATTTAAATTAGGAAGCTCCGGTCTGGAGGGAACACGACCGGAGCGAGTGAATAATGAACGTGTGGGTGAAATGTACGAGTCGTGTGACGTTCCCCGCACGGAAATGTTAGAATGGGAACGAATTGTTAATAATTCTGACCTTGACCCAAATGCCAGTGAATGGACCGCGGATGTTCAGTGTGAGCAACGTAGTCCATTACCGCAGCGTGGAAAAAAAGACGAAGGAGAGCGAATGGTGGAAAATACGATTGTGTACTTGGCTAATGAATGCGTAGGTTTGAAGAGTGGAAAACTGTGGAAGATACCAGTGGAACTGAATTGTACGGAAACTGAAGCGATGTTGGATTCAGGTGCGCAGTTTTGTCTCATTAGCAGGGATGTTGTTTCTCGTATGTCTAACTTTGAGATTGATGACAGTGTGCACATTAGGTTGAAAGGTATTGGAGAAGGAGATCGGTTGGTTGGGAAGGGTATGTTGACTGCGCAGGTGGTAATTCATGGTATTGATTTCGGTATATGTGATTTTTATGTGGTAAATAACTCTCCATATGAGATCGTCCTGGGTAAAAACTTTTTTGTTAGTAAGGGTTTAATAATTTATGCGAGGAAGAGATGTATAAAACGTACTGGCCCCAGTGGGGAAACAGACGAGTTGTATTTCAATAATGAACAGAATAGATGCGTTAGGGTAGTATCAAAGATACCAGTGTACGTTGCAGAGAGTGTAGTGTTAGATAAGAAAAATTGGAATTTGGTTAAAGTTAGGGTATCGTGCGATCGTTAAGCTAGGAGGAAATGCGTGTCCTGTGTAAGGAATGAAGAAAATGTCTTGGTTTTAGATGAATTTGTAGATCCAGAGCTAAAGGTGAAAATTGAATTGTGGCCTGGGTTAATTGACTGGGATAGTGCGGAAAATAAAGTATTAGTTCAGTGTAATTCCTCGAAAGAAGTAAAATTAAAGGAGGGAATGAGACTAGGATTTGCATGTTCAATGGTATACGAGGATGAAGTTGTGGTGGTTGAGAATGATGAGACTAACGTGCATATAGGGACTTTGGTGCATAATGTAGTGTCTGGTGAAAATGAGGCGAGTGACTGGCGTAAAGAGGAAATGATGAAAGAGGTGCTATTGCCGGAGGGATTGAGTAAAGATGAGCGTGAAAAGTTGGAGCGAGTAATATGGAAGAACAAGGTGGTGTTGAGTAAGGGTGATAGTGATGTAAGACGTGCTGCTTTGACTTCGCATAAGATAGAGTTGTATGATTATACGCCATTATGTCACGTCCTAGAAGATTTGATCGGGAAACTAGTTTGGAGATAGAACGCCATGTAAAGAATTATGTATGCTTGATATAATTGAGCCGAGTAAGTCTGCATGGAGTTCCTGTGGTGCCTGTGCGAAAGAAGGATGGGTCGGTTAGATTGTGCATTGATTATAGGAGAGTGAATGCGGTAACGAAAGATGATAAATTTCCTATGCCTAATTTGCAAGATTTGGTCTTTAGCATGCATGGTATGAAATATTTTACATTTAGATCTCGTGCGTGGATATTATCAATGCCATTGGAGGAAGCAGTCGGGATTTCACTGCATTTATAACTGAGCATGGGCAGTACCGGTTCAAGTCGGTTTCATTTGGGTTGAAAACAGCGCCTTCAGCCTTTCAAAGGGAAATGCAAAGAGTGTTAGATGGTTTTACATGGACGAAAGTTATTGTGTACCTTGATGACGTATTGATAATGGAGCGAAGTGTTGATGAGCATATAAAGTTACTAGAGCTGGTTTGCAAAGGTTGTCGGATGCTGGTATGAAAATAAAGCCTGTTAAATGTAAGTGGATGAGTGAGGAAGTGCCCTTTTTAGGTCATATCGTGAGTAGTAAAGGACTGAGTAAAAAGCCTGAGTATGTACAGCAGGTGATTAATTTTGGAAGACCACTTGATGTGGGAGGGGTGAGAGATTTTTAGGATAGTAAATTTTCAACGAAAATTTATACCCCATTGTTCCGAAATAGCAGAACCTCTGTCTCGGTTAACTGCAGGTAAAAGGAAAGATAAAGTAGTTTGGACAGAAGAGCGTGTGAATGCGTTTGAGGTGTTAAAAAAGGCTATGTATGAGGATATTATGTTAACGTTTCCAGACTATTCTGAGAATGCTGATATGTTGGAGTTATTCGTGGATGCGTCAAGTGTCGGTGCGGGTGCGTGCTTGGTTCAAAAGCAGGAGGGTACAGACAGAGTTATCTCGTATGCATCTACTACATTTAATAGAGCGGAGCGAAGCTACTCAGTCATAGAACGTGAATTGGCGGCGATGAGGTGGGCAGCAAAATTCTTTAGACCATTCTTACTTCGGCGCAAATTTATATTGTATACTGATCATAGGCCGTTGATTTATTTGACTAGTATGAAAATGATTGACAGCAGGCTTGCACGTACGATGGATGATTTGAGCGAATATACTTTTGAAGTGCGATATATTGAAGGTAAGAGTAATGTATGTGCTGATGCGATGTCTCGACAGCAGAATCATTGGACTAGAGATGAATGGTGTGAGGTTGAATTGAGGAATGAGCTGCCAGAAGGTTTAGAAGTAATTAAGGAAGTGGCCGGTGGAACGCAGTCTATGTTTGAAAGTTTGAAGATAGTTTTGAACGAGCAACAGATTGAGGGAGTGCCTGAGAGTTTGCAAGAATTTAGAGAAAAAGTGGTGGATGAGCTGCTGAAGCATGCTAAATTGTACAAGTTGAATAAGGGTGGTAGGAGTTTGAAAGAATTGAAACACATGAAAGATGTCAGAGTAATGCCAGACATAAAAGTTTTACTTATGGTCAGTGATATGTTTAGAGTTAAGATTTGGGTGCATTTTATACCTGAATGTTCAGTTACGTATATTGGATTTCGTGTTAAAGGAGAGGAAGGGTTGAAAGAAGTCCATTTGCAGAGTTTGGGAGGAATTCACTTTAATCCTGTAAAGAAGATGAGCGAGTTTAGGAAAGATGTAGAAATGGTAGGGCATGTAGATCAGAAGGAAGTAGAAATGAGTAAAAAGGATATGGAGAGAGGAGAATTGAAGGAAGATTTAATGCCATTAAATTTATTTATGAAAGAAGCTGGACATGAGCGAGAGAGAGATTGGAATCTTGTGGCCATGAAGGTGGTCCAGTAGCATGGTCATGGATCACTGTAGGTAGATAAGTTTTGTGCGTTTCTGGACATGGGAGCTGTAGTATGTTTAGTGAGAGAGAGTGTGATTAAGCATTTGTGTGATAAAGGGGTAGAAGGAAAATTTGAAGAAGTGTGTGCCAGTTTACAAGGGCTTGGTGCGAAATTCAATGTATCAAGACTGGTGAAACTTAAAGTTAAGAATGCGTGTGGCGAGTATGAGTTTCCTTTTGCGATTGTGAAGGATACTATTATACCAGTATGTTTTTTACTGGGTATCAACTACTTGGAGAGGGCTGATACAGTATTAGATTTCAGAAACGTTACAGTAAGTTATGGAAATGAATCGGCAATTAACATCTGGAGTGTTCATTTGGAATATAATGAGAAGGAAACACTGCGTTGGTTATGGGAGAATTTTTACCTTTGAATGAAGTTGATAATTTGCAAAGTAGGGTAAAAGTTTTAAATGAAATTCGAAAAAGGGTTCTGAGTGGAGAAGAAATGGACTGTAATAATAAAAAATTTAGAGAGTATGCGCCCCATAGACCACATCTGAGTGTAATTCAAAATGTCTTGGTGAGGTGGGATGAGAAAAAGAAAATGTGGGCTGCAGTAGTGGATTTTCAATTGCTAGTACATATAGTTGTGACTTTTCATGTGTCTCGCGCATGTTGGAAGAGACAAATTGTGTGATTTAGTGGGCAGGTATATATGGCATCCGAGGTTAAGTATGGTAGTTCGGGATGTATGTAGGACATGTGAGCAATGCCAGAAGATGAAAGTGGGACATATGGTGACGTTTCCTCCAACTTTAAAAGTGATAACACGAAGGTCATATGAACTTGTGGCTGTAGATGTGGTTGCATTGCCGAAGACGTTTAGTGGGTATATTGGCTGTTTGGTTTGTGTGGACCATTTTAGCAAGTTCGTACATGTGCAACCAATTCGGAATAAGGGTGCTCAGTCGGTGTCTGATTCTTTTGAACGAATGTTGAATTCAATGTTGAAGGTACCGGTGCGAGTCTTGAGTGATAATGGCCCTGAATTTCGGTCAAGTATGTTTGGAGATATGTTGAGCAAGTACGGAATACAGCATGTATGCTCTAGTCCCTATAAACCTGCATGTAATGGAGCGGTTGAGCGGGTGAATAGGACTATAACAGAGTTTTTGAGAAATTTGTGTGGGACGAGTGGTAAATGGGATGAGGGGTTGACAAAGGCGGTAATGCTTTATAATCAGACTGTACATTCGCAGACTGGTAAGCCACCTGCACAGAAATTAGCAGAGGGCACCCTGGGACGAGGCGAGCTGTTACCTATTCCCTTTGATGAACAATTGACTTGGCGTGAAGGTCACCCTAACTTCATCCCCTATGGAATAGGCGTGAAGGTTCTTAGGAAGTTAATTACTACAGATAGAACTTTGAAAATGAAAATGAGTGAGAGTATGTGGGTCCATACTCGGTTAAAAAAGTTATGGAAGGGGGAGTTTCGTATGTTGTAGAAAATGAAAGTGAATGTTTGAGGGTGCATCATACGCACCTGAAACTGTTCGGGGAACCGCCAAAGTATTTGGAAGAGTACTTCGAGCGACAACGTATGATAAAGGAGTTGGGAAATTGTGTAGATGAATATGAGGGAGTGATAGAAAGATGGTTGGTGGAACCCGTTAGTAATGTGGAGAGTATCAATGTGGAGAGAGCAAGATTAGAGGAGTCACGACTGGAATTGAAGGACAATGAAAATTCTCGCTTTGTGAGGATTACACGTAGATGCAACTGGGAAGAGTCGTTTGAAAGCGAGACTCGAGTAAATAAAGTTAATAAAAGAAGGTATAAGAGAAGATTGTTGGGTAACACAAGTTGCAAGAAAGGTTTTGAAAGGAGTATGACATGGCTGAATCGTGTGCTGAAGTGGAAAAGGGATGTGTCGGTTCAAACGGAAGACACCTTAGAATGTTTCTGTAATGTGAGACGAGCTGAGCTGATCGATGCGGCTGTACAAACCGAAATAGTTTTAGATGAAGCTTGTAAGGAAGTGAATGGGTGCGAGAAAGATCCAGTAGAGGATGAGGATGTTGAAGAAATGACATGGGATAATTCGGTTATTGCGAGTAGCTCTATTTGTGGCAAGGGACCATCATGAATGAAAAATGCGAGTCTGAAAGGAGGGTAAGGCATTCCTCTATGAATAGTTTTAATGGCGAACAGTTTGGTAGCAATGAGGTGGATATGTACGAGTTAGAGGATTCGGTGTTTGAGGGAGATGATTTGGGTGATGAGTGCGTGCAGAGGCAGGATAAATGTTTGAATATTAGGAGGGTTAGTTGTGTGGTTCCAATAAATAGATTGTCCATTAGTGGGAAAATACGCTTTGAGGAAATTGAAGGTTATGCGTGTACTGCCAGTCGAATGAGCATCAATGTGAGTCAGTCAGAGAGAGGAGTTAGCGAGAATGTGGGTCATGAATTAGAAAAGATCAAGTGTGTTAGAACAAGAGTGAACAGACTGAAAGTGCAGTGTGTAGTGAAAAGCTCGAGCCGAAATCAGGCCCTAGAACTCGTTCTAAGGGTACTGTGCCGGAAATTTCAAATGTGCAAGTCCATACAATTGAGCATAAGGTTAGACATAATAGAAATGTCTAAGTTTTGTAGCATTTCTTTGATATTATCGAAATTATATTTGGATTATTTTTTACTCTAATTAAAAACTTGTGTATAAACTTGTGTATAAACTTGTATATAAAAAAATACTCCTGTATCTAAAGTTGAATGTCATAGACAATAAGAATTTGTAATTTATGGAGAAAATAGCATTAACTATTTGTTTTATAGGGTATTCAAATGTTTGAATATTAGGAGGGTTAGTTGTGTGGTTCCAATAAATAGATTGTCCATTAGTGGGAAAATACGCTTTGAGGAAATTGAAGGTTATGCGTGTACTGCCAGTCGAATGAGCATCAATGTGAGTCAGACAGAGAGAGGAGTTAGCGAGAATGTGGGTCATGAATTAGAAAAGATCAAGTGTGTTAGAACAAAGAGTGAACAGACTGAAAGTGCAGTGTGTAGTGAAAAGCTCGAGCCGAAATCAGGCCCTAGAACTCGTTCTAAGGGTACTGTGCCGGAAATTTCAAATGTGCAAGTCCATACAATTGAGTATAAGGTTAGACATAATAGAAATGTCTAAGTTTTGTAGCATTTCTTTGATATTATCGAAATTATATTTGGATTATTTTTTACTCTAATTAAAAACTTGTGTATAAACTTGTATAAACTTGTATATAAAAAATACTCCTGTATCTAAAGTTGAATGTCATAGACAATAAGAATTTGTAATTTATGGAGAAAATAGCATTAACTATTTGTTTTATAGGGTATTCTTAGTATTGGCAGTAATTACTCGTAAATTAATGTACGGCTGTTTCTTTTTAGAACCTTAAAATAGCTAATGACTAAGAATATAATAAGGAATAGGTATGTTTTTTCATTGAAATTAGGGCACTGGCACGGTTATATATGTTTGAAACGTCATAAAGGGGTGTATCCAGAGAGAAAATTATGAATTAATTAACGGACCCAGAGATAATTAACTACCACCTGCACGCATACGCCATTTCTGGATGAACTGCTGGTGTACAGGATCGATGTCAGTGAATGTTCATGCAGAACTAATTACCAGCTTAGATGGTTGCGCCGTTTCTGGATGAACTGCTGGTGTACAGGATCAATGCCAGTGAATGTTCATGCAGAACTACTTTACTTGCCAGCTTGCACGGTTGCGCCATTTCTGGATGGATTGCTTGGTGAACAGGATCAGCGGTAATGAATGTTCAAGGACACAATTCCGTGTTTTTCATCGTATGAAAATGAAGAGCAGATGCATGGCAAAGAAACGGCTGGCTGCATGTAACTGCTTCGCTGATTTTTTTCTGTTATCCCAAGTTTTATTAATTTAAAAAAAATGTGAATGGCTAAAAGTGTATATAAAAGTTTTTTTCTGAAAATGTTTGGGTTCGTTTTTGTTCAACAATTGAATTTATTTTATATTTGTCATTATAACTTTGTATATACTGCGGGTTTGGGGTAGCTTATTTGTATCGGTATTTACTACTCGATCTCATTAATTAGGGCATAGGGAGAGTGCTTACTTGTAAATATGTATATAATTGGGTATTCTGTATTATTTTTTTTCCCTTTTTGTATTTAAGTGACTTGCAATATTTTACTAGGGAAACCAGTCTGTCTGTCTCGTGTGTGTGTGTGCTACAGAATGTATGGTTAGAATGAAATTTTATTTCATTCTTAGGGTGGGGAAGTGTAACAGGGTGCATGTTGTGATTTCTGAATGATCCGTTGGGTGGTTGGTTGTATGGTATGTGATACGTGGCTAAATTTCGTGCGTGCTTGGACTTTTGAATTTTGGTTGCTTGGAAGCGGACAGCTGGTCTTAAACTGGAAATTGTGGTGATTAAACCGTGTAAAATTTAAAATAAGAAACATCATCGAAGGTTTCCCTGTAAAGGAATTGTTTGTATTAGATTTGGTTTGGAGACAGCATACTGTAACAACAGTAACCTAAGAATTGTCCTCTGCAAAAGAGGAGACGGAGTTGGGAACCAGATCTCATAACTGCTTGTAAGCGCCCTGAATAAACCCCATTATTTTATAAGTGCCAGTGATTTACGTATTTAATATTGTAGGTTTAAGTTTAGGTTAAGTTAAGTTTAAGTTAAGTTCGGGTTTAGGTTGTTAAATTTAGGTTAAGTTTAAGTTAAGTTTGTTAGGGTAATGATAACTTGTTTATGCAGCCTGATTTACTTTGTATATATTAATATATAGTTTTGTAATCTAATGTTTTACTGTTCCTGGCTGGGACGGCCTCGCGCTGTAAAGGGGACATATATATATTCGGTTGTGGAATCCTGGTCACGGTAACACCATAAACTCTTTAAATGTTTCTTGCGGATTCACTAGCGTTAGATCCTTTATGGAACTCATACAGCATCACATGTCGAATATGCTTTTTCGTGGGCTCCATGTTTTTCAATTACTGTAATATCGTAGGGGTAGCGTTGTAACTGTATGAAAAACAACAGAGAAAATATTCATTAGTCTAATCCTACACCAGCCTAAGCCTACACTAGCCTAAGTCATTCTGTATCGTGATAAAACCTGTGCGAACCTGTCGCCGCGTGTATTTTGCAACATTTTTAAAACTATTTCACATTATCTTGAGGTTATTCTATTATCTATCGTCCGTTTTCTATCGAGCAGAATTTATGTTACAACCTGATATAATAAAAATTTAAGTGATGTTTCTTATATTCTACAGTCTTCGTTTCCTCTTATTCCACAGAACCGCGAATGACGACGAGGTACAGCATCATATCCCCATCATCGATATTACAGACGACCCCGATGACAGTGTAGTTGGGGTTACAGACTCCACCACCGCTGACGAACCCACACCAGCGACACCTGTAACACCACCACGCGACAATTCAAAGCGAAGGCATGATGAAGAGCTTTCCACGTCAGGTATAAACCGTGCCAGGAGTGCACTGGTTGTAGACCCCAGTAATAGAGCCCCATCCCTCTAGGTCTTACGACACAACCCCCACACTAGCTCCCTCCTCATATAAAAATACGTCCCCTTATTCCTGTTCAATTCCGGACACATCCTCCACAACAGCAGCAGCATCTCGTGCTGTAGAAGAAGGTATAACATTCAAACTGGTGCGCAACGCCACCCCAACCCCAGCCCTGACTAGATATCGGTACGTAGTCAGGGTTGACGCTGGAACCCTGTATAGCAACGGTGTTGAACAGAGTCTGCGACGTGTAGTTGAAGGTATTGTAGAGTTTGCCCTTCAGAACCGCGACGAACGTGAAGTCGGACGAGGCTGTCCTTCAGGTTCGGGTCAGATGACGGGGATGTAGATGATTTTTGGGTAGTAATACCATTCAGACGCTTGGCCGCTGTAGATATAGATATATCTTGGGCCGTATAATGCAGGCCTCTCAAAGTAGTACAGCCTTCAATATGGACTGCACGGTAGATATTGACCGTGTATTCCGTGTTGAGGGTCATAGTGCCACACCTTATACCCTTAACTTCAATTCTCCGGTTATTTACAGACGGCATACAGACACCGAACGTGGTTGCGGCTTTATAGCAATAGTCTTAGCTCATATGTTCACTGTGCTAAGTAATATCGCGTATAATATCTGTTGCCTACGGTTGTGCAGCGTGCCCGTAAACTGGCTTCAGATTGTAAGCTTGAGTTTGACTGTAATATGGGTCCTGAAGAGTTGAGAAGGGTAGAGCAGGAAATGAATGTTCGTATAGTTGTATTTGGAATGTATGATCCTCGTAGGACTGTGTACGTTTTTAAAAGCTGTGTAAGAAATCGTACAAGACCCCTACTTATTTTAAGACTCTCAGGAGCAACGTATCTCCCCATCCGTAATATAAGGGTTCTTTACGCGAGTTATGATAAAAGTCGAAAATATGGAAGGCATCATGATATGTGTAAGGGATGTCTCGAGTTTGTGGATGATAGAGTGAAACATTGTAAGGATTGTCACATGGTATGTGATTAGTGTAAAAGCTCCAAATGTGAAAGCCGTGTAGTTGAAGCTGAGAAAAGGGAATGTAATGTGTGCAGAACTACATTTTTCAATAATAAATGCTTTGAGCTCCATCAGTCAATTGGCACGTGAAGGAAAATGAGGATCTGTAAATGTGGTATGTTTCATATGATGGATAATTGGGGGAATTTCAAGCATAAATGTGATGAAATTCACTGTTCTACATGCCATGAGAAATATAAGGCGGATGGAGTAAAGTATGTATGTTATATGAAAGACGCTAAGCCTAAAATTAAACCTTGTATAACTGTGTAATACGATATAGAAACATGTACGGTTGCTGAATCCAAAGAGGTCATCCCACATCTACTTGTAAGTCAGACTGTCTGCGATGAGTGCATGAAAGTCGAGTGTGATGAGTGTCACAAATGTGGTAAACGAACAAACGTTTTTAAAAAGAACGCACACGACAGTCCTGTGAAGCTCTTTGGGTCCTATATTGTCAAGTTAGCGGACAAGTTAAAAATAATGACTGTGTATATTCTTGCCCATAACGGGACAAAATTTGACACACAGTTCCTTTATAAGGAATTGCTTGAACACGAGTCATCGGAGATAGTTACAGGCGACCCATTGAAAAGAGGAAAAAAAAACTTATACAGATGCAAATAAGAGATAATGTTTAGTTTAAAGATACTTAATTATTCACACCTTGTAAACTAGCCAAGCTACCCAAGGTGATGGGCGTAGCCGCCAAAGTTTCAAAAAGGTATTTCCCTTACACTTTCCTCATGAGCGACACTTTAAATTACGTGGGACTACCTCACCCAAACATTACTTTAATTATGCCAGCATGTATGATAGTGAGCGTGAAGATTTTGACCGCTACTACAACAGTTTTAAAGAAGATATTCCTTACAATATAGCGGATGAATGTGAGTGTTATTGCGTTAATGATGTGCGCGTGCTTAGAGTATGCTTCCAGGCCTTTAGAAGGATGTACATAGATCGGTTCAACTGCGACCCGCTGCAAGTCGCAACCACGATCGCCTCATTGTGCTTTACTGTGTTCAAGAACAATTTCAAGCCTAAAGACACCTTAGCCGTCATTCACAGAAATAACCCTCGCAGTTATTGGCATAACGCTATTTACTAGCTCATACACCTACAACAGCAGACAGGTATATACATAAAACATGCCGCCAAACGGGGGACGTACCCATTAAGGTCAATGGTCGTGTTTTTTGGGTTGATGGCCAAAGCGAAGACCGGGTCACTGGTGAGAAGACTGTGTACTCCTTTAACGGTTGTGGTGACATGGATGTCCACGTCCTGAGTGTCGAATCGTAGGAGATATCCACGGTAGATCTCCTGCCGACAGTCTTGTATGGACCCGCACCCGCGATCAGATTATAATTATAGGCTCCCAGTTCACTCACAAGATCTTGTGGGGGCATGAGTATGATGCACGGATGGAAACAGATGGGCAGTACCGCGAAGAAATAAACACCATCAAGCGCTCAATGGTTTTGGGCCCTCTCAAATGCGGTGATAGCTTGTTCGAAGGGCGTACAAACCCATTCAAGCTATACTTTCCGTCTACGGAGGGTGTGAAACTCCATTACTATGACTTCTGTTCTTTGTACCCCTACGTGATGAAGAACAATCCGTACCCCGTAGGGCACCTGAAAAGCTGGTGGGCCCATCCCTTCCCACCATCGATGAGTTCTCAACAAATTTGAACAAGAACTATTTCGGTCTTTCTTTCGTAGACGTGCTTCCCCTCGCGATTTATGGATGCCAATCTTACCCGTCGTTATGGATCACAAGCTCATGTTTCCCCTGTGCGTGAAGGGTGCAGAGGAGAACAATGGGGCCTGTAATCACACAACCAACCAGCGGAAGATCAGAGGTGTATATACAAGTCCTGAGCTGTCCCTAGCCGTTCTCCATGGCTTCAGAATATTGAAGATATGAGGTGCGGAGGTTTCAGAAGCTACCCAACCTTTTCACGCCATATATAAACACTCTTTTGAAGGATAAGGTAGAAGCTACCCGCGAGGGATTCAGACCGAGGGTGAAAATTCGGCGTATATTCAGCGCTACCGTTACGGTGAATGGATACAACTTGACCGGCCCCAAATTGTTAAAGCCCCTGGCCAACGCTTTAGTGCAAAGTTGTGCCTAAATAGTCTTTGGGGAAAATTTGCACAGAATACAGGCAAGGGGAACGTTCATCTGGCCCAAAGTTATAACGAGGTGTGGGATTATGCCAATGCCCCCGATAAAGCGGTCATGGAGGTCGTGAATGTAGGTAATACGTACATAATAAAGTACAACATCGCCGAACAGGCCACAGATACCTCACGTGTTACAAACATACCTGTAGCCAACTTCACAATGACATACGCACGTATCAAGCTTTGGGGACTACTGCACTCTCTTGGGCGGAGGGTCCTGTACGCAGACACAGATAGCATAATATTCACAGAGAGGGAGGGTGAATACATGCCGCCGATTGGGGAATTCCTCGGAGAGTTGACTGACGAGATCAAGGATCAGTATGGTGATAGTGCATACGCTGACTCCTTTGTATGAACAGGGCCAAAAACTTATGAGGTACGGGTGAGGGTGGGTGAGGAGCTGAACTATATCGTGAAGGCGAAGGTCATCACGCTTAACCAAGCAAACCGACGGGTCGTTAACTTTGAATCGTTGAGGGAGCTATTGTGCTTGGAAGATGAGGGTGACCAACCCCCCCAACTGCCAATAGGGACCCACAATTTTCAGGCACAGAAACGGAGGGGGGGTGAAGGAACTTTGGGGTAAAAAGGTGTATCGTAACACTTATAGGAACCGTTACCAGGTGCCTGGGACCTACGATACCGTACCCTTTGGTTACCATAGCTCTTGAATGTATTGCTATATATACACACACACCTATTTACTTGTTAACGATATGTTTATTTTATTTATTACGTATATTTCAATATATATACATCATGAATAATTCGGTGATATGTTTATTAAATAAATCATGTTTCAATTATGGTTTCATTTTCTCCTGTGTGTGTGTGTGTGTGTGTGTGTGTGTGTGTGTCACGTGACTCCTGCTAATAGCTGGACATATCTCTACCCCTGCGTTCTCAGTTGGCCGCTGCAAGCACTGGATCTCAGACGTGTATTTGAAGAAATCTCTCGTTGACGAAAAATAGTGATGGCTACCTTTGATACTGCGTGCTCGACGTTTATGAAGTCGTATTCGGTAAAGTTGAAAGATGTGGTGAATACTGAAAAACTCCCTAGCTCTCTCTCCTTTGAGACTTTTAAGGCTACATTGAACCGTCCCAAGCGTGAGGGGAAGGGGTTCAAATACTCTATGGATATTCTGGCGAGAGTATTGCCGGCTTCGTGGCACAAACGATGTAATGGACTATGTTGTAGGACTAAATTGTATAAAAGTGTACATATACCGTGAGGTAAAAGAAACAACATGTGCAGAAGAGAAGCAACGGGTATGGGTAGTGAGTCTTGTTGATGAGTGGTATGACAAGCGGTATTATGTCATGCTGCATCATACCGAGTACGCGTAACTGCGGCTGAGAATGTAAATCTTGTCATAATGGATAGTCTGAAGTACTTTTACCACTACATTCATGTATATCATGACGAGATTCGCAGTGAGGTTGTGGGTAAAGGCCTGTGTGAGTTTTTAATAGAATTTAGAGACAAGTATCGCTTGCTAGGCAAAAGGGATAAATATGGGCACATGTTTCTCTCAAATAGTGCGCCAGAGTGTGAATAAAATGTGTTTAGTTCCGAAAATCCCCCTGAACGAAAATGTGCTCATTCTGGGGCGTGATAAAACATTAAAGCCGATATTACTCCGTGTGTCGGAAAAGTTCTGGTTGCCCAGTATAATGGGGCACAAGTATTCACATGATTCTTTCATGCTGGAACAAACCCGTACACGAAACATTAACGCTTGGTATGACTCGTCCGTGTGACTCATTTCCCACACCTGTCTCCGAGCCAAACCGCGCACCGGCTGCTCATAGTCATCTCAGAGCTTGACCCGACTTGACGTGCACTCCTCACAATAGAATACGATGGAGCTTCCTTTGAGCAGCATTCTCAATGCCGTGTACGATGTATCCGTGACGAAGTCATTGTCCTTGTTCAGGCGTAAAACCGGTGCCATTAACTATGTACTTGAAACGACTTGTAGACAAACAAACTCTGATAAACGTAATGTTTTTTATTTAAGTGTTGAGGAGATGAATAGAGTCTTCGCGATAGTTGAGAAGTGGAGCGAGGATCGTTATAAAATACCTGCAGGTGTAGGTACAAGAAGAGAACAGATTAGTGATACCCCCCCCCCACATGTCATTGTTTGTACGTTGTGTATAAATAGTGATCAGCCATGCATTGATATACGACTGATGTGGAAGAATGCATCTGATAATAACGTTCTTGTCCCCACGCGAAACCGCTTCATCCTCAATAGAATGTTTGAAATCGTCGGTTTCCGCAAGCTAAAGCCTATATTAGACGCACGTGTTACGGATATGCTTTATTTTGATACGGATCTTGAATACACATACACTGCTCTGCTCGACGGGTTTACCGAGTGTAGGAAAGAATATAGCGAGAATGGCCTAGAGCTGGATGCTTATTTAAAAGGTTTAGACCAGGAGTCACCAACCTTTTTTTTGTTCACCGCCCACTTTTTTACGAGTTTTTGAAAATTAAAAAAGCTTATCGCCCACCTTAGATCAAAAAGAATAAATCAACATAATCGATAAAATAAATAATTAAATAAATATTTAATTACCTTTAATGTGAGCCCACTAGTGGGCGCTACCGCCCAAGTTGGTGACCCCTGGTTTAGACTCTTCGAAATATCATGAACTTTGGTACAAAGGACTTGAATGGTTCAGGGCAAAGCTCACCTACACTGTTCACCCTGAAGGATTGTTTGTTTATATAATGAGAAGCTGTCGTTACGACTTATAAGATTATTTCAACTGCCGCTATGTGTTGTGAAGAGTTCACGATTGAAAAGTTCGAATCGGTAAGAATAAACCCTCGATTGGAAAGGAGTGTTTATAAACTTGAATTTAATAAAGATGTTTGGGCTAACGACGCCCTCTTTGTGCATGCTTTTGATTGTATTCTGTCCGTGTTTAAAGAGTGATAATTTGCCAGCCAATTGTAAAGTGGGCACAAAAATAGTATTGAACGAACTGAAGGGCCTTTATATTGAATATAGGCACCCGCTCACCTTGAGTGGTGAAATAATGTTAAATCGTATTTATTGCATATTACAAACCAAAAATGATGTAACTGTAGATTCGATCACTTGTGAGTTTAGTATTTTAGTTAAGCGCAGTTGAACATAATGTGTATATAGATTTCTCCTGTACTATTTTGATGTTTATATATTAATTTTTGAATGTATATTTATTTTCTATATAGTATTTGTTAAAATTTTATTATTTAACATAAATGTGTATATAGAATTCTCCTGTACTATTATCATTTTTGAATGTATATTTATATATTAAAATGAAAATGAAAACGTTTATTGGCAGACTATAGTCCATATGACAAATATTATTAATACAATGAGAGTTCACATACTGAGGATAGAAATATATACAGTTGATTACAAATAATACAGTAATGTCGGAGTTAAGTGGAGCTACAGACAGACGTTTACGTACCAAGCATTCCATACCTTAAGCCTTAGAGGATAAACGGCAGGACTCATAGCTTGGATAATCGGGTTGGTTGATTTTTTAATTCTTTGCATCAGACTGTACACGTCTTGTTACCTCCAAGAAGCTCGGGACATTGCGGGTAGAAAACATTTGTGAGGCTGAGCATCTCGGGGGTAATTTATGTAAGAGTCTAAAAGATCTGTTGTACAGCAAATTTAGGTTTCTGCCAGAACCTTTTTAATAATTCACCCACAGTTGCTGTCCGTATATATTACTGCTGAAATTAGCTTCACTTGTACAGAACCGAAAGTTCCTTATAGTCATATTCGCTTTAGCACAAAGGCTTCGGAATGTTTTTTTTTATATCCGAGTCATGACTCAAGGAGCTGGTAATAGTTTGATCCAAATAATTAAACTCTTGTACTTCCTCAATTACTTCACCTTTCATTTTAAACCTAATATCAGCTGGCTTATTACAGCTTTTAGGATGAAATTGCATAACCTTAGTTTTTGCAACATTAAAAAGAATATCATGTTTCTGCGAATACACTTCGCAGACTTTTAGTAGCCGATCCAGACCTTTAACAGAGGGACTTATTAACACCATATCATTGGCATAAACTAAGTTATTTATCATTGTGTTATCTATACAACATCCCACTGTTGCCTCATTAAGTGAAGCAATTAATCCGTCAATATACAATTAAACAGCATAGGGGAGAACAAGGAGCCTTGTCTCACCCCATAAGAGGCGCCAAAACATTCGGATAGCACATTGCCCCACCTAACAGTAAAATATTGGTGGGAATACCAAAATTTCAATAAATTTAATATGTACATGGGAACCTTCCTGTCTTCTAGTTTTTAAATAAAATATTGTGGTTCACTCTATCATATGCCTTACTTATATCTAGAAAACAGCTATAAATAGTTGAATTACTGTCACTGTATTTAGATATTGTTTCTTTAAGTACATAGATACACAGGTCTGTTGAGCGGACCTTCTAAAACCAGACTGATTAGGAGATGTCTATAGGTAATCATTTAATCTGAATAACAAGAGTTTTTCTAGTAGTTTCGAGAAACAGGAAGCGACAGCAATAGGCCTGTAATTATTGCTGGACAGAATGTCTCCATACTTATTTTTTACCAGAGGCAAGATTTTCAGTCTAGGGGGGCGTCGAAACATATCAAAAATCGAGTTTCTCCAATTCCACAGTATGCACGTAGTTGGAAATGATGATCTGAACATCTTGTAAAAAAAATGAGTATATGCGACCCCCCTTACCCCTTCCATAGCATCCCCCCCCCCATTTTACTCTCTCCACAGATATAAACCCCAAATGTGACAATCATGCATTATATTAAGTCTTATTAAGTAGATTAGATTAATTTGGATAGATTATTTAGATGGAGTTTTAGATAGATTGAATAGATTACATAGATTAATTTAGATAGATTAGATGAATTATATAAATTATTGTCACGATTTTTTTTTTTTAGTTTCAGATTGTTATTTTCAGATTGTTTATGAATGAATGAGTTATGATTTAATTCCGAATGAGTTATATTAAATTCAGATTGAATGATTCAGTTGCTAGAATTTAACAATTAGTTTCTTGTTATTAATGCTACTAGGCCTAAATAAGTGAAATCATGGCGACAAGAAGCAAAACGCACAATTCAACATTTGGTCACCCTGCAGAATTTCCACCTTCAATGACTCCTTCAAAGGCTGAAGTATTTAGTCATTATTTATTGGTAAGAAAAGGAAAACTGATTTCGAAAGGTTTAGAAGAGCAAAAGAATGTTACAGAATTGTCACTAAAGATGTGGAAGCTATTTGGGAGAGGTTTTCCTTTCCACATATAGGATTTGAAGGAATAGCTACAAAAGTTGAACGATTGATAGAATCTGCAGCAAAGCTAAATAAAGTACCATTAAAACAAAGAAACAACAGTTTTCATCAGAAGGTGGAGACATTCGATCAAATGTTTGATATTTGCACTTGTACTTGTTACGATAAAAAATTCAGTCGAACGGATTGCAGATGTGATATTAGAGTTCCAATGATTGAGTGGGAGTCTTTTGTGGGGCAGAAACAAAGAAAAAAACCAACTAGGACCAATCGACAGAGTAACGACTTCCGCAAGAAAAAGGACTCACGATAGAGTTAAAGGATTAGAAAGAAGAGCCAAGATGAGCCTAGATATGAATGTTGCCTCAACCAGCAAACTGGACCCTTTACATATTATGGAAGGTGAGAGCATGGAAATTGATGATGACAGCAACGATATTGACTTTGTTCCGGATTTTGAGCTGAGAGAAAACCATCAGAACAGAATTATTTATGATAACTTAACAATAACAGCAGATAGATACCGTGTAAGTTACAGAGCTACTGCAGCTATAGTAAATGCAGCTTTGAAGGATATGGGAATATTAGACGAAACCAATATGTTGGATAGGAAAAAAGTGGAAAGAGAAAGAATACGTGTGGGTAAAAAAGAACATAATCAAAGTGAAATCAGAGAACACACAGATTGAAGGCATCGGATTTGATGGTAGAAAAGATCAAACTAAGACAAAGAAGGGAATGGAGTACGAAGAACATTATGCAATAGTCAAAGAACCTGGTGATGTTTACATGGATCATATAGCTCCAGATAACGGAACAGCTTGTTGTATTGCAGATGAAATAATAACTTTTATAGTTGATTCTAATAGCAAAGAATCCCTCAAAGCTTTGCTATGCGATGGCACCCCAGTGAACACTGGCAGGATTGGCGGAGTGCTAAAATTGATTGAATTATATCTGGACAGGCCGGCACAATGGCTGATTTGCCTTTTGCATGCAAACGAACTGCCCTTCAGGCACGTATTTGAAGCAATTGATGGAAAAACTTCGGGAACAAATACCTTCAAAGGTTCTCTTGGAAATAAACTGCGAGAGGATTTGACCACACTGGATATAATTGATTATACCCTTGTAGAGGGCAACATTAAAGAAGTTTCGGCCGATATTGTTAAAAGTTTCAGCAGTGACCAAAAATATATGTATGAAATGTGCATTAGCATACAATCTGGACGCATCTCACAAGCGTTTGCCACCAGATCCCCAGGTGCCCTCCATCGTGCAAAATGGCTAACACGAGCAAACAGGATCCTGCGCTTATATGTCTACACGGAATCCAGACAAAAACATTCAAGACCTAGTGAAAATTATAATGCTGGTTTACGCTCCAGGCTGGTTTTGGATAAAGTCTCATACAAAGGCAAATGAGGGAGCATCTAATTTTTGGGATATCATGCACTTGCTTAAAGGCTTAGATAAAAAGCATCGGATGATTATGGAACATGTCCTCAGAAATAACGCCTATTTTGCCCACCCAGAGAATATCTTACTCTCAATGATAACCGACACAAGAAGAGAGGTCAGAGAGCTGGCTCTTCAACACATCATTCGAGCAAGAACTAGGAGCACCAATGCGAGAAATTTTGAGCTGCCAAAAACACTGAACTTTGAAGCAGACGATTATCCTAACATGATCGACTGGGACAACGAAACCGTCACCCCTCCACCTATATTACAGAATTTGACAACTGATGATCTTCTTAAAGTTCGAAATGAACCACTTTAGCTTATTCCTTTTCCCTGTCACAGCCAGGGCGTAGAACATGCTGTAAATGTGGTAACAGAAGCATCACAAGATAGAATTGGTTACGAAAACAGACATAAATTTATTTTGAATGTACTGGAGTCGAGAAAAAAGCTACCTGTATTCCAATAGAAAAGGCCAGTGGTGTTAGTAATTTACGATTTTAAATTTCTTAAGGTGAATATTTTGGTTTTAATATGCTTCAATTAAATTTCTTAAGGTGAATATTTTGATTTTAGTATGCTTCAATTGATTCTTTAAGTAATATAAGGAGAAAGATTTCTTATTTTATATATATATATATATATATATATATATATATTATATATATATATTATATATATATAACTTACTTTAACTTTACTTATATCGTTATTTACTTTAATCTTTGTAATTTATCAGGTTTTTCATTCAAAGAATTGGTTTCAATTTCATTTCAATTTTAAAAAAGGTGGGGCATATGCAACGGGTAGGGGGGGGGGGCGCATAGCGATGTAATTACAGTATATTGTTTAGGGGCCCAAAGGAAACTCCGAGCAGTGTGTAGAATAAGAATACAAAATTTCGACCCCCCCCCCTAATATACACCCTCATGAACTCTGCAAGGATATAGCTATGAGCCAGCATGGCTGATAAGAGCAATGATATATGCAGACATTCGATAGGTCATCTACCCCTGACGCAGAACCAGTCTTTAACTCTTTAATTAACCTCTTTACTTCAGGAACTGATATCAAAGTATTTTCCCTTGTCTCTCCCACAGTCGTTTCGCTGCAATCTATCTAAAGATTATCCCTACTCACACTGTTAAGAATGTTAGAGTAGTGGATTTTTCACAGTTTTGCAATTTCATCCTACTCCGACACCCCATCGATTGTCGGAGGGAGGACACTTTTGACACCCATTTGATTTTTAACAAATTTCCAAAATTTGTTATTATCGTTATTTATGCGAGATTCACAGGCTTTTGATGCTCGAATAGACTCTTCTTCCTGTTTACATCGCCTTATGGCTGCCTTATACTGATCCCTACTTCTACACATATTCATGTATACTGGTCCTAATCTGGGTCTACCATGAAAGGAACACAAATCGTAGGCATCTTCCGATTCCCTCTTCAAGGGGGCAACAAAATCATTCCATCCAGGAATAATCTTAGTATGATAGTTGTAAGATTTAATCAGGAGGCTTCCTGCTTCTCTTAACAGGGATAGTATCTTACTGTAATACCTATCTATGAGTTTACAGTGAGAATCATTTGAGCAAGGATTACTACAGACAAGATGCAAAATTTCTAAATAATTAAAGAGGTGACCTGTTCTGTCTTTGTATTCTATTCTCTGCTGCATCGTAACATTGGACCAATCGACGCGATTATTCTTACCTATTGAGTTCTTGTTATGTCGTGTTGCGCATAAATTGATAAAATTAATTAATAGTTCTAATTGTCTATGATCAGAAAAAAGGAAATGATGCAGAATATGAACTCTAACAATGCGATCTTTTACATTATTACTAGTGAGACAATGATCAATCCACCTGGTGGTACCACTTATATCCCTAACGTATGTAAAATTACCACTAATTACCTCTAATACATTTACATCACTTATACTTAATTTAGCCGACTCGCACATGTTACCCAATTCTACAAAGAATTCCGAGTTCACATGCGCGTTAAAGTCCCCCATTATTATACAGTGTGAATATTTGGGGTTATCTGATAATGACTTAATTTTGTACAGCAAATCAATGTTTTCATCTAGATTACTGCCGTTGTTGTATGGTAAATAGCAGTTTATATATCGTTTAAAGGGTGTATAGACTTCTTCCGAAATATCTTGAATTTATACTTATTTTCTATATATTTGTTAAAATTTCATTTAATGTAAATGTGTATAGAGATTTCTCCTGTACTAATATTATTATTTAAGAATGTATATATTTATATATATCGTTTAATGTGTTTATTTTCGCTGTATATTATTTTTTAATGTATATTTATCTCCTATATATTTCATGAAATTATTTCCCTTAACTCCTCTAAATAAACAGAATGATGTAGTTGTGTTTTATTATCCAATAAATGCTTTCCTGGGGGTATATATAAACTATATTAAGGAATAGCTGGGTGATGGGAATATATATCAACAATGCACCTTCAATAAATACCAAATGGCTGGTTACGACTTCTTAGCCGACTGACGGATTTCTAAGCCAACTGTTAAGAATATCTCCGTTAATTAGATAAATAGCGCAATCTGACAACTCAAACATTATTAATATACAGGGTGGGCCGTAAGTTTCCATACATAGGAAAAATAAACATTTTTTTATGGACAACCATTTTTATTTATATAATATGCTCTACATGGTTGCCATTGTTTTGAAAACACATTTCAATACGTGTTCCCCACTGTTGATGAACACGCATTAGCACAGTTGACGTTATGCTTGTAATGGCGTTGGTGATACGTTCCTTTAGATGATTTATGTCTCGTATCTTTTCCTGATACACCATGGCCTTCAAGTGCCCCCAAAGATAGAAATCAAGGGGGGTGAGATCTGGGGATCTGGGAGGCCACTCCACAGGACCACGCCGACCAATCCAAGCATCCGGAAACTGCTGCTGATCCAAATACCGACGCACGTGAAGACCATAATGAGGTGGAGCTCCATCTTGCTGGAAGTAAACTGGGAAGTTACCTTCCTCGTTTAGCAGGGATGGGAAAATCTCTTCTTGCAACATGTTAAGATACCTTTCGGCATTAAGATTTCCACTGACAAAAATTGGTCCAATAATTCTGTCACCCCATATCCCGGCCCACACCATCACTTTACCGGCACCTTGCATCTTCGTCGGACTCAGCCAGTTAGGGTTAGCATTACTCCAATAACGTATGTTTTGCCGATTAACCTCTCCATTGACGTAAAAATTTGCTTCATCAGTAAACAAGATCTTACGTCAAACGCATATTCTTAGGGTATCTGAAACATAAAAACAAACGTTTAATTTTTCCTATGTATGGAAACTTACGGCCCACCCTGTATATATCTGCCATTTACGCCTTCTAAACCAGATTAAGCCTTCTAAGCCAACTGGCGGATTTCGAGTTCTAAGCCAGATGATGCTCCCCTGAGCTCTCTCTCTCTCTCTCTCTCTCTCTCTCTCTCTCTTACCTTCCTAAGTTAGGTATGCCCCCCTTGGTGGGTGGCACTTTGCAACAAGGGGGGTGGGGGTGGGGGTGGCACTCAATTGATCAACATTGCATGCAGTTGCACGCTAACCTTCAGCACCCATACTACTGATTCAAGCTTCATCATAGCGGTAGAAAATACCATTCCATTCTCAACTCTTATCTTTCATGAAGAGAATATTATATATAGGGTGTACACAAAATCCTTTCCCGATTATAAACTTTAATTACATGAAATCCGAAGACACAGTAATGCTTTGTTTTGCATGGTGTTGCATAACGCATCAAGTTTTCTTTTCCTCTTATTTGCAGATTTTGTTGTGCTTGATTGGGAGTCATTGGTGATTGACTGAAACAAAATGGCAACTCCGCAGAAGAAAGCAAAATGTGTTGTTTGATTTGCGGAGTCAAAGTCCGTGATTACTGTAATTAGTCCCCCCCCATTCCCCAGATGGAAGACCTTCAACCATCTATCATTTTACAGCAAATGTACACTTTACTCCACACTGGGGTTTGTTAGTGCGTGAGTTCTTGAACGCCATTTTTCCCGGAAGATGGATTGGGCGCGTGCGACGAGCCGGTGCCATAGCCTCCACGATCCTCCGATATCACGCCCTTGGAGTTCTTCCTGTGGGGATATGTAAAGGATTATGTGTACCAAACTCCTGTTGCTGATATTGACACTCTTCGTACAAGAATTTGCGGTGCCATTAACAGTGTCACGAGAGATATGCTAGTGGACGTATGGCGTGAACTCTAATTTCAGTTGGATGAGCTACGTTTAACTAATGGCGCACATATTGAGATTTAATGAGAAACGTAATAAACTTGATGTATTACACAACAACATGCAACACAAAGCATTACTGTCTTCTTTGGATTTCATGTAATTAAAGTTTATAATCGAGAAAGGACTTTGTGCAGACCCGGTATTATCTCTCTAGTGACACGTTATTTCTGACGTCACAAGTAGTATCTACTTATTCTGCACTTTTCAAAGCCACTTCGGTCCCACTCTAGTTATCGTACTAGCTCTTATGCTTAATTCATATTAACGCCATATAGATTCACACGCACGTTCAGCAAATAAAATTCCTCTATCTCTTTCAAAGTCTTCCACTGTTTCTCTCACCTTTACTCTCATTATGATAACTTTTTTACAACTGTAGCATTCCTTATTCTCGTCACACAACCTACAGACTCATACCAACGTAAAATAATTACTGTTGTTTAACTTTTTTCTACGAATCTTACTTTTGAAAGACCTATTAATATGCCAAACAAGTATCTCGCATCCACAATATATACCTTAATGCATCGTCCTTCTGAAGTATTCTCTCACAGACATACGGAAATTATATCACCCACAACTCGCCTGTCTTGTCTCTCCTTGCTTTCATTTACTTCTTTTACGTCTCATATTTTTCAAAAACTTCAAATATTCCCCAATATTTTACCATTCAGAATGATAAATCCTTTACTAGAAAATAAAGTGAGTATATGATTTGCAAAGCATCAGAAGTTTCAGCTCACATTTATATACAGTATATATGTATATGAGCTGAAATTTACTTATATATCATATATAACGGGTCTGCCAAAAAAAAACATGCGTTTGATTGTAACCTAATAAGTCAAAATGTGTTTGGGTGATTTATACAAAAATTTACAGACAATAATTACCATTGAATTTTATATAAGCCAGCCAATTTCTATAAGTGAATGACTAAATTTGGTTGATTAACTTCATTTTTGAGTTCTATAAATCTAAGTGCACAATGAAATTATATGTCTCTCTTTTTTCAGATAAAAAAAATTACTGTAGATATCCCTCCAATGCCATTCTCTGATGAAGATAAAATAATTATTAAGTATTATAGGCTTAATAGGGGATATGGAAGGCACAAAATATTGGCAGGCAACGGGTCACCCGTTGCCCGCGTCGGGCTAGTATCATGAAAAAGAAAAAACTATAGTATTTGTCATTTACCATTACTTATTCGGACGATAGTGGATTTAATTTTCCGAGAAGAGTTCCTTGTTCCATGCACGGTCTGTGTGTATCATAAAAAACCTCAGGGAACCATTCTGAGTTCATTCCCATCATGAAACGGACATGTTATTTGCCTTGAAAAGTGGGCGCTCAATTCTGCCAGTTGAGGTTTAAGTTTTGGTTTTTGGCTAAAAATATAATAGTTACCCCTTTTTATTTGATGTATGCAATCTGACGTGAAGGCAGCGAGTCTTTTGCTTATATTGAGGTTCTAAATGTGGCTGGGCTAGGCTGCTTTAAACCCTAGATCCTGTCCCAAAGCTGGATCCTATCTGCTTTGCAGATAGCTGGTGAGGGAAGCTATATTTTTGGGACCTCTTTGCGAGTGACCCGTTTCCCGCGTCGGGCTAGCATCATGAAAAAGAAAAAACTGTAGTATTTGTCATTTATCATTACTTATTCGGACTATAGTGGATTTAATTTTCCTAGAAGAGTTCCTTGTTCTATGCACGGTCTGTGTGTATCATATATATATATATATAATATATATATATATATATATACTGTGTATATACGTGTATATATACACAACTCAGTGTGGTACCCTGAGATACTTTTATGTATCACACAGACAATACATGGAACAAGGAACCGTTCCGTGATAATTAAATCCACTATAGTCCGAATAAGTAATGTCAAATGTCAAATACTAAAGTTTTTTCTTTTTCATGATGGGAATCCAACGTGGGCAACGGGTCATTAGCAAAGAAACCCAAAATACTGCTTCTCTCACCAGCTATCTGGTAAGCAGCTTTGGACCCAGATTCGGGACAGGGTCTAGGCCAGGGGTGGGGAACCTGCGGCCTTTTGGGGTACTAGTTGCGGCCTTCTGCCTGTTTGACATTCAGAATTCATACCGTACGATAATGGACAGCAACTGATACCCCTTTAGGGCTTTAGGCTATTTCATTAGATCATGGTTTCAGCTTCACTGCTTCTTACACATACAAGCCTTCTTTATGGCTTGAACAATAGGAAATATGGCAACGCTGCCAGTTGAAACTGGCATCGTTGCCTTACGGCTTACGCCCTTACCTATCAACGATCAACTCGACTGGCTGACTGGATGACAGTTACTGACGATTGTCCGATAGTGACACGCACGCTTGTTTCCTTTAAAACTGTAAATCTTTGATCAATTCGTGTACCATTTTTATTTATAAATCTTCTGGTACCCCAATCATGTCAAAAACTGTGAAAAGAAAATTAAAGGAAGAGAACAGAGTATTCCATGAAGAATTGGAATTGCAGTATTTCATAGTTGCTGAAAAAGATAAAATGATGTGTTTGCTCTGCAACGCCATAATTGCAACAGTGAAGAAACACAATGCATATCAGCATTATGCAACTCATAAGAACCACAAGTATGCTATATTGGAAGGAGAACCCCGAAAGTCTGCACTTACGAAGATGAAACTTCAAAAGCAGCAACAACAGCAAGTATTTAAAACGATGTCAGGCCTAGGGACTGAAATCACTGAAGCAACTTATAAAGTAGCATATATACTTGGAAAAAGAGGTAAGCCATATAGTGATGTGGAAATCATAAAAGAATGCATTGTTGAAGTTGTAGCCTCTTTAGATTCAGACAAAGTTAACAAATACAAACAACTACCTCTTTCAAGAAGGACCATAACTGATCGGCAACATGAATTAGCCCTCAATATAACTGAACAACTTCATACAATATGCCAAAGCGAAAATACTTATTATTCGATTGCCTTGGATGAGTCCACTGATATTACTGACTCAGCGCAAGTGTCATTTTTTATTCGTGTTATAACTGCAGATTTTCAATGCTACGAGGAGTTACTGGCTTTGGGTACCCTTACGGGGAAGACACGTGGAATTGACGTCTTGTCTCTCTTCAAAGAAAAATGCCGTGAAGCGAAACTGAATTTATGTAATTTAGTAAGTGTATGCACAGATGGTGCAACTTCCATGAGAGGAAAATGTGCAGGATTTGTTGTGCTACTGCAAAAAGTACTGCCAAATCCAGATAGCTTGATTTCCTTTCACTGTATTTTGCATCAACAGAATCTCTGTGCCAAATCTACTGTTTTAAGTGACACATTAAGTAAAGTTATACGTATTGTGAACTACATTAGAGCAAATGCATCACGACATCGCCAGTTTCGCAATATGCTTATGCTTGATGATGAAACATTCACTGTGGATCTTCCGTACTGCCAAATCCAGATAGCTTGATTTCCTTTCACTGTATTTTGCATCAACAGAATCTCTGTGCCAAATCTACTGTTTTAAGTGACACATTAAGTAAAGTTATACGTATTGTGAACTACATTAGAGCAAATGCATCACGACATCGCCAGTTTCGCAATATGCTTATGCTTGATGATGAAACATTCACTTTGGATCTTCCGTATCATTCTAAAGTGCGCTGGTTGTCACAAGGGCAAGTCTTTGAAAAACTTTTGTCTTTGCGAAAACAAATCACAAGATTTTTTGAGGAACTCAATGGGAGCACCGACAATACAGCGCAGGACAATTCAGCGCCGACAATTCAGCGCCGACAATTCAGCGCCGACAATTCAGCGCAAGTCAGTACAGTTAAAAGTTTAGTTAAAAATAATAAAAATAAATCGCAATAAATAAAAAAGAGAAAAATTTGTATATTTATATATATGCTAAATTGGGTCTGTATCGAAAGAGTGACATTTCAAAGGAGTGACATAACAAAGGAGTGACATAAATACCGTAACGAAGGAGTGACATAACGAAGGAGTGACATAACGAAGGAGTGACAAATCGGAGATAAAATTCAAACGAGTATAATTATTAAAATTTTATTTAAAAAAACAAAATTTGTTAGAATTGTTAAAATTAAGATTTTATTTCAAAAACTAGAAACCTAACCTAACCTAACCTAACAGTTGCAAGCCTCTCTTCCCTCTGGATTTGTTCTTTCTTCTTCTTTATTGGTATTTTCGCGCTGAATTGTCTTGCGCTGAATTGTCTTTGCGCTGAATTGTCGGCGCTGAATTGTCGGCGCTCAATTGTCCTGCGCTGAATTGTCGGGTCACGAACTCAATGAACCATGTGAATTGTCAAAAAAGATTTCTGCAGAAATGTTGCATTTTTGTATGACGTAATGTCAAAGCAAAATTACCTGAATATTTCTTTGCAAGGTAAAACTAAATCCATATTTGAAATGTGGCAAAAAATCCAGGCTTTTCGGAGGAAGTTGCACTTTTTCAAAACTATCCTTACCCGATCGGAACTTTCAGCTGAACACTTCCCTGAACTGGCAAAGGTAATTGATGAAGAAGATACAAGCAAATCATTAAGGGAATGCGATGTGAAAGAATATACAGCTGTCCTAGACTCCCTGATTGAAGAATACGATGAAAGATTTGAAGATTTTGAGAAACTTGACTTCACACTGAAACTAGCTTTCGAACCACACCTGGTTGATGTCTCCAAAGCACCTGAAGATTTACAGATGGAGTTGATTGAGCTATTAGAAGATAATATCCTTGTCTCTATTTGATACTAAGAAGGATCCTGTTGAAATATGGAAAAGTGCCGTTGAATACCCACGTCTGCGCCAACATGCTCGTCGAATGTTGTCTTGTTTCGGCACAACCTACTGTTGTGAATCAACGTTTTCATATGTGACTCAAATCAAAACGCGCTTGAGATCTCAGATGACGAATATTCACCTGGAGGACGAACTAAAACTACGGTCAACGATGTTGGAACCAAATGTACGACTCCCGTCCCGCAATAAGCAGTCACAAAAAAGTCATTAAATGGTTTATCACTTTTTCACTTCATATCATATTAACATCATTTCGCTTAATATCATTTTTCACTTAATATCATATTAACATCATTTCACTTAATATCATTTTTCACTTAATATCATATTAACATCATTTCACTTAATATAATTTTTCACTTAATATCATATTAACATCATTTCACTTAATATAATTTTTCACTTAATATTAGTTCTATTGTCAATTATTCCCCCCAAAAATAAATGTGCACTTGCTGAATTTTTTTATTTATTATAAAAGCCCTCACGTATTATCAAGTTTGATTTAAAATTAGTAAATATGTAGATTGTAGACTAAAATATGACATTTTGTTGTACTGTATATGTTAAATTCTCAGCATGCGGCCTAATAGGGTCTTGGTTAAATGAAATGCGGCCTTCCAATGAAAAAAGGTTCCCCACCACTGGTCTAGGCCCCTAGGGTTTTAACTTGTCGACAGAAATATGTTGTATATAGTTCGAAAAATTAATTAGAGATTAGTATTTTTCTAACATTATATTTTCACTTAATAGTTAAACATAGTTATTTACTTCAACTTACTCTATGATCCCCCAATATGTTGTTTGTTAACATTCCTTTAACACAGCCACTTTCCTGAGATTCACCAAAGAACACAATATCATCTGCATAAATCGAGCGTGAGTACGTTGAAACAAAACTAACTGTTTAACTCCCTCTTAACTCTTTACGGAAGCAATATTAACAACATCTAAATTATACTTTAGTATTCAACAAGTTGCTTTTATGAACGCCATAATATACAGGGTGTACGCAAATTATCTTTACAACTTCTGTCTCATACAAAAATATTAGGAAACGAGGTACACATACCGTTTTTACGCCAACTGTGAGAGAAAGTAATAAAGTTTCACGTAGTAGTTGTCAGATGTCAGATTATTGTACAGGATGTACACAAATTAAGAAATTGGAACGAAATTCCCTTAACATACATTTCCCAAATCGGTGGATTGGCTGTGGGGAGACAACCAGACACCAGACATAACACCCTGTGACTTTTTTCTATGGGGTTATGTAAAAGACTGCGTGTACACAACTCCAGTGGCCAACATCGACGATTTAAAGACCAGAATTGCTGCTGCTGTTACAAGAATTGACGTTGAAATGTTGCAGCGTACATGGATAGAAATAGAATACCGTTTGGACGTCTTACTCTCACGTGCTACAGCCTTTTTTTACATTTCATTTCATTTGGAAAACCTGAAGCAACTGGGGCCTATCGAGGTTTTCCAAGTCGTGAGCTATATTTTATAATAATAATAAGACATCAATCTCAAGTCAGCTAATTAACATACAACTATTTACTACTTATCCCCTTCCCTAACTTCCTTCTTTCAAGTTTTACAGTCACAGTCTAAAGCCATCTTAAATACTATTTTTTAACTCAGTTAAGAGCTTTAAGGTCTAAATTAGGCTATTCCCTGGATGGAATGAGCTAGTAGGGCCTAGGCTAGTCAACCCAAAAAACTGGGCTTGCATTGCATTACATTACATGGTGTCCATGTTGAATGTGTTTGAAGTTATGCGAAACTTTATTACTTTCTCTCACAGATGGCGCAAAAACGGTATGTGTACCTCATTTCCTAATATTTTTATTTGAGAGAGAAGTTGTGAAGATAATTTGTGTACACCCTGTATATTCTCAGAAGTATATCTCAAAGTCGCTGTATTTAATTGATATATTTTTTTTTTAAATTTATGTCACAAATCCTTTTTTGAATTCATATTTTCAGAAATCGTTCGAAATTTCTTAATTCATTTTGCTCCAACAGCTGTTCCAAAAATCTGTGAACCTATTGGACGATTTTTTATATTTACATACTATTTTCATCTCCTTCCACATTTTTCATCTCATGATTTCATACACACCTTCTCGTCATGTATTTTTCCTCCTTCTACAGGTTATTCTGATATAATTTTATTCCCACATTCGACCATTTCATCACATTTTCCATCAGTTCCAGATGACTTCTTTATGTCTCAACCCTCACGAAATTACTGTAATATATCTAACGACTTAATATGAATTTCTGTATATTGCATCAAGAAGTATTTCCTCTTCTCTATACATAATTCACCTTTCTTTCCAGCGTTAATACGGTAAGTCATCTTGCGATAATAATATACCTCGCAATAGACTTTATTCTTCTTCTTATCTTTTACCCAGACCAACCTTTGTTTACTTTTCTCTATTCTCTTCTACTGAGGATTTTCTTTCAATAATACTGGTCAGGTTACTTCCTATTGTAGATCATCATTTATACTTTCTTTTTACATTTTTTATTAGCTATTATTATTATTATAGCTAATAATTTTTTTCCTAATCTCTCTCTCTTTCTCTCTCTCTCTCTCTCCTCTCTCTCTCTCTCTCTCTCTCTCTGCATCTTTATCATTTATTTCAGAGTGGCTCCATTTCTACCATTTTTTTCCTCGTATTATCTTATCTGTAATAAAATTTTTTACACTTCGTCATTCCCCTATCCGCGAAGTTACTCTTCACACCCGTAACTTTTCCCTCCTTCATTTCCACCGTATCAGGTAGATAGAGAACAAAAAAAAACCAGGGTGATCCAAAAAGGTGTTCCCAAATAGTTATGTAAAAATTTATCTCTGGGAACCCCTTTTTTGGGGAGTCACCCTGTATATTATGGGGAAATTTAATATATGGTTATTATAAAAGTGGAAACTTTGTCCAGGGATGTGTCTTAAATTATGAACCCATTTAAATTAGATAAATAAAATTCATTTAAGCAAGACATGGTAAGTTATTTACTTAAAGAAATGGTTAAAGAATTTAGTAGTTGACACTTTACGCAGAAAAAAAAATACATGGTGACAACATCCAATCAATACACATGAACTATTTTGACAACCAATACAAATTTAGCCACGCAATGATTGCCCCAACCAAGCCAACCATGGTTATTTTTCTCGTAATAAACTTAAACATACAGGAGGGGGAGGGGGTAACAAAAGTAAATAGACAGATTTATTTTATTAGATTTTACAAAAGTCAATAATACTGAATCAGTAAATGCAAAGAGGAAAAGTGACATGATTTTAAATATATTGAGTGACTGAATTTGTTATTATTTATTGACTTTCATAATCAAGTCAAAAAATTTTGGAGAAAAACAAAGGTGTCAACTTACTTTAGTCAACTCTCTGTATAGTTAAAGTATACCAATTATCTTCTGTGTACTCTGAGGATTTGATTCCCAGCATGATTATTTCAATCTCTAATAGATTAATAATAATAATAATAATAATAATAATAATAATATCTTTATTAGGACGAGCTAATCGGATTTTGTTATATGTTGTCTCTATAAATGTTTCAGACAGACGCATTTACCATGGACGAGTTACTCTTATCAGACGCCGGCGCCAGAAGCTCAGTGGGTAACATCCGTAAGCGATGTGAAGACACTGAGGTCGGTGGTGGTTCGACTCCCGTGGGGCTGGTAATAATGATTCGAGAGTTAGAGCAACGAGCCGGATTAGTTGGTCCGAGCGCTGTGCCAGTTTATGGTCCTCCTCATTAATTACTAATATTCTTCTCAGACAGACTAGAAGACTTTAACAAAGAATGTTAATATTCATACGAAACATATCGCGTGTCTACATTCAATGGAACACCATTTATGGCAAAGCTAAATTTCATCATTTCCATGTTAATAATTTGGGTTTTGGATTTAATTTAAAAATTTTTAGTAAGTCGTACTTATAAAAGAAATGAACCATATAAATGTTCCAAAATACGAAAGAACAATAAGAAATAAATATTGAAAAACCTTTCCAGGAAATGAACCTTCTACATCATGATATAAGAATTCCAATAACTACATCGTTCAATTCAATCGTTGCATTAATACTGTTTTCTCAAAGGATTTTTCTAAAAGAAAAACGTTTTGGAACTGATTTCACAAAGAAACTAACTTTCGACTCAAGAATGATTATAGTATATATACTGTATATATATATATATATATATATATATATATATATATATATATATTATACTGTAAACCCTTTCCTTTTGAAATTCGTAACAGATGAAGAGGAAAAGTGGTCACGCTGAGAAGGATTTTGGCTGGAAGTGAACCTAATTCCTGTTCCATATTTTACAATACGTTGGTTCACTTGGCATCAAATGAAAAGGGTTTCTCCACATTCTTTAGTTGGAGACAAGATGATTAAACAAAAAAAATATTACGTACGTACAATAAATAACCGTTCAATTAGAAGAAGATTTTATGAAACAATTATTACATAAATACAATGAAAGCGTTTTAAGTGCAATAACTCCACTCAAATAAAATGTAAAGGAAAAGGCAATAAAGTGAGAAAACAGAAGTTTATGAGACTCGAACCCGTATCGTGTGGTTTCAGAGTGAGTGCTCCGACTGATCGCGTCATCATTCGAGGACAGTATTTACGCTGTTTGACCATGCGATTATTATTATTATTATTATTATTATTATTATTATTATTATTATTTTATGTAAATACGGTGCACTGCTTGTCTTTAAAAATCTAAATTATCAAGTTTTAGATATAAGTTTGTAAATATATTTGCACTAAATACTGCTCCTTTTAGATAATAGCTATGCAGCACAGCTATTACTCGGAATTTCCCTTTACTGCAGACGACTTCATTAGGAATGTAGGATTATAAAGCCATTTTAAATTTAAAAATCTACTGTTTAAACGAACAAGTAATTGTACATAATTTATGCCGTGTACTGTATTATGGATGGTTCGGACAAGTATCACTTAAAGTCTTAAATTATCAAGGCTTCTGATTTATTTAATATATATATATATATATATATATATGAAAATTATTTCACGAAAGTAACACGTGAAAAATATTTATGATGAATATTATACTTATATCATATATATATATATATATATATATATATATATATATATATATATATATGTGTGTGTGTGTGTGTGTGTGTGGTGTCACAGATATTATTTTTGCATCGTAAAAATTTCCTGTTCAGAATAGCTGACTATCTACAAGACAAATTTCTAGGTAAAATGAACCCGAAAATTTTTATAGCTTTCTTCCTCATATTTGCAGGAAATATACAGTTACCTATTAACAGTGTGTGTGTGTGTGTGTGTGTGTGTGTGCGCGCTGCCGGACACTCGGTATTTTTATAGTATTTTTAATGTGTTGCTGAACGCTACACAATACTTTAGGGTGAGAGTCATAAATAAGACCATTTTGAATTACGTTTAAAATTATCTACTATCCAGAAAAGTAATGGCGTACAAACCTTTCGTTGCAATGTACAGTAGAGTATGATTCAGAAAAAAACGATGAAAGCACAAAAATTGGGGGAATTTAAGTTTCTTTTGTGGTTTTAGTTACAAACAACTTACCATTAAAGAAATCTGGATAAGATTTATACATTGCGCTTTAATAATAAATATTCCTGGTTTTCAGACCTTGAACACATTATTCAATCCGACTCTATTTCAATATGCACCCAGAAAAAGCTTTTTTTTTAAATAATAAAATTAATTCGGTCAAAACTTTTTTTTTTTCAATATTAGTAAGTGTGTATTAAAATTAACAATATATATATATATATATACGTATATATATATATAATATATATATATATATTTATTTATTTTTTATTTTTTTACCAGATATCCGAGTATTATTTTGACAATCTATTTCTTGTTTATTTTGGAAAATTATTTTTGTTAAAATAACTTTAAAAAAATCACTAAAAATATCTGTAGCTTCATTTTTAAATACCATAATGGAATTACTGTAATATTTTTACATAGAGTAATGGAAATACTGTAACATAAATTTTGTTCACTTTTAAATAATTTTTTTTGGCTTTAAAACAAAAAAAAAATCTAAAGATTCTCGAATTTAAAGGTTGAATTGAATTGAATAAATTTATTGATAAAATAAATACAATTTTATAAATTTGTTTTTGTTTTAACGTAAATAATTGTGAAATTGGACTATTTATTTTATTTTATTTGGCCCTTAAGCTTTAGGCTTTCCTGGGCTCTTAATTAAAAATTAAACGGATAGTTATTATTAATAACATATAAATCATGAATAAGAATTATTAATTAGAGTATATATTAATCTTAAGTTATTATTATAGATATAAAACAAATAAAAAGTCATTACTGAAGGTATGATATAGTGGTGTACCGATTAATTGGCATCGGCACAGGCAGAGTCGGCGTTTTGGGGGCATTGGTATCGGCATTGGCCAAATTTAGCGGATTCTCTAGCTGATGCTTTGAAATTTTAAAATTTTCATTACAAAACCGAATCTATATTTATAGAAAATTGAACATACAAGAAACACTATTTATGATAATTTATACTCATGTAGAGACCGACGAAAAATACCTTTCCTCGCCGTTCAAAACAAAGGCTATGAAACTCAAACATATGGGCATGAAACAGGCCCACGGAGGAAACACAGATTTTTTGGTATTTCCCGAAATGCTCATCAGAGGACATCACCTAGGCCTATAAAATGCGAGTTCTTTCTCAAATCACTCTTACTTGCCCTATCCTCGCATTTGTCGTCCCATCTCGCTCTCAGCGCCTTCGTCAGTAACACCACTCGTCACGCCACCCGCTGTTTCCTCAAGGCTCCGGTCGAGCATACACGAAGTCTGTCATCAAGTAAGGCCCTTTACAATTTCATCCCGCAAGAAGCAACATCACTGCTGCAGGAGTTTCCGCTGGTCCCCTTTTCAACAAGTCTCAACCGGCTCTCAACACTCATTCTCTCGCCTGTAAAGCCAGTCCTCCTTCAGATCCATCTACATCGAAGCCCAGGTTCGTAAACCTTCTCGGGGGCCACAAGCCTAACTTCTGTCTTCGTGTTAAGCAACTCCCGCGTAGCCTACATAGTGTAACTTCAGCCTAGCGAATAAGTTATATCCAAAAGTGTCCCTAAATCCGGCAAACTAACTTTCCCATTACGTCTACAGTAAGCCTGTTCAATTATTTTACAGTATTCAATTATCTTACCATATTTGTATTCGCTTGTTTATTTGTTCATTTATGTATTTTATTTTACTTGCTTAATCCGTTTACTGTACAAACACTGTACTCTCATTACCTCCGTTATTATTTGGCTTAATTACTTATTATTGTGTGATCACTGCCGCATATCTCATTAGCCTACCTAAATTATTGTGTTTCTTGTCATTATTGTATTTACTTAACGCTTATACTGTGTAACCATTTCTTATTGCTAATAATTTAATCAGTCATTTGTAATATAGCACAATTACCGTTACAGAATTGTAATAACTGTGAACAAATAATTTATTTATTTTTCTAATTAAATACAAAACAACAAAGTAATTTCTCTCTCCTTATTAAATACTGTTTGTATGGGCTGTGCCCTGAACTGGTGACCCTCATTGTTCATTTCAATTTAATTCATAAATTATATTAAGCCTACTTTCTTGGCCACATCAAATTGGTAGGCCACTAGATTCATTTAAGTGTAATTACACAAAATTATTTTATATTCATGAAAACGGCAAAGCTTACTTAATAAGTTAAGTTGCTAATAAATTTACATTTTCTCTTACTAGCTAATCTCTACACATAATAAACTATTGTAATCTCCTGCTCTACATTAATACTTCCATATTAAGTTGTAATTTATAATTTACATATTAAATCATCTTATTACGTTAACTTTATTTTAATTAATTATTTTAATAATTTTATAAGACGAAGATATCTCTCTCATAACAAGTGCCAAGCAACTGAATAGAGTGAAATACTCTTATGAAAGATGTATGACTGAAATAAACTTATTTACCGTTTATAAAGCAAAAAGAGACTATGAAAAGGAAGCCAAAGAGGACACTGTGAATGACGAGCAGAGGGAAACAGAAGAGGAGACGCAGAAAAGTGCAGCAGAAGCAAAAAGAATATCGACACAAAAAGAGGGCGAAAATATTAATGTAACAGAAACACAAAAAATAACACAAGAAGATCAAACGGAGGACACTAGCGTAAACAACAAAAAAGCAAGAAGGTAATCAAGGAAATAGACTGAAGTTATCTCCAAATAAAGAGATGAAACAAACCTCAAAAAGAAAGGTTCAGAGTAAAAATGGGGAAAGAACTATATGCCGATATTATGCAAAAGGCGATTGCAGATATAAGGAAGGACATTGTACATATGAGCACCCGACCATATGCGAATTCTACTACAGTGTGTTTATAAAGTCCCTATCTATTTCAGTGAAAACGTGGCAAAAAAAGTAAAATTCAATAACAATACAGTATAATAGAAGGCATGCATTTAATGAATACTGAAGCATATGATTCTACATGAGCACCATCAGTATCTCTACAGAGTTCGAATCTGTCAGCAGCATTGCGGAACACATTTTGGAGCACGACCGGTTAGTTTTGTAACATAAAATTGGGCTTCATTAAACAATTTGTTAAGGCCTTGGACGAAGATGGAGATTGTTTTAAGTATCTGTGTGGTAAATTCCCAACTCTTTCGGATGCAAAAGGTTGTAGAATTACTGAATCCTGGTTAAATACAGAGCGTAGAGATTTCCTCGGAGAATATCATTTCTCAGGTTATGAGATATTTGACAATGATAGAATAGAAAGAAAGGGTGGTGACACAGTACTATACGTTCGGTCACACTTAAAGCCCATAATTAAAAACATTGCAGGAATTGAAAATATAAATGCGACGTTTGTTGAAATCAAAGACAACTCACGAAATAAATTAGTTATAAATTTAATATATAGGCCTCCCTCTCAGACTTTCGATAGTGATAATTGGCTTCAGGAACTAATTTTTGATGTAAGTAGCGAACATGATGCGATAATTATGGTTGCTCTTAATTTACCTTGCAGGGAGTGGGATGGTCCTTTACAGTCTAATTCCGGTCCCGATTGTACGAAGGCTTGCTCGAAAGCTCACTTTTTTAAGTTGTTAAGGAACCCACCAGAAAATGCAATATTCTAGATTTGGTTGTAAGTACAGACCTAGACTTAATTGATAATATTTTTGTAGGAGACTACTACTCCACCAGTGATCACAGGCAGATAACATTTGAAATTAAAATTAATGTTCATAATTCGGAGACCCTGGAATACGTTTGAGATTTTAAAAGAGCTAAATTTCGTGACATGAAACTGCAACTTTCGACCCATAATTGGGATAAGGCTCTATCGTACGATGATATTAATGACACATGGACTTCTTTTTATAATTATTTTAAACGTTTAGAATCAAGTAATATTCCATTCGTAAAAAGAGACTGGCGAAGTCTGTTAAATCTAAATGGTGTAATGCTGAAATTAAAAGTAGCTTAACGTTAAAAAGGAACGCGTATTTTAAATTTAAAGAATCAAACAATTTGTCCGATGAAAATGCTTACAAGCTATTGAGAAGGCGAAGCAAAAAACTTATTATTAAAAAGTAAGCACGAATATGAGCTATATATATAGTGAACCAAATTAAATCGAGTCCGAAGGAATTCTATAATTATGTTAGGACTAAAAAAGTAGCTTCGCGGACTATTGGTCCACTCATAGTGAAAACAACGAAAAAATTTACGATGACTTACAAATGACGGAAGTTTTAAATAAATTCTTCTCTTCCGTCTTCACAAACGAAAATATGAGCAACATTCCTGTTTCCGTAATCATGCTCACTGATGATCATTTAAAGCTTCATGATTTTACCATTAGTGAAAGCAAAGTACTCTCGGCCATAGGTAAAATTAATCCAAATAAAACTCCCAGTCCAGATAAGCTTTTCCCTTATATATTTAATAAATCGTTACAGTTTGGAGAAATTCTGCTCGATTGGAATCTTGCGAACATTAAGCCAATATTTAGAAAATGGGACAAATCGCTCCTGGGAAATTATCGTCCCATCAGCCTGACTTCAGTAGTTGGTAAGCTTATGGAGACGATCGTTCAGAACAAAATAGTTAATCACTTAGAAATTAATAAATTAATCAAATATTCTCAACGCGGCTTTCGACGTAATCGTTCTTGTCTTACTAATTTGTTCGACTTCTTTAATGATATTGTAAATATATATGACGAGAGTAAAACAGTAGATATTAGATATTTCGATTTCCAAAAAGCGTTTGATAAAGTGCCACATAGAAGATTATTTAATAGCTAAATTTCATTCTCATGGAATTGATGGTAATGTTCTCAAATGGATCGAAAATTGGCTTAGTGAACGTAAGCAAAGAGTGGTGATTAATGGCAAAACGTCTAACTGGAAAAGTGTAACTAGTGGCGTTCCTCAGGGACCAGTTCTGGGACCAGTTTTTTTATTATTTATATCAATGACATCGACTTTGGGAAGAGTATAATTTCAAAATTTGCGGATAATACCAAACTGGGGGGTATGAACAAAACCAGCAGCAGAACGTTTGCAGATTCACGAAGATATTAATAAAGTACTCGAGTGGGCGGAAATTTGGCAAATGAACTTTGATATAGATAAATGTAAAACGTTGCATATCGGTAGAAACAAAGTTAAAGAAAAGTATTTTATGCGCGACAAGATACTAACAAATGTTACGGAAGAGAAAGATTAGGTATTATTGTTGCCGACACTCTTAAACCGAGTAAGCAATGTATCGAAGCGGTTCAAAAAGCAAATAGAATCTTAGGATTTATTGGTAACTCGTTTGAATTTAAGTCTGAGAAAACAATGCTAACATTATATAATTCCCTAGTACGCCCCCACCTGCGTTCAATTCTGGTTCCCAGTTTTACGACAGGACATAGACAAAATGGAGAGAGTGCATCGACGAGCTACTCAGATGAGTCCTAGACTAAGAAACAAATCATACGCTGCCCGTTCAGAACGTTAAATTTATTCACTTGTAAAAAGGCAAATTCGTAAATTTGACGAATGGATTGTCAGCCAGCATAGTTGGAAGTAATTGATCGAATCCTGTAAAAAGAAACTAGACGCTTATCTTGCCTTAAATCCCCAGATGGAAGTATTTGTTAGCGCGTAGAAATATTGTAGAATTTTCACTTGGATTCCCTTCTCTGTATTTAAAAATTTTCACTTCAGCTTCGCATTTCTTTCCTACCTCTCAACCTCTTTTCTCTGCTTTGCTTTAAAACTTTCATTTGTCTTTGAATTTTCTTACTTCTTTTGACCTTCCTTCTGAAACAGACAGCCTCGTTGGGACCAGCCGGTCTGTTGCTGTTTGGTGTCTTTTGTATGCCTTTATATATACATATTTTTTTTATCTTCGTTTTTCAAAATTTATTTTCCTTTAAATGAAAGTTGCGTGTATGAAAAATTGTATTCGTTTTCTCTTTAATTTTCACCGTGACTAAATAAAGCATATCGAAGTATTACCAAAAATAAATACGAGTTCTTAAATGTCAATTAAAGAAAAAGTAAATGTCAAATTAATTGTTTTTGTATATTTATGGTCTGTGAATTTTTAGTAAATTAACAGTGAAAGACGCATTCTTTCAAATTTAATTACTGGTGTGATATTAAAATAGGATTAGTTCACTATTGTAAACTATTTCATATAAAAATGCTTCTTTTGCTTTTATTCATTGTTATTAAAGATTTAATTCTGTTGAGGAGTATAAATTTTATTATAGATAAGATGCAAGAAAGTTACAAAAAGCAACAGGATAAGTAATACAGAGAGAGAGAGAGAGAGAGAAGAGAGAGAGAGAGAGAGAGAGAGAGAGAGAGAGAGAGAGTTACAAGGAAAAGAAGCACCTCAAAAGGCCTTGCGGCCCATACCAAGGAGGTACCAATTAGGGTAGGTTGATTTTAGAACTGTGATCTTGGACTAGTCTAGATAGAAAGGTATTAATGTATAAAAAACGTTGCACCAACTCATATTTGTGAAAATGATTGTATTTTTTCGAGGATTGTTAATTATTTTTAAGTTGTAAAATTGCCGAATTTTACGCGTAAAATCGCGCGCGCGGCATTCGTGCAATGTAAACAAACAAAATATCGGACCTTATTTCATCAAAATAATCAATTAAAATTCGTCTTTTTTAACAAAACGATGCTTGAAACTTATTGTAAATGCATTATAGATGTTTATTAGTGTATTATTTTGTATTTCTTAATGATATTCACCTATAAAATGTGTATTAAATTAAGTTATTTTATGATGCGTTCATTTAATTGTGTTTATTTTCAGATATTTCATAAAAATAGGTAAAAAACGGAAGTCAGCAGTGTTAACTCGAAGTGATAGTGCCAAAAAATTCAGTGGCCAGCCTTCCCCTTTGGATAAAACAGAGCCTTCTACCCTCCGCCAAGTTATTCAGTACAGTTATTTCCTCCAAAACAGCCACCCAGACTTGAAAGACTATGATATTGCTAAAATGATAGCAAAGGATGTGATTGAGATCTGGCAGGCAGTGAACCCGCGGCTGCCCCTGTATGAGGAATATTATGTAGTGAAATTGGTGGATAAAGTGTGCTTCGAGAAAACAAAAGAGATAAACAGGAAATCTCTTTCTACAGTCCAGGAGCAGAATCTGGAGGAAAAGCTGGATAAACTTTTTGACATTTCTGCTTGCACCTGTAAGCTACCTGTAGGTCCCTGTGATGACAATGCTGTGAAGTGCAAGAAAGAAAATTGTCAAACACAGCACATAATCTGCACTTGTCAATTAGATTGATGTGTCTGTGGACCAGAGGTGCTTACCCTCCAGAACTACAGGATAAGCTTTACCAGGCCATCAAGTTCATTGTGGAAGTGTATGCAGTCAGTTGGTTTGAGATCAAAAGGGACAGCAAGTTCCACAATCAGCAGCTGTACATCTTCAACATGATCCAGAGGATCAAGCATCAGTCTGAAGAAATCCAGGGTGTTGCTTTCAAGAACCTGAAGTACAATGTTTTTGCCTTGCTGCCCGAGGATGTGCTGTACTCCACTACTCCATGATGAAGTCTGATGACTTGGAAGTGAGAGAAGGCGCTCTCAAGAAAATTCTGTCCATCAGGTAAGCATTTATTAATTTAAAAAAATGTGAAAAAAAATTTTGATTATGGGGATTTATTTAATAAAAAAAAGGCCCGAGTTCTATAAATCCCCATAATCGATTTTTTTTCACATTTTCTTATCCCAATTCCCCCTTTCCCCTCTGATAATGGAAATAATCTTACCTTCTTTCTGAAAAAAAATTCGATTATGGGGATTTATAGAACTCGGGTTTTTTTTTTATTTATTTAAGTTTAATTTAAATCAGCAATTCTGAGACTAATAGGGATTAAATCTTAAACTGGAATAAAAAATAAATTAATTATTATTCTTTCAGAAGTGGGAAGCCAGCCAAGAAGAGGCTGAAGAAGATCACAGCCATCAACATTGAAGCTACCCACTGGTCAGAACTAATCAACCTTTCTCAAAGTGGCATCTGTGAACCTGCTCTCACAGAAGACTTTTCTGACCAGGAGCTTCAAGAAGCATTGCTGAATGGCACCAAGCTGGAGCTGCCTTATCTGCCTTCACATTCTCAGAGTGTTGAAAGGGCCGTGAAACTGACATCTCAAGCTTCCCATACTGTTTATGGACTCGAATCAAGGCACAAACACATTCTGGCCAAAGCCCTAAGCCGCCAGATGAGGCCTTCCTTTGCTTCTAAGGGCTCTTACAGTGAAAATTATGATGATCTTGGGATCTAAATGTGTCTATTTGACTCTGTACATGTTTTTTTAACTTTTTTTCAATAAAATTGTAACTTTTTTCAGGATTTTTTTATGAAAATAGCATATTTATTTCGGCCGAAAATTGCGAAAATGCGGTATTTTTCGGTACGATTTTTTGACGATTTTTGAAACGGTTTCCTCAAAAAACGGTTAAAGCTAGGGATCTCAAATTTTTTGTCAGTTATTACCATATTAAGCCCTGACTCTCTCGACTAGACCAAAGTCGATATCTGAAAAAAATGCTGAAAATGAACCTACCTTAGTACCAATGGCAACGGGTGCCAGGGAAAATTTTCTACACCCTCAAATAGTGTACAAGATTCGGTCTAACCTTTTCTCGAACAGATCCACAGAAGAACTGTTCCCAACTTCTGAAGGTAGCCTGTTCCACGTGTGACAGATCTTATACGTAAAGTAATTCCCACACACACTAGTCCTAAACCGTTTCAAATCCAACTTCCAACCATTGTTGCGAGTTGGGTTATCTTTTAAACTAAACATGCTTCTAAAATCGACATTGTTGAACCCGCGTAAGAACTTGAAAACCTCGATGAGTTGACCACGCAGCCTCCGAGTTTCCAGCGAAAACAAATTCAGGGCGCGTAAGCGTCGATTGTAGCCCATATGCCTAACGGAAGGGATTAACTTTGTGGCCCTCGCCTGCAATCGCTCCAGCCTCTCAATATCTTTCCTGAGGGTGGGCGACCAGAACTGCACAGCATACTCCAGGTGCGGCCGAACCAGAGAATTATACAGAGAGAGCATAATCTCCTTGTTCCGAAATCGAAATTGCCTCCTGATATAACCCAACAACTGGGCTTTCTTTTCCACCTCTACGCACTGTTTGGTAAACTTAAGGTCGCTGCTAATTAGTACATCCAAGTCCTTTTCCAAATCAGTGGCCTCGATATTACTCCTCAACATGAAGTAGTCCGACTTGGGATTGGTGTAGCCAGTGTGCATCACCTCGCACTTACCCAAGTTAAACGGCATTTGCCATTTTTCGGACCACTCTCCTATCCTACGTAGGTCCGCACGCAGTTGCTCTATCGCTTCGGGCGTCCCAACATTGGCCCCAAGCTTTGTGTCATCAGCGAATTTGGCGATCCTACTGACGATGCCACCGTCGCTATCATTTATGTAAATGATAAACAACACTGACCCCAAAACGGAACCCTGAGGAACCCCGCTAGTGACCGAATCCCAACCCGAACTAGCCCCTTTAATTACAACCCTCTGCCGCCTATTCTTCAGCCAGTTTTCAATCCACCTACCTACTTCCCCACCAATACCCAGCGCGCGCACTTTGGCCATTAGCCGCCGGTGAGGTACCTTATCAAAGGCTTTCTGAAAGTCGAGATAAAGTATATCAATCGCCCTACTCTTATCATACTCACTCAACATGACGTGGAAAAACTCGAGCAAGTTGGTGAGACACGACCTATGCCGTCTAAACCCATGTTGGGAGTACCCAAGCAGCTTGTAGGAATCCAAATGGTCAACGATCCTATCCGTTATTATCCCCTCTAATAATTTACCTACAACTGAAGTGAGACTAATGGGACGATAGTTCCCTGGACTTTCGTGATCCCCTTTCTTAAAAATAGGGGTCACGTTGGCTTCCCTCCAGTCACCAGGCACCTGGCCCGTCTCCAACGATTTGTTGAAGACTGTAGCCAGGTGGGGAGCCACCTGGTCGCGCACCTCCCGCAACACTCTGGGGAGAAACTGGTCTGGTCCAGGAGCCTTAAACGCGCTCATTTGTCTTTTCTATCGGCAACGACTGTCGCGATACATCGAACACTATCCAGGCCAGCAGAGAGAGACCCAAAGTGGACTACATTCATCTTCTCCTAATTGCAAACATTAAAGCTTTATTTGCACCACATATATACACATACGGTATACATCAATCGACGTGTGTATGAAGAATAACTGTGCAATTCTTTTCTTTTATACGATTGCAATCGTTCGTTTATCTCTCTCTCTCTCTCTCTCTCTCTCTCTCTCTCTCTCTCTCTCTCTCTCTCTCTCTCTCTCTCTTCTTCTTCTTCTAGTATTAAGCCTTTTTCTCTACTTTAATATTCGGACCCTACTGCTACCTCATGCCTGGGAAGAGAGGCTTTGAAACCTCTATAAATAACACTATTTAATACTCATAGGTCGTGAGAGATTGGGATGGAGGGGTCCCAGGCGTAGGGGCGCGATGAATGGAGTGTAGCTAGTGCCCCGTTAAGCCCATTCCGAACGCGTAATAGCCTAACCAGCCCCCTGCGACCGTTCTTTGGTGACCAATTGAAGGTGCTTGGCTGTACTGCTCTCGGGTGAGAGAGCTTTACTGCCCAGCTGGCTGCCAGGCCAGCGGAAAGTCTCGGGCGTAGCTGCTGGGTCTGGTGGGATATCCCTTGAACATTGGATTCTAAGAGTCTGGCCGCTTGTGAGTGACTAGTAAGACTTAGTAAGGAGCAGCATCTCGCTGTCGCTCCTGGCGGGAAATCAGTGACGCCTGCGTCGAGAGTGTTTGTCAGTTGGTAGCTGCGACACGTTTGGGACTGTACGGCCCTGGGGAGACCCTTGGTCGGTGCGGCAGCAGCGAGAGGTGTAGTCTTCTGGATGGGATGAACGTCACTTGCAGATTGGCGGATGTGGCTTGCGCGGAAAGAATTCCCCCCCCCTCCTTTTTTTATGTACTGGTCAAAACGTTTTCGATAGTTTTCATTGCTAGAACGCTTTATCTTATTCAGTGTATTCGGAGTTAGAAAAAAAAAGTTACAATGACTGGACCGCAGAAATTGAAGGCTGAGTGCGCGAGGTGTGGAGTAAACCAGTGGGTGACGAACTTCAAAGAAGCTTGCTTCGAGAAGATCACCCACTCCAGCATGTGCCGCTTTTGCGAGCTTATGCAGTTGTACGAGCAGCTAGAGGAGAGGGTCCGGCGGCTCGAGTTGTCCAGATCGGCTGTTGGAGGCGCGGCGGTCACTGACGCGTCTGCGCCCTCCACCCCGGAGCTTATTGATAGGATAGCCGCCCTGGAAAGGCGGCCCAGCGGCGGACTGGACAGAGCGCGAGACCGCGGAGAAAGGGTAGAGGTGCAACCGGGCGTCGGGGTACAAAATCAGTGTCAGGAATCGCCAGCGACTCACGTGGAATGCACGGAACCGCGACGTAAGGTGGAGGGAAGGGAGGGCACAAAGAAGGGGCCGATAGAGAATGGTGGGAAGGGACCGATAAAAAAAAAGGGTGGGAAGGGGCCTACTGATAGCCCAAAGAAACCGAAGGATGTAGCTGCTGGTCGGGGTGGGTCGGGTGCTGTAAGTGCGGCTCAGTCTACGGGTGGCGACGGGTATCGAAAGGTATCGGGCAAAAAGGCTGCGAAGCCGAAACCTGAGACCCCGGTTGCCGCTGTCAGGACCTTCAACCGCTTTAGTCTTCTGAGCACGAAGGAGGAAGACACCGTTTTGATTGGGGACTCACAGATCAGGGACCAGGAGAAGTACTTTGCTTCTGCAAACCGGGACAGGAGGAAGGTAAGGTGCTTACCCGGGCGTGGAACAGCGCACTTAAGGAAGGAGTTAGAGAAGCTGCGCGTGGCTAATCGGAGGACTGCGATCGTTGTCCACGCTGGTGGACCGGGGAGAGATGATCTTGAACCACTGGCGGACGTACCTTCAATTGAAGGGTGCGTCCATGTAGAGGTGGGTGACCCTCCTTCCCCGTTGGAGGGGGCTCAGGCTCCTGCGGAAGTTGCCCCCTCGTTGGAGAGGGGCTCTTCAACTCCCGACAGCTGAGTATAGGAGGGCGAAGGCCAATCGTTCCCATGAGAACACTGAGGCGTATGTCCGCCTGTGCAGGGAAGTGAAGGCGAAGGTTAGGCTAGCCAAACATAACGAGGAACGCCGGTGGCAAGCCTCTGGAGGGGGAGCCCTAAGGCGTTCTTCAGTTATATTAATAGTAGAAAACTCATTAGAAGCATGATAGGCCCGTTAAAGGACCCTAGCGGCGCGCTGCGGACCTCCGACGCGGACATCGCTAATGTGCTGAATGAGTACTTTGCGGGAGTGTTCACACCCGCGTCATATCCGAGCCAGGCGTCAGGCACGAAGGTGCTGGCCTGGATAGTGTTCGGTGTACCGCGACAGTCGTTGCCGAGAGAATAGACAAACTGAGCGCGTTTAAGGCTCCTGGGCCAGACCAGTTCCTCCCCAGAGTGTTGCGGGAAGTGCGCGATCAGGTTGCTTCCCACCTGACTACAGTCTTCAACAAATCGTTGGAGACGGGCCAGGTGCCTGGTGACTGGAGGGAAGCCAACGTGACCCCTATCTTTAAGAAAATGATCACGAAAGTACAGGGAACTATCGTCCATTAGTCTCACTTCGGTTGTAGGTAAATTATTAGAGGGGATAATAGCGGATAGGATCGTTGACCATTTGGATTCTACAAGCTGCTTGGGTACTCCCAACATGGGTTTAGACGGCATAGGTCATGTCTCACCAACCTGCTCGAGTTTTTATACGTCATGTGGAGTGAGTAGATAAAAGTAGGGCTATTGATATACTTTGTCTCGACTTTCAGAAAGCCTTTGATAAGGTACCTCACCGCCGGCAATGGCGAAAGTGCGCGCGCTGAGTATCGGTGGGGAAGTAGGTAGGTGGATTGAAAACTGGCTGAAGAATAGGCGGCAGAGGGTTGTAATTAAAGGGGCTAGCTCGGGTTGGGACTCGGTCACTAGCTGGGTTCCTCAGGGTTCCGTTTTGGGGCCACTGTTTTTTATTATTTACATAAATGATAGCGACGCTGGCATCGTCAGTAGGATCGCTGGCATCGTCTGTAGGATCGCCCAAACTTGGTTCCGGTGTTGGGACGCCCGAGGCGATCGAGCAACTGCGTGCGGACCTACGTAGGATAGGAGAGTGGTCCGAAAAATGGCAAATGCCGTTTAACTTGGGTAAATGCAATGTGATGAACATTGGCTACGCCAATCCCAAGTCGGACTACTTCATGTTGGGGAGTAATATCGAGGCCACTAATTTGGGAAAGGACTTGGGTGTGCTAATTAGCAGCGACCTTAAGTTTACCAAACAGTGCGTAGAGGTGGAAAAAAGCCCAGAAGTTGTTGGGTTATATCAGGAGCCAATTTCGATTTCGGAACAAGGAGATTGTGCTCTCTCTGTACAATTCCCTGGTCCGGCCGCAACTGGAGTATGCTGTGCAGTTCTGGTCGCCCACCCTCAGGAAAGATATTGAGAGGCTGGAGCGATTGCAGGCGAGGGCCACACAGTTAATCCCTTCCGTTAGGCATATGGGCTACAATCGACGCTTATGCGCCCTGAATTTGTTTTCGCTGGAAACTCGGAGGCTACGCGGTCAACTCATCGAGGTTTTCAAGGTCTTACGCGGGTTCAACAATGTCGATTTTAGAAGCATGTTTAGTTTAAAAGATAACCCAACTCGCAACAATGGTTGGAAGTTGGATTTGAAACGGTTTAGGACTAGTGTGTGTGGGAATTACTTTACGTATAAGATCTGTCACACGTGGAACAGGCTACCTTCAGAAGTTGGGAACAGTTCTTCTGTGGATCTGTTCAAGAAAAGGTTAGACCGAATTTGCACACTATTTGAGGGTGTATGAATTTTTCCCTGGCACCCGTTGCCATTCGTACCTCCTCGGTATGGGCCGCAAGGCCTTTTGAGGTACTACTCTTCCTTGTAACCCCTTGTAACTCTCTCTCTCTCTCTCTCTCTCTCTTCAGTATGCTGATCTTTATGAAATTATTAAACATGAAAGTTTTTACTTATTAATGAAACTGTTTGCAAGGTTTTTTTCAGACATTTTAGGGAACTTTAACGACATCTTTTCTTGCATTATTTAAGCTCCAACTTCTCAAAAATAAGGTGATTAAATTTTTTATTTTAAAAAATTTCAACGAATTTTAACAAAATTTTTAATAACTCATCGGAGTAAAAATCAAGAAAAGTTGAAATTCTCTCGTTTGATTATATATATATATATAGTGGTTAGCGTCGCTGACTACGAAACCATCGGTCCCGGGTTCGAGACCCGACGGCAGCCGGCGCGCAGCAAAACCCAGCTGTTCATCCTTCCACACACACTGAAGAAAGTGGTTGGTAGATAAATGGGTACCCTAAGTGGCCTAGTGGTTAAGACGCTGGGCTGCTGATGGGGAGTGGTTCGGATTCCACGTTAAACTGTAGGTCTAAGGTGGAGTGAAAAGCTTGACCTTCGTCAGAATGAACAATTCGGGCGGAAGCTAATCAAAGGTTATATATATATATTATATATATAATATATATAATATATATATTTTATATATATATATATATATATATATATATATTTATATATTATAATATATAATATATATAACTTTTATATATATATATATATATAATATATTATATATATATATGTGTGTGTGTGTGTGTGTGCACGGAACAAATCGTTCAAATTTCGTTCCATGCACAGTCTGTATGTAACAGAGTTTCTCAGGGGACCATTCTGAGTTGTAACATATATAATACCTCGATATTCGTCGTTTTGAATTTCGTCCTTTTGCACTTTCGTCGTCACTCTCCTTATACCCATACCTTGCAGAATCGTTGTCTCTTTTCACACTTTCGTTGTTTTGCCGTTTGGGATTTTTGTTCGTTGTTTTCCCTTTGGAACGATATACAAGAGCTACTTGATTCGCATGCACCCAGCTTGTCAAATGAGGAACTTATTCAGCAACAGAGTGCAGTTGAACACGAAATTGAAAAAGAAAAAGAAGATAACTCAGTTGCAAAAGTTTTTTCAACAAAATAACTGTCCGAGGGCTTTCGTTTGCTCGAACAAGCAAAGAATTTTTTTGAAGTCTCGGATCCGAACACAGAGCGCAGTACACAGAGCTGGGCAATAAATACATTGAATGTATTTAAATACTAAATACTAAATACATGGGAGAAATGTATTTAAATACTAAATACTAAATACATTTTACGAATGTATTTAGATACTAAATACAAAATACATCAATTGTATTTAAATACATTTGTAAATACATTTTAAATACATACAAATTTTAACATATGCATTCACTAATTCATGAGTAACAACAATATAAAATGCTTGATAAAGGATAAAGAAATAGTACAATCTAATTTCCGATTATATATTTCCCTTTTTAGAACAAAACAAAAACAAAAGAACTTAGAACTTACGATGTTCAACCAGTGACATATTATACTCATTATATCATTGCAAAATGAGTAGATGAGACATAAACGTAAACATAAGACGTAAACATAAACATAAGGCACCTTACGAATTCTCTTTTATTTCACGGTTGCTGCGGATCAAAACCAATCTTTCAAAAGTTTTGTCTGAAAGAGAGTTTCTTTTGGGAGTCAAAGTGATTCCCGCGAATGAGAATATTCGCTCTACCGGTGCCGAAGATGGTAATGTCGTGTTATAGCGGAGGAACAGTCTTTTTATGAGAGGATGTTTTCCCAAACTGTTGAAACATGAACCATGCTGTACTACACTGTCGACGCGTCGTACTGTGCTAGTACAGAACGTGTATTAAACCAGTAAAAGTATTTACATTTTTATATTTTGAGTATTTAAATACATTGTATTTAAATACTCATTAAAGTATTTAAATACTATATTTAAATACATGAAAAACAATGTATTTATAAATACAGTTCTAAATACACAAATGTATTTAAATACGTATTTAAATACAAATGTATTTAAATACTGCCCAGCTCTGGCAGTACAAGAGTGATAAAAGAATTGGAGAAAAGTATTAGCTGCTAGCATCAATTGTATGTAAAGAAGAAAGACTAAACAAGCAAAGCTAGACCAATTTTTCAAAAAAGGTTCGGAATAATTTTGCCATGTTTTTTCCTTTTTAATGCTTATATTAATGTGTTTGTCATATTTATTTCAATACAGGTTGAAATGTAATGGTCGTTTTATTGTGTTTCACCTTGTTATCGCTAATAAAATTGTGTTTAACTGTTTTTAAATATATTAAGATTAATTTTTTTTCCATGGAACGAATTAGAAGTTTTCCCATTGAAATCCATGTCATAATGTGCTTTGAAATTCGTTAATTTGCAATTCGTCGTGTTTTCTCTGAACCAATTAGCGACGAATTCCAAGGTATATATATATATATATATATATATATATATATATATATATATATATAATAGAATGTTCACTGCGGCTTGTGCGGCAAAAGATCCGGAAACAACCTGAGGGGACTGGAAGAGGCGAGTGTGTTACTAAAACCTTCCCTGGTGTTTACTAAATTTGGCGCAGATTACCTTAGCCGTTTAGGCGTGAATAAACGACCATAGAAAAGAAAGACAAACATCACATCATCATCATCATCCCACATCATATCTTATATAATGTAAGGGATGACGATGATGATGACGATGATGATGTCTGTCTGTCTGTCTGATGTTCTGTGCTCGCTTATTCACGCCTAAACGCTTTGGCACTTGCTAAATTAGGCGTTTACCAAATTTAGTACACACATTAAGGAAGAATCAGAGAAGGTTTTAATAACATATACGCCCCCTCTCAGTCCTACCCTAGATTGTGTTTCTGGGTTTTTGCTGCGCAAGCCGCAGCGGGCGTTCCAATATATATATATATATATATATATATATATATATATATATATATATATATATATTGGTTGTGTGTGTGTGTGTGTGTGTGTGTGTGTGTGTGTGTGTGTGTGTGTGTGTCCTAAATGTTATGAACGTTTATAAGTATGAATATTCCTATCTTGAATATTCTGACTTTGATATAATATGTGGTTAAGCCGTATTTTAAGGCTTAACTTTGTACTTTCAATTAGTATACTATTTTATCAAAAAATCACGAGAAGGTCGTAACAAAAATCTGGGTAAAGCTTTAACACTGAAAATAAATTGCAGTTTAGAACCAAATGTAAGTTTATGTTTCAGTACAAACAACATTGTAATAAACTTTCTTCAAACTTACTTAAATTTTGCAGTACTTTGGATGAATCCAGCTAAAATTACAGTCAATTTTACTATTGTAGTTTGAAATTAATAATATTCAGTGAAGAGATTAGTGGCACAGCGCTCAGGCGAACTAATGCGACTCATTGCCCTACCACCATTATTATTATTATTATTACTAACATCGGGAATCGAACCGACGACCTCAGTGACTTCACTTCGCTTTTAGGAAAACAGTGTTACCCACTTACGTGGTTTGGTATTACATAGTTTACGAGTTACTCGAGCGTGTTCAATTAATTTATTCATTAATTTTGAGACCGAATGATAAATTACATTGAGCTGTTTTGGTAACCATACAGAATCATAGTCGTACTGGTTACCAATACTTGTAGGGAATATTTTTACTAGTATCTATAATACCTATAAACTCACTAAGATAGAATAAAAATAAAATGCTAAATAAGACATTAGTAAAAGCTTCGCTAATTTACATTTACGATTGTAATATTTACATATAAAACTGTTTTCAGTTAATGCAAAGATTATTCAAAATAAACAAAGTTCATTTTCATAAAAATGCACAACGAAGAGACTCAGAAAAGTTTAAATAATTCACTTTTCAAAAATATTCGTACTTAATTAATAAGTACGAACTGAAGTAAATATTGCTTTACTTATTTAAACAAACAACATATGCTGGAGATGAAGTCCATTATATTATGTTCATTTCATTATGAATAGTATTAGACGTTTATTCATTTTAGGATAGATCAAAGTGAAGCAATGAGAACAATATTAAATTAAGAATATATATATATATATATATATGGGATGAATTTCACAATAAAACACGTGAAATGAATAAATACTGCAAACCCACAAGGAAAAAGAAAAACGATTCCAAGGTCTTTCGTGTATTCAAAGCTACACCTCGTCAGGGAATGAAGATAAAAGGCGAGATGCCCATAATATATACAATGTACAGGAAAAACAAAACAATTAGCACATAATTAACAAGGGTTAATGAGAGGCAAAAGAAATTTTAACATGATATCGTCAATTTTATACGTCCCCGCACTGTTATTGAAATTGCTTTTAAAATGAATAAATGCACATTCTAGAATATTTCGTTCTATTATATCTCTGTTTTTAACAAGCGCTTTAGAACTACCCCACTTGATGCTATGGTTACATCTATACATGTGGTTAAATAAAGCATTGGAAGTATTAGCTGTACTACAAGCATATTTATGCTGTTTTACCCTAATATCTAACGTTTTACCGGTTTGGCCTATATATACTGAGTTACATTGTGTACATCCGATCGAATACACACAACCAACAATATTATCAGGGCTATTCTTTATTAGGCGTGATTTAACAGTATTATTATACTTAAAGATTACATTAATGCCAATTGCTTTAAGTACAGTTGGAAGGAAGGTATTGAAAATTAACATGGTAAGGTAGGCTAAGGATATTTTTACGCTGAAATTCCTTTACAATTACATTATTATAATACCTATTCTTGGCTTTCTTAAGACAGTTATCTAAAAATGAAATAGGATAACGTAATTTAGTACCAATATTCATGATATTGCATAACTCGGAATCTAAAAATTCAGGACTGACAACTCTCAATGCTCGAAGAAACATAGCAGAGAAAATAGAGGATTTAATCGAAGGATGATGGTCAGAATAAAAATGCACGTAAGAGTTATTATTAGTAGGCTTACGGTAGACTTCATATTTGAACTGATTAGAGCATCTCCAAATTTTTAGATCAAGAAAAGATAGGCTTCCATCATTTTCTTTTTCAACTGTAAACTTAATAGATGGGTTTGCAGCATATATATATATATTATATATATATATATATATATATATATATATATATATATGCATCTTACAGACTACATAATCTTTTCAAAATAAAAAAATGGCAACGACTTTAACAGCCTGGGAGTCTCCTTGGGAGGGGACCATAAATGTCCCACTTCTTGCTCCTCCGCTGCCGATACAGGGAACACAAACTCCGGGCCTCTGCCTGATTGACTTTTCATTAACTTCTGCAACATTAGTGGCCTTTCCTCAAATTTCCAATCTGTTGTAACACCACTTCTCTTCCTCTAAACCTCACCTTCTCTTCTTCACTGAAACTCAGGTGTCTGGGACAGCTGACAGCAACCCTTTTTCTGTACCCTCCTACTTTCTCTATGCTCAATTTCATTCCAAAGGTGGATGTTACGTATATAGACGCAACGACCTAACTTGTTCTCGTATTCTCGAACTTGAATCCTCCGAATTCTACACCCTCTGGCTACGACTTAATTGCCAATCTCAAACTAAATACATCTGCGCTGTCTACCTTCCTCTTAATTCTACGATCCAGAACTCTTTGACTGCCTTCCTCCCAAAGTGGAATTACATTCTATCCCATTCTCCTTTCGCTGAAATTTCCATTTTATGAAATTTCAATGTTCTCCACCACCTTTGGCTTTCTTCCCACTTCACTGACATTCCTGGTGAACCAGCTTACAACGTCTTTATCCTGAATAACATAAAACAGATTGTACAGCACCCTACTCATACTCCCGATCGCCTTGAAGCTCGGCCCAACATTCTGGATTTATTTTTCACCACTGATCCTTCTTCTTACTCTGTCAAACTTTTTTCTCCGTTGGGCTCCTCCGACCACAATCTTATATCTGTTTCCCATCCTATGGCTCCAATTCGGCCTTTGGATACTCCCAAGAGGAGACGCCTTTGTCACTTTGGCGCTGCTGATTGGGGGGTTCTTAGGCAGTATTTCTCTGATTTCCTTTGGAATGATTACTGCTTCTGTGACCGAGACCCCTCGGAGTGCGCTGAGTAAATCATGAAGGTGATTCTCTCGTGTATGGAGGCGTACATTCCACATTCTATTCCTACTACTAATGCAAAATAAACCTGTGTGGCTGTAACTTTGCTTGTTCTAATGCTATCCGCAACAGAGAGGAGGCTTTCAGAAGGTACCATCGCCATCCAACTCCTGACGCTCACTCAGTTTATATTTTTGCCCGGAATCTTGCAAAATCTTTTCTTCATTCTTGGTGTTTCCTTTTCTCATGATCTTTCTAAAACAGCTTCTAAGAGGTTAGGGGTGCTGTACCGGCTCCGCGGTTTCTTCACCACCAATCAGTTGCTGTCTCTGTATAGGGGTTTGGTCCGCTCCTGTGTGGAATGGAATACGCTTCTCATGTGTGGGGTGGCTCAACCCACACAGCTCTACTTGACCGGGTGAAATCAAAGGCTTTTCGTCTCATCATATCCCCGTCTCTTACTGACTGTCTTCAATTGCGCTTCCTTCGTCGCAATGTTGCTTCACTCTCTCCTTACTATTGCTATTATAACGGACACTGCTCTTCTGAATCCTCTAACTGCATGCCTCCTTCTTTAAGGAGAGCACGCAGTACCAGACTTTCAACACATTCGCATTTTCTTTTTCTGTCCAACTCCCTAATGCAAGGGTTAATCGGTATTTTCAATCTTTCATTTACTCAACCGGTCAGTTCTGGAACAATTTTCCTCAATCCATCTTTCCTCCTGTCTATGACCTCCAATCTTTAAAAGGCAGAGTGTCCAGACATCTCGAAAACCGTGGGTCTTGATTTTGGCCCTCTTCTTCCTCTATGGGTGGCGGCGTCGTTTTTTGGGTGTTCGGCTCTGGCTCCTCCACTCTTCCTACAGTATATATATATATATATATATATATATATATATATATATAATTAATTTCATAATTAAAAACGTAAAATTAATAAATGTTACACACTCTTAAGTTAAAAATGAAAATGGATTCCAAGAACTTTCATGTATTCAGAGAATGAAGAAATCATACGGTGGAATATATATATATATATATATATATATATATATATATATATATATATATAATATATATATATATATATATATATATATATATTATAGCGCAGATAAAAGAGATAAGAGGAATTAACAAAAGATTAGCTAGTACTGATTAAAGGAAAATGTATCTTAACCAGATGTGGTCTATTTCATAAGTTGCTGAACTGTTATTAAAATATTTACATAATATATAAATGTATTTATATACTGTATAAATAACGTCAATAAGAGTTCGACAAATTATAAAATGGATCCTATCTTGTTAAAAACCTTTTTCCTTTAATCAGTACTCGTTAATATCTCTTGCCTATTCCTCTTATCTCTTTTATCTGCGCTGTGCAGATACTCTATGCATATTCCGCTTCATACTTCATTTCTTTATTTCCCAATGAAGTGTTTAAATACACGAAAGGCCTTGGAATCGCTTTTTTGTTTATCCAGTGGGTGTGTAACATATATACAGATAGTGTGTGTGTGTGTGTATATAGGCGTTTTTGAATTACCCTCTGTATAAATTAATAAAAAACAACCGAATTTTAATCGTAAAACAAATAATACTTAAGTTAATCTAATGACCGATTGGGAAGAAAAAACTTTATTATGACGAAATATCCTTCCATATTCACTTAAAAAATATAGCGATGGATTTATGATAAATACAAAAATAACCAATAACTTAAACTGAAATTGAAAATACTTTTTTGAAAATACTCACTTGGCAGTTTCTAAAATATTTGTAGACTTGTCGAATAAATATAAATCTTGAAATATATTTAAATAAAAAATAGCCATTTCTATTGTGAACATGTATTTCTTTTTCTGATACTGACACTCTTAAAGGTATGTTATAAAATGGATTTAGAAATCTATCGATGCAATTTTTTTATAATAAGCTTAGTAATATGTTATTCAGATTCAGTGCAAAATTGTGAAAAAAAAAAAAAATGTAATGCAGAAATTGGCATTCCTTATCACCAGTTTTGTTTCAGAATATAAATTTCGATACTACTCCTTTGCGACCAGGTTTGCGTCCGTAATCGCGTGATCCAAAATTTGTACAGTATTTGGATTCTTATGCCTGTTCATTTTGGTTTTTCTTCGCTTTGAGCGTAAGATCAGTTGATGGTGCTGATATTTTGAGAAAAAGAGATACCGGTATCATGGTATTATGCCAATCCCATAATATATATGTGTATATATATATATATATATATATATATATATCTATATATATATATATATATATATTATATATATATATATATACCTGTCAACCTTTCAAATGTTCAATGCGATGATCCCTCATTTCACGAAGGTCAAGCTTGTCGCCCCTCCTCTCGAGTTGGCCTGGTGAAGTAGTGAGTTGGTTTCTTGTACTCTCTACTTCACATAGCCAGGTACGCCCGGCTCATCTGGGATTGTTTTGAGCCATGCGTCTAATCTTCTTTTGAAGGTGTCCACCGCAACACCACTCGTGTTCCTTAGGTCTTTGGGCAGCTGATTAATTAAACAGTTTTGGTCCTCTCACAACAAAACTATTTTCTTTCAGGGTTAAGGATGTCCCCTGTCTAGCCCTTAGTTTGGTAACACAACACAGTCTTCCTTTTCTACTTTCCGCTGTTGTTTGAGGAGTTACAGGGTTCAGAGTAAGATTAGGGACTAGTTTCTCCATTATTTTCCAAGTGTAAAAAATGGTGTATTTCCCTCTTCTCCTTTCCAGTGAATATAGGTTTAATTCGCGTAACCTTTCGCAGTAATTTAGTTCTTTGCACCCATTGATCTTGGCTGTGAAGCTTCTCTGAATCCCTTCTAGTTGTCTAATGTCTTCTTTTTTTATATGGGCATTTTAGGACCGAGCAGTATTCCAATTTGGGTATGATCAGTGTTTACAATAGAGGAATTACTAGCAAAAGATCGGCGCTACGTGCAGATTTTGCTAGATCTGCGGTACTTGGACCTTCGACCCAAACCGAATTGTGGGCCTACGGCGTATTTTATTTTGAACATCAATAGCCCCTTATCTGGATATCGTTCTCATTCCTCTCACCTTGGGTCTCAGTAATTGGGGTGCCTGTGGCCCTCCAATTACTGGCGAACCAATTATTCGGTCAATAAAACTACAGAAAAGAACGCAGCCATGAAAATCTAAAACTTCACAAATCTTGATACGATGAACTCGGATGTGAAGCTCAAGATTTTCATGACTGCGTTTTTTCTATAGTTTTATCGACCAAATAATTGAACCGACAGTAATTGGGGGGTCGCAGGCCCCTAATTACTGGTGGTTCAATTATTTGGTCAATAAAACTATAGTCATGAAAATCTTAAGCTTCACAAATATTGACACAATGTGAAGCTCAAGATTTTCATTGCTGCGTTCTTTTCTATAGTTTTATCGCGGTGCTGGGGTCCCTCTGGCCCAGTAATTGGTGGTGGTGGCGGGGGGCTGGTCACACATATATTTTCGTTCATTACTCATCACCCCCATCCACCATACGAAGTTTGGTCGAAATCGGTTCAGAAACGTAAAAGTTTTTTCTGCGGACAGACAGGCAGACACATTTTTGCTAAATTATAATAGTAATGATGCCCGATTAGGTTAATTAAATGGCCGGTTAGGTCAACTGAATGCCCGATTAGATTAATTGAATGCCTGGGTACGTTAATTGAATGCCCGGTTAGGTTAATTGTACACCCTTGACGATTGGTTAGGTTAAGTCATGATATTTTCGTTAAAGCCAACGAAAATATCACGACTTAACCTAACCAATCGTCAAGGGCGTACAGATGACCTAACCTGGCATTCAATTAACCTAACCGGGTATTCAATAATTTTACCATAGGTTTCGTAATGATCTTGATGACGTCATTTAATGTTTTAAAATTAATTATTTAATTTACTAACGCCCACGTGCACAACCTCGGGACCTAATCAATATGTGTGTGAAGTTTCATGTTTGTAACTGCTTCCATTTTGGAGTTATGGCTGATGGCTGGAACACACACACACACACACACACACACACACACACACACACACACACGTTTTTATTATTATTATTATTATTATAGATAAACAATAGACTGGTACAAATTTATAACCGAAAGACTTCCGAAAATCAACAATTTTTTATAAAGAAAAGGGGAAAATTGGTTTTGTAGGCCTAGGGGGTCCGAAATTTTCATAAAATGGAAAATAATTGCTATTTTCTTACTTACAGCGACAGGCATAATGATATTAGGATACCTAATAGAAATTTTGTAATATTTTAAAGTGGGGAAAATAAATAATTTTCTAAAAATTATCTTCAACTATAAAAGCGCATCTAATCAGATAACTTAATTAACGTATTTCTATGACAACTAAAAAATAGAATGCTAAATCAATATCCATCAAATTGTTTGTGTATACGTAAAATTATTTGTACAAAAGCCACAGTAATAAAACGCACAAAAGTCACGGTAAATAATTTCGAGTGTGGCTCGTTTAACTTTAAACTCGTATTTATTTAAATTACCCGTTTTAATTATGTAATTTTTTGTATTGAATCGATAAAGAAATCTTTTGTGAATCGAAAAATGTTAAAATTATAACAAATATCAAAATATTTTGTATAAAAATCATTGAATTTTAAAAATGCATGTTTGTTTTTAGGTTTTTACAAAAAGTTCTTTATGAATTTTAAAAATATATACTTTTTTAAATTGAATCGATAAATAAATCTTTTGTGAATCGATATTAAATGTTTAGTAAATATTGACTTATTTTGTGCCAAAATTATGATTAAAAATGAAAAATTAAAAAAAATGCGTGTACAGCATGGGAAGAACTGTACCCCTAAAAGGGGGGGGCAGAATTTATGTTAGGGAATTGTTTTTAGCATGGGCACTGCACAATAAAAAGACGCGTCGAATGGTGAAAACCACATTGTTCTACACCAATTGTAGCGACCTGTAGGTGTGCGCAAAAAAACTGTTACATATATATATATATATATATATAAGACTTCATTTCTGAAATAGTATATTAGATATGATTAAAAATGAAAAATTAAAAAAATGCGTGTACAGGCATGGGAAGAACTGTACCCCTAAAAGGGGGAAAGGAATTATGTTAGGGAATTTTTTTTTAGAATGGGCACTGCACAATAAAAAGACGCGTCGAATGGTGAAAACCGCATTGTTCTACACCAATTGTAGCGACCTGTAGGTGCGCGCAAAAAAACTGTTACGTATATTATATATATATATATATATATATATAAGGCTTCATTTCTGAAATAGTATATTAGACTAGCAAAAGGTCGGCGCTACGCGCCGATTTTGCTAGATCTGCGGTGCTTCGGCTGAATTGTGGGCCTACGGCGTATTTTATTTTGAACATCAGTAGCCCTTTATCTGGATATCATTCCTATTCCTCTCACCTTGGGCCTCAGTAATTGGGGTGCCTGCGGCCTTCCAGTTGCTGGCAAACCAATTATTCATTCAATAAAACTACAGAAAAGAACGCAGCCATGAAAATCTAAAGCTTCACAAATCTTAATACTGTACAATGAGCTCGGATTTGAAGCCTAAGATTTTTATGACTGCGTTCATTTCTATAGTTTTATTGACCAAATAATTGAACCGACAGTAATTGGGGGCCCTGCGGCCCGCCAAATCATAGTTTTCATTGTTTCGAGTGCATCAATAATATTGTTATAGTGTTCCATTAGTTGTGATAAGCATGATCTTCCTGACCGGAATCGATGTTGGTTATCATTTTTTTTTCTGAGTTTCCCCATTAACCCCACCCCCTCCCCCATTACCCCACCCCTCTCCCCCAATACCCCCTCCCCCATTACCCCACCCCTCTCCTCCAGTACCCCCTCCCCACCCCTCTCCCCCATTTACCCCCACCCTTCCCCCATTACCCCCAAGGGGGGAAGGGGGCTGGCACCTTGCAAAGGATTTACTTTAATTTTTTTTGAAGGGGGCTGGCACCTTGCAAAGGATTTACTTTAATTTTTTTTTGGTTACATATATATATATCGCATCTATTTTTCTGAGTTTCCGCATTAACCCCACCCCCTCCTCCATTACCCCACCCCTCCCCCATTTTGTGCCAAAATTATGATTAAAAATGAAGAAATGGGAATAACTGTACCCCTAAAAAGGGGGGCAGGATTTATGTTAGGGAATTTTTTTAGCATGGGCACTGCATAATAAAAAGACGCATCGAATGGTGAAAACCGCATTGTTCTACACCAATTCTAGCGACCTGTAGGTGTGCGCAAAAAAACTGTTACATATATATATATATAAGGCTTCATTTCTGAAATAGTATATTAGACTAGCAAAAGGTCGGCGCTACGCGCCGATTTTGCTAGATCTGCGGTGCTTCGGCTGAATTGTGGGCCTACGGCGTATTTTATTTTGAACATCAGTAGCCTTTTATCTGGATATCATTCCTAATCCTCTCACCTTGGGCCTCAGTAATTGGGGTGCCTGCGGCCTTCCAGTTACTGGCAAACCAATGATTCATTCAATAAAACTACAGAAAAGAACGTAGCCATGAAAATCTAAAGCTTCACAAATCTTAATACTGGCAAACCAATTATTCATTCAATAAAACTACAGAAAAGAACGCAGCCATGAAAATCTAAAGCTTCACAAATCTTAATACAATGAACTCGGATTTGAAGCCTAAGATTTTCATGACTGCGTTCATTTCTATAGTTTTATTGACCAAATAACTGAACCGACAGTAATTGGGGGCCCTGCGGCCCGCCAAATCATAGTTTTCATTGTTTCGAGTGCATCAATAATATTGTTATAGTGTTCCATTAGTTGTGATAAGCATGATCTTCCTGACCGGAATCGATGTTGGTTATCATTTTTTTTTCTGAGTTTCCCCATTAACCCCACCCCCTCCCCATTACCCCACCCCTCTCCCCCAATACCCCCTCCCCATTACCCCACCCCTCTCCCCCAATACCCCCTCCCCCACCCCTCTCCCTCATTTACCCCACCAATTTTTTTTTTCTGAGTTTCCCCATTAACCCCACCCCCTCCCCCATTACCCCACCCCTCTCCCCCAATACCCCCTCCCCCACCCCTCTCCCCCATTTAACCTCACCCTTCCCCCATTACCCCCAAGGGTGGAAGGGGGCTGGCACCTTGGAAAGGATTTACTTAAATTTTTTTTTTGGTTACATATATATATCGCATCTATTTTTCTGAGTTTCCCCATTAACCCCACCCCCTCCCCCATTACCCCACCCCTCCCCCATTTTGTGCCAAAATTATGATTAAAAATGAAGAAATGGGAAGAACTGTACCCCTAAAAGGGGGGGGGCAGGATTTATGTTCGGGAATTTTTTTTTAGCATGGGCACTGCGCAATAAAAAGACACATCGAATGGTGAAAACCGCATTGTTCTACACCAATTGTAGCGACCTGTAGGTGTGCGCAAAAAACTGTTACATATATATATATAAGGCTTCATTTCTGAAATAGTATATTAGATGTTATTCCTATCCCTTCGTTTAAAGGTCCTCAGTATCTGACCCAGATATTCTCTTTTCTCTGTTTACTGCTATCTTATTTTGTGTTTCAAATTTCGCATCATCACTCATTACAACTCCTAAATCTTTGGCTTTAGAATTTCTCTGAATTTCCTGTCCATTTGGGGTATAATATTCCATGGATTTTAGGTCTTCTCTTTTTCGGTACCGTAACAGCTGAAATTTCTCAGTGTTAAACTTCATATTGTTGTCTTTCGTCCAATTGTAGATTTTGTTCATGTCGGTTTGTAGAGATCCTATATCTTCTGGGTGTATATATATATATATATATATATAATATATATATATATATAATATATATATATATATATATATATATATATATATATATATATATATATATATATATATATATATATATATATATATATATATATATGTTATTCAGGTCTGAGAAATGTGGAAAAAGGAGCTGCGAAATGAAACCTTTTTTACTTCTTCGGTCTGTAAATGACACAAAAGGACACTCATTAGGGTCTCAACAACCCAACAGAATAGAGTCGCTTACAGTACGTGTTTATTTGGAGTCCATTTGCATATATATATATATATATATATATATATATATATATATATATATATCATTGATTTGAAGATAATTTGTTTTATCGTTTCGTTCGTAATTGCAAAAGTAATTTTATTGCTCTCATAGTTTGTGGTTGTTAAAATTAGAAAATAACCGAAATGAGAGATTATTGTCGATGAAATCGAAATTTTCATCCATTGCAATCAAACTATTTATTTTTATAATCTCGTTACAAAGAAAATGGAGAGGAAAGGGGAAATGGTAATTGAGAGAGAGAGAGAGAGAGAGAGAGAGAGAGAGAGAGAGAGAGAGAGAGAGAGATGATTTATACATTTCAAAATATCCCGAAAAATTACAAAATAATAATTTATGCGACTTTAAGTTTTATTTTTTCTGTTTATTAATTTCTCCAGTTATATATATATATTATATAATACGCCTTCGTTGAATGCAATTTAATATATATTATCAGTTTACACTCTATATGGCAAGCAAACATAAGCCGAATAGTATCCTTTGAGGTAAAACAAGCAGAGGTAATATTGCAAAAGTGGAAAACTGTTGATCAAAGAAGCGTTGTATCTGTGTCTCTAGAGCTTAAATCACTCGTTCCCTTTGATGTTATTATGAGTTTCATTATACAGTAGATAATGAATCACAAACTGATGAAGGGGAACTCGCGAAGATACTGAAGTTTGGTGAAATTTCTTACAGCATTAGTTATTAGATTACTCTTATTAACTATACACCCTATGGCTTTTACCTTTGTACTTTTGTATATGCGTAACAATTAAACAGTGGCTAGTCATGCACCGAACTGATTTTTTCAGACATTTGTGACTAATTTCAAGAAAATATTACTGTACGTTCTGCTGTGTTAACAAGGTACGATAAATTAATATACTTAACTTGCCATATTTATGTATATTAATATTCTAATATACGAGCTACATATTTTTTAATTAAATAATAAATGATATCATTGCTTATATAAACTCTGTATATATATATATACTTTCTTGCTGAAATGGAATTAGGACCATATTCTGAAACGTGTGTGTGTGTATATATATATATATGCCCCTAATGATGTTGAAAATTACCTGCACATATACCTTTAATTAATTTTGCGCGACTTAAAAAGAAGTGAAAATATATTTGGTGTTGCGGCCAGGACACGTTCATTTAATTTTGGAAAATGCTGAAATACTCTTTTATTGGAAATATTTGTTTTCTTTTGAAATTTTTCGTTGAGGTGTTTTTATTATTATTATTATTATTATTATTAAAAAATCTATGCCGTTGCGGGCATGTTTTAGGTCATACATCCGGTCTCTTCCCACCGTATGTCATTCCCATTCCACTTTTCGTCCAAGGATAATAAATCCAAAAATGGGAATCTCAAAGAGAGGCAATTCTCAAATTGATCCATTCCCATTCCCACTATAGGATTTCCCACTTCATGATAGAATTTTTATATAAAATACCTCTCGTGCCCGCAACTGGGTCACTGCCTCTTTTTACGCTTGCTTTCTCATATGAGGAAACTCTTTCCCTCACATCTAAAATTCTCGCTTCGAGCATTGAATGAGAGAGAGAGTGGAAAGTACATTCACACAAGCAAAACGTAACAGAAAAATAAGAAATTTTTTGTTTTCATAAAACTTCTTAAGCCATTTTATTATTTTTACCTACAAATAATTAAGTTACATTTTGACAGGTAACTTTCATTTGAGGTTTTATTATTATTATTATTATTATTATTATTATTAGTAGTAGTAGTAGTAGTAGTTAATTTCAGGTAACTATATTGACTATTATTACTATTGTATTATTAGTAATTTACTAGTAGTGCAGCAGTATTATTATTATTACTTAACTAACATAACTATAACTATTGTAACTACAAATAAATATCTGTTATTTTTCCTTTTATTATTATTATGATTATCGCTCATTTCTTTTTGAATTTAAATTACCACTGGGGGTTCTGTGTCCTATGTGAATTACCACTAGTGGTTCTGTGTCCCATGTGAATTACCACTGGGGGGTTCTGGGCCCCATGTGAATTACCACTGGTGGTTCTGTGTCCTATGTGAATTACCACTGGTGGTTCTGTGTCCTATGTGAATTACCACTGGGGGTTCTGTGTCCTATGTTTACTGCCCTAATAATGTTATTTGAAAACAACAACTTCAAATCGGCCTTTCCATATGGTTCTCAGTTCTCACTCATAACTTACTTTAGAAGTCTCATTGTTTATAATGTGCCTCATTTATACTATATTTATCACACCTGATTAACAAAGTCGAAATTCATAGAAACTGACATCGCTCGATTTGTTTATTAATATTAATATTATTTATATCGTTCTTTTTTGTAATTCTTAGTTTTAACGTTTCACTTCAATAACACAATTTCACAAATTCAAACTGTTATTCTTGCCTTAACTTGAAAATATCTGTTTCTGGTCAATTTTAATGCGCTGAATTCAAATCTGCAAATAAAAATGCTGTATCGCCCAACATTTTTAAGAGAATCATTAAAAACAAAATAAGTAATTTATTTAGGTTAAAACTTGAATTTAGGATAGAACTTAAAAGTGAATTTTTTAAATATTAATTTTTAATTTTTATCTGATACACAAAAATAAAAATAAAAAAATAAAAATTAAAAATTAATATTTAAAAATTTCACTTTTAAGTTCGAACCTAAATTGTAGTGTTAAAATGTGTCCTCAAGAAAGGACGCTAAGCGTTAATGGGTTAACCTTTTAAAAATGCTTCCTTTTTGCCTTGCGTTTATGACTTGCATCGGGAGTCTCGCTGATTAATTAAGGACCAGCAGTAGTCAGCCAGCATATTTGGGTTCCACTTTCCTACATATCTTTTTTCCATGCTAGAAATATCCTGATGGAACTTTTCACCGTGTTCGTCGCTGACCGCACCTAAGTTTTGTGGAAAAAATCCAAGTGTGAATGGAGAAAATGGATCTTCAATCCCACAAAAACAGTGGGTGATGGACCAATATGAATGCGATTTTTTAAATCAGCACATGCCTTATACCAAGGCAAAAATCAGTGTTTATCAGTGTAATCAATCTATATAACAGTCTCGAAATTTATTTACAAAAAATATGAGATTGAGGTTCATAACCGACTTTTCCTTATTTGAGAATCAAGAATTCTTTACGTCTTAAGAGGATTATTTACAAAAAATAAAGAAACATAAATAACAAAAAATAACAATTAACAAGCTTATTTACTTATGACCACATTCCTCCACAAGATCAAAGTTCATACGCACATACTGTAGCATGTACGAATTATATAACGAAAGATTTAATTTTATTTCATCTATTTTTATTTTTATTTTAAACCACTAGTCCTCTCTTTATCGTATGTCCTATTCGTTACACTTGTCTCTGGATATAAGCACGTCTTCTAAAATGCATATACAAATACAGTGGAGCTCATAAGTATTTGTACAGAGAAATATTTCAGTTATATTTCTCTTTATCTTTAGTACCATGCATAGGATAGTTATGAAAAATTTACCGTTCGTTTCGAAAATTTTAACAAATAAAAAAAAAATTAGTTTAACTCCAAATGTAAAACAACAAAAATTTTTGAGGAAAATAGAAAAACGTTAAAATGCAAAAGTTTTCGTACCTTTACTTACAAAATTATTTAATACTTTGTGTGTCCACCTTTTGCTTGAATGACTTCAGTGATTCGTTTTGAGTATTTTGCTACAAGGTTTCGACATCTCTCAGTAGAAATTTTAGCTCATTCTTCTAAACAAGTTGTTGCAATGCGTTCACATTCGAAGGGTCTTGCGGACAGCTTTTTTTTCAAATCAAATCATAAATTCTGGATTAAATTGAGATCTGGGATTTGACTGGACCACTTGTGAAGCTTGAAATTTTCTTACTTTTATGTTTTGGATCGTTATCTTGTTGCAATACCCAATTACGACCCATTCGCAACTCCCAAACTGGAAGCAATACATTTTCTTTTAAAATTCCATATTTCTTCGAATTCAAGATTCTATTGATGGCAACAAGCTTTCCTGGACCAGAAGCACTAAAGCATCTCTAAAGAAGCACACTACTAACACCATGTTTTTTTCCACGAATGCAGGTATTTGATTTCCGTCAAACATACTGTTCCTCATTATTTCCGAATAATGTAATTTAGGTCGCGTCTCTCCAGAGAAATGTCTTCTAGGATGCAAATCCATCATTTTGATGATCATTGGTGTACTTTAAACGAGCTTCTTTGTGTGCGTTTCGCAGCAAAGGTTCTCTTCGTGCAACTCTTCCATGCAAACCATTGTTTCTCAATGTACGACGTATAGTAGAGGGATGGACATCGATCTTAGACAGTCTTAATGTTTGGCAAATATCACCTGCAGTAACTCGTGGATTCGCAGCAGCCATTCTTTCAATCCGTCTAACTGTACGTCCTGAAATCTTGCAAGGTCGTCCACACCATGGTAGAGTTTTGATTGTTCCAAAGCCTTTCGATTTCTGTATATCTGCAGCAATCATCGTAAATGGGATTTAAAGTTCTTCTAATATCTTCCTATAACTCTTTCTAGACTCGTGTGCAGAAATAATTGCTCTCTTAAGATCTGCAGACAGCTCTTTACTGTGACGACCCATTGCTTACTCATGGATTGTACAGTCATCCGTCTTCCATGAAGATTCACAGAAAAATTCTAGAATTAAGAACTGCCAACGGTCTCTAATCAATAAACAGCCAACTACTGATAAAAATTTTAAATTCTTTAAGCCTCTCAAATCTACACGTCCCCATCTCCTCGGAGCGAAGGGTTTTATAGGCACAAATTCTTTAAGCCTAAGGTGGCCACAAAAAATATTAAAGTATTTTGTAAATAAATGTACGAAAATTCTTGCATTTAAATTTTTATTTTTATTTTCTTCAAATCCTTTGATGTTTTACATTATATGTTAGAGTTGAACTAGTATTTTTATTTAATAAATTTTTCAAAACGAACAGTAAACTTTTCATAACTATCGTACGCATGATACAAAAGATATGGACGAATATAACTGAAATATTTCTCTGTACGAGTACTTATGAACTCCACTGTATGTATATATATATATATATATATATATATATATATATATATATATATATATATATATATATATACACACACGTCGGTATAAGAAGTGCTATCCAGTAATCTTAATCTATTTTCTCACTTACCTTACTACTCGGAAATCAAATGTTTCTATATACTCTATATGGCGCTAATGAGCTCCTATTATAATTTAGTGTCCTTCATTCTCATTAAATTTTTACTGTAATATCTCCTTCATATGGCACATACTAATTAAGTGTAAGTTTTCCTGCTCTTCTTTAAATTTTATTCTTCTCTACGTGTTCTCATACTCTCAAATCTCCACTTTCTTGCATATTCTCTCAAATCTACACGTCCCCCATCTCCTCGGGGAGAAGGATTTTATAGGCACAAATTTTATTGATAAAGATTCGTAATACTTATCTCTCAACGACTTTAACGCCGCTAAATCGAATGATGGTCACTTATCAGTGTTGAACCTTAACATCAGAAGTCTTGTTAAACATCACGCTGACCTCAAAGATACATTAACTTCAATTAAAAATAATTTTCTTGTAATTACATTCACAGAAACTTTCAAACAGAACCCTTATACGCATCTCTTTCCCTCAGAGAACTATATTTGTTTACATTTTCCGCAGAGAAAGAAGAGGAGGCGGCAACCGAATTTACATAAAAAATACCATAAAATGCAAAAAAAATTACCCACTCTGTACTGCAGAATCCAACATCGAAACATGCGCCATAAATCTTACTTTCAACAAAACTAGGATCAATGAAAGAAAGCCACCCCCAGCCTTCTTTAGTTAGCTTTATAAGGCTAACTAACGAAAATATAACGACCTAACCTAACCAATCGTCAAGGGCGTACAGTTGACCTAACGATTGGTTAGGTTAGGTCGTGATATTTTCGTTAGTTAGCCTTATAAAGCTAACTAAAGAAGGCTGGTGGTGGCTTTCTTTCATTGATCCCAAAACTATTCTCAACATGCTGGCAATATACAGGCCACCTAACTGAAGCGCAAATAACTATATTAGTACCTTACAGTATCTAGTCAGTCATCAAGCCCTAAAGAGCTCGCGCTCTTTCATCCTTGGGAATTTTAATATACACTGCGCCCTCGATATATGCGAGGGATAGGTTCTACTAAAACCTCGCATAATGCAAATTCGCATATATCGAACTTATAGTTAAATGAAAAAATAGGGATGTGTTCCACAACCAGTTTTTTTTTTACTCTCCCGGCACCTCCAACAATAAATATGCCACTTTTTTATACCCAAAATATTGAACAAGATAACAGTAATGCTATATTACATCAATACTGTACAGTATAAATATTAAAGGACGTAGTAAGCCTAATAAGACATACGCTACCAACGAAAAAGCACTGGAAAAAGCATTCAAAAATAGTGAAAAACACAACACAGTCTAGAGCACAACGCACACACACCAACACGCTATAACGGTTTATGCGAGACTGTTGTTGTTTGGCGGGAACATGTCGGTGCACTCAGCGGCCTCAGCAATATTTCACACTAGGTGGCGCATAAATGCAAATTTTTTCCGCATATACTGAATTCTTGGTAGAAATAGGGTCTTCGCATAACACCGAATTCGCATATGCTGAAGACACATATATCGAGGGCGCAGTGTAGATTTAATGAAAATAGGTACAGACTGCTTTGCTAAATCAATAGTGAACATAATGATCAGTCAAAGTTATGACCTGCGTAACCAGACCAACATGCCCCCTTACCAAATCTCCTCTTATCTACCACATATGGTCATATATAGACCAACAATACGTACATAACACGGGGATACTCCCTGCAGGCATAACCGACCACCTCCCAAATTTCGTCACAATCAAAACAACGACAAACTAAAGTTCACAAATGTTAAATTCAGAAAATAACAAGGCATAATCAACTTACTAAAATAAACTCCAAACAAAATTAAGTGAAGTACGTTTCGACTTCATTCACAACCCACATACAGATATAAGCACCAAATTTGAAAAATTTCAGGAAACACTATGGTCTGCTTTTAATGAATCTTGCTCCATCGCTGACAAGAATATTCCTACTGGTGGAATCAACAATCCTTGGTTGACCCCAAGTCTATCGACATCCATTAAACAGAAACAAAATATACAAAAATGTGAAGGAAGTTCTACTCCCAAAAGAAGTTTATACTCACTATCGAAACAGACTTAATTCATTAATACTCAAAGCAAAAGCTAAGTACTATAAACATAAATTTGAAAAATACAATGGCGACTCCAAACAATACTGGAACCTCATTAACAAATCCATTAATAAAATACCAACAAAACCCTCTACCACTGAGAAATTATTAATAAATATTAGCTCATAACAAACAAAACAAATATTTTAAATACTTTCAAAGAGTTTTCCATCGAAGTGGGAGCCAATCTCGCTTCTGATATACCCCCACTACGCAATCTTTCGATACGTACTTAGGGCCCCCCTCCCACACTCTTTCTTCCTATCCCCTATTACAAAACACGACTTATTGATAGACAGAAAAAATTGAAAAATAAAGGTTATACACGGAACACAATCCCAAACAGAATTTACAAAGAGTGCGCGAACTTAATTGCATCCAAGTTGTTAAAGCTCATAAATCTATTCATTCAAACGGTGTCTTCCCAGACTGCCTAAACAAACCTAGAGCCCTATTTATAAATCAGGAGATAAATAAATTGTATTATTGATATTATTATCGTTGTTGTTATTATTATTTTCCATTATTATCCTACTATACTATGTACAGTGTGTCCGTAATGTCATGGTGGGATTTTAAATAGCTATATTATTGCAACGAAACATGATAATGAGATGAAAAAAAGGCAAATTGAAGAACAACTCTAAAAGAATAACTTTATTTAACGTAGTTCGATATGGGCTCCTCTGGTAGCCCTGCAGACATCTAGGCGATGATTCAATTCCAGCCACACACGCCCAAGAACATTAGGAGTGACGGATGCGATAGCTTCCGTGATTCGCTCGTGCAGTACCCCAATAAATTGGGGTACTGCAAAATGTTCCAACATGCGAGGTAGTTGTGTGACGTCACAGTGGGTTCCGCGAAGAAAAATGGGCCAATCACTCGATCTCGTGCTAGAGCACACCACACATTAACTTTCGGGCTATTACGCTCATGTTCACCATAGGCATGTGGACAGCCTAGACTAACTACGAGATAAAGGTTAAGCTTAGCCTAGACTAACTACAAGATACAACTTTGAGAGTTGTTCTTAAATTTGGCATTGTTTCATCTCATTATCATGTTTCGTTGCAATAATATAGCTATTTAAAATCCCACCATGACTTTACGGACACACATCACCGCCTAGATGTCTGCAGGGCTACCAGAGGAGCACATATCGAACTACGTTAAATAAAGTTATTCTTTTAGAGTTGTTCTTCAATTTGCCTTTTTTTCATCTCATTATCATGTTTCGTTGCAATAATATAGCTATTTAAAATCCCACCATGACTTTACGGACACACTGTATATTAGGGTATATTAGGGTGGTCCAAAATTTGGGCTAAAATTTCAAAATAGTTGGAAATGCTCTCCACATGGCTGCTCTTATTCCTTTAGATGTGAAGTGATTTTGCGCAAAATATTTGTCGATTCCGTACATAATAAGAAGTCGCTATAATTTTCACATTTTCAATTAATTAATTAGCTAATCATTTTCTACCCGCTTCATTTTTAGAGGACGCGGCAGTCACGCCACATTGACTCCGCCCACCTTTCAGAGGATGATACAATTGTTCGATTTCTTGTATAATGCTGTTTGTGAATCAGACAAATCATTTACTTGTGCATCATTTCAAGTTTAAACTTGTTGGAGGACGGTTGTAAGTTCGTTCAAACTTCAAGAGCTTAGGAATAGTATCTCATGTAAGTATTAATTCATATATATATATATATATATATATATATATATATATATATATATATATATATATATATGTATATATATATATATATATATATATATATATATATATATATATATATATATATTATTAATTCATATATATAATTATTAATTCATATACAGGGTGTCCGAGAATTATCTGTACAATTTTTGGCTGTTATTAAAAGTCAACCATGAAGTGTAGAAACAGATAATTCTCGGACACCCGGTATATTAAGTATTAATTCATATGTATTATATTTATTCAGTATATATATATATATATATATATATATATATATATATATATATATATATATATATATATATATATATGTATATAATTATGTTCTTTATATGCAAATTTATAACTGGTAAGGATGTTGCTATTAAATTAAATTATTAAAATTGTAAGGTATATATCTTATGTCTCTTGAAGTTTATTATTTACTTATTCTTAAATATATTTTTAAAAATTTGGCTATCTTCCTACCCATCAACCACCACTGTAACCAATTTTTTTACTTTATTTATTTTGACTTTGCAATTTTTTACTTTAACACTTATATAATTGTGCTTTGGTGCTAAACGGTTAATGCATTATTTTTTCTCATTTTTCAGGTTATGGCTAGAAGTACTCGCTCATCTGCAGAAACGTGGGTTCTAGGAAATCCCAGCAACGAGTTATCAACTGCATACCCACATGTGGTGATGTGCTTCGTTTGGTTCAGTTTCACCACGATGAACAGTCCAAGACCTTGAAAGAGAGCTACATCTTGGCCTGCAAAGAGACCCTGCAAGTATAGCAGAGAGCAAGGATTCCTACACAGCGAGTCGATTCCTGCGTTAGGAAGCTGTCAAAGCTGTACGAAGAGTTCCTTGCTTTGAAGAAAAACCGCAAGACGCAGCTACAAAGATGCAAAGTGAAAGAGAGCATGTTCCAAGAGACTCTCTCAGAACTTTTCGACGTTGCCTCGAAGGACGCCTTGAAGGTGATAGACAATGAAGAAGACCGCCAATTCCTGATGATGCAACGAGAAGACGTCTTTTCCTGCAGTATAGCAGGCTCTGACAAGATTAATTTTGCCAAGGAATACCGCAAGAGATGTCGACAGGAGAAAGATGCTGACAAAGCTGTAAGGTACAAAGAAAGAGAGGCTGCATTCCAGGCTGGAGCTGCTGCTCTTCCATCATCCAGCACATCCACTTCATCCTCTGAAGAATTCAACGCTGAAGACGATGATTATCGTCCGTCGACTTCGACCGGAAGAGCAGATGTACACTCTCATCCTCTGAAACGAAAAAATATCTTCACATCACCAGATGTGGTTGCTGCTCTTGATCGCGTCAACCTTCCCGATCGAGGAGCAGTCTTCGTTGCTGGATCAGTCGCTCAAGCCCTGGGCTATGATATTTCTACAATGACTCTTTCACGCAGCTCCATCCGTCGTTCAAGAAGGCAAGCAAGGCAGGCAGCAGCCAAAGAGGATCAAACTTCGTTTCTGTCGAAAGACCCCTTCTTCTTCACTGGGATGGGAAACTACTTTCCGACATCGGCGGCGCGAAGGAAACAGCCGAACGAACCGCGGTAATCGTTACGGGAAATGGGATGGAAAAACTCCTAGCCGTGCCAAAATTACAACGAGCTACAGGAGAAGAACAGGCCAAGGCTTGCATTTCGACGATTGATGACTGGAATCTTCGCGGTGAGATCCAAGGTCTCGTATTTGAGACAACTGCGTTTAATAGTGGCCTTCACAGGGGAACCTCTACCATGATTGAAGAAGCAGTAGGGAGGTAACTTGTCTGGATCGCTTGTCAACATCACATCCTTGAAGTCGTCTTGTCACACACCTGCAACGCACTTCTTGGACCCACAGGTGGCCCGGAAATGACTCTTTAAACGTTTTCCGAAAAAATGGCCATCACTTCAGAAGGATTCCTTCACGAAGGCTTCAAACAACCTATTCAGAGATCCTAAGATGTTCCAGCTTCGAGAGGAAATGATCCAGTACTTCACAAAGGCACTGGAGTCTAAACAATCACGTGATGACACGAGGAATTGCTGCGACTCTGCCTCATCTTGCAAAAGTACCCAAATCAGACCATTTCCAAAGCAGCATCCACAGCTCTTCAACGGCACCTGTGGTATCTTGGAGAGCATCTCATCGGCCTTGCGTTCTTCGATCCTAGAGTCGACGCCGAGACGAAACGGAAGATGGTCGTAAACCTCCAACGTAACGAGAATACCACTGTTACTCGTCGATTGAAGCTTGAAGGAAACATGGAAGATTTGAATTTGTATGAAATGGTCACGAAAAGGACCCTGGGAATCTTCAATCTGTTAAAGAAAGAAAGAAGCAAGGCAGCGGAGGATACCTTCCTGAGGACCGATCCCAATTCCTGGACGGAGGATGATTGCTTTCAAGAGTTTCGACGCATAGCGATCAACCTAAAAGTTGTCAATGATTCGGCGGAAAGGGGTATCGCCCTTATCAAGGCATACATCTTTAACGAAGGATGAAGAACAAAAACAGTTCATCCTCCGATTATTAGCAAAACATCGCCAAGACTACTCATCGTCTTCGAAGGAGTCAGTGATGAAGCGTTAATCTAGTAATGATGTATAATTTAGTGGTGGATCGGATGTCAGTTTTTCAACATCTGCGGATGCGGATATTTAGTTAATCTATCAATATAATATAGAATTATGAATAGATGACATAATTTTTCAAATTTCGTGATATTACTATTATGGTAGGCAACGCATAAGAATTAAAATTAATATTTTCATTATGATAAAAATAACTTTCTCAAGAGTTTCAGCCACAGAAAATTCAATGAAACAAGTTTCATTCAATTTTCTGTGTTACCAGGTATTTATATTTTGAGGTTTATATATTTGTTTGTTCATTAATAATTCACTGGTCGACAAAATCGAACTTTTTATTTGTCATGTGAACAAAAATGGGTGGATCTTATAGGTTTTTTACCGCTGAGTTCAAAAATAGCCTCAAAATTTTTCTATCACCCACCAATATTGAGTGACTCGAATATGAAATTTGGACTAATTTATAGGCGTAATAGCAATATCAAAGTAGAAAATGCATATTGAATTCACCTAAAAGGTGGCTACTGATGATTTATGCTTGTATTCCGCCTCTGGGCCATCCCTTGACAATGTCCAGCAGTAGTCATCCAACATGCTCGAGCTCCACTTGCCCTGGTATCGCTTCTCCATCGTGGATATTTGTTGATGAAAGCGTTCCCCATGCTCATCACTAACATCGCCTAAGTTTGTTGGGAAGAAGTCGAGATGTGAGTCAAGAAAATGAATTTTCAACATGTTGCACCCCACGTCTTTGTAGGCCTTGAGAAGTTCTTCACCAAGTGACTCTTAATTTTCGGCCTTGAAGTTTCCGAGGAAATTTGTGTTCACTACTTTAAATGCTCTCCAAGCTGCTCCTTCAACTTCACTTAGAGTTTCATCAAACGCGCTCTCTCTCATGATTTCTCTAATTTGCGGGACCACAAATATCCCTTCTTTGATTTTGACCTCGCTGATCCTCGGAAATTTCTGTTTCAAGTAGAGACCCCCCTCCCCCCTGCCATTTTGATCCATAGCCTTAACAAAATTTTCCATTAAACCAGGTTTAATATGTAGTGGTGGCAAATAACTTTTTTGGATTAAGAAGAGGTGAACTGGTGAAGTGGCTTGTCGAAGTGGCCATTGTTTCTTTGAGTAAAGGCTTTCCCGTGCTCTGCTGTCCCATTCACAGAGGAAACAACAGAATTTCGTATAACCCAGTTGTAAACCAAGAAGAAGTGCAATCACTTTCAAGTCTCCACAGATATGCCAAGAGTATTTATCATATTGGATATGTTTTACAAGCAGGTGCATATTGTCGTATGATTCCTTCATATGTACGGCATGTGCTAATGGAACTGAAGGGTATTTATTTCCATTATGGAGTAATACAGTTTTTAAACTCAGCTTCGAGGAATCAATAAATAGGCGCCATTCGTTTGGATCATGTTGTTGGCCAAGGGTTTTCATGAGAGGGTAGAAAGTTTCTTCGATGCTTGCGGTAAAAAGATATCTTAGTGCCTTTTTCTTGAAGATTCCAACCTTTCAACCTGGAAGCCGAAAGTAGTTCGGATTGATCTTTTGATAATTCCAGATCACAGACAAACTCGCTCAGGTCTGCTTGAGATATTAAGTGAGAGGCTCTGTCGATGAACAAGATGGTTCAAACATTGGATCAACATCGTCGGTCAGTAAACCATGTTGAGCTTCGTCATTACCATTGTACATCAATTTCTTTTTCATCATCTAAACTCCACGTTTCCGGTGGCCTTGGTACTGGCAAATGTTTATGTAAAACAGGCCTTATGGCTGATGGTAAATTTGGTATTGTACCATATGTTTAGATTTTGCAGTAATGCCTAGTATATTTGTTAAGCAGAAATAACAATCCGTTAAATGGTCTTTCGGCTCTCTCCATATCATCGGAACAGCAAACGGCATTTGACGAGACCCATTTAGCCAGCCTGTCAGAAGTCTTAAACACGTAATACAGCATATATGAGGTGCCTACGTCTTGCTCTGTTTCCCTACCTTGCAACCAAAATAAAGTTCGTATGCTTTTTTGACGAGAGGGGTGAAATTTCGCCTTTGAAATTTAAGTGTTAACTCTCTGCACACATAACAGAAACAGTTTGGATGATTGACACACTTGCGTGGCATTCTGTCATGAAACAATACGAACGCACTGACACAAAAAATGATTAAGGAAAATCACGAATAAAATACACGATGTTCACTGAGTGAAATCAAATGAGTAACTGACAAATGAAAGTCAACAGTGACGTGTAGCAACTTATAAGCAGAGGAAGAGGAAGGGGCAGACCCCGCCCCCTTCCTATTCTCACTCAAATCCTAAGTAATGTAAATTCGTGTGTCACTCTAAAACTGCGGGTGATAGAAAAAATTCTGTTTTCATTTTCGTAATCAACGTAAAAAATTACACATAGTTCAAGTAAAAATATCTGTGACAAAAACTTTGTTGACCAGTGATATAATTAATACTTTTCATGAAATGTGCATGACTGGGCCTTATAAGCTACTTTATAAGCTAATTTAATTGTAAATTGCATAATTTATTAGAGGTAATATCCGCATAACATCCGCAGTCAGAAGTGCGGATGCGGATGTTAAAAAATGATGCGGATATCCGGTCCACCACAAATGTATATTATAAACGAATGATAAATGTAATTTTCTATTAAACATATCATTTTTGGTCTTTAAAAATTAATTTGTTTTCTTTAAGAGTTATTCTGTTTCTAAAAAAAATAAGCTGTTTTCTTTGAGATTTAATCTGTTTTCAAACAAATAAACTAGTATTTGCCCTTGTTTTTTAATTTTTTTACCGAGAAGATCAATCCACTAGAAAATGAGTAATAAAATGAAATTCATAGCGACCAGTAAATATCATTCAATTAGGCTGAAATTTGGCATGGAGATGTTTGATAGAGATAGGAACAGGAGCAGCCATGTGGAGGTAAAAAATTAAAAAAAATTATTTTTTGAACCACCCTACTCTATATATATATATATATATATATATATAGGTACTTCGTATTATCGGGACTACCAAACTGTTTATTATGTATTTTTGCTCTCGTCATCTTCGTTTAAACTAACGAAAATATCACAACTTAACCTAACCAATCATCAAGGGCGTACAGTTGACCTAACCGGGCATTCAGTTGACCTAACTGGGCATTCAGTTGACCTAACCGGGCATTCAATTAACGTAACAGGTTAATATTGGTTATTTCACCTAAATATCTTCTGATCTTTTCGTATTAGGCACCCACTGTCACATTTCGGGCAAGTTAAGGATGCGAGAATAACGCCGTAATTGATAAAAACATCCAGTGTCAACATTCGTGTCAACTGAATGCCCGGTTAGGTCAACTGTACGCCCTTGATGATTAGTTAGGTTAAGTTGTGATATTTAGTTTAAACGAAAATGACGAGAGCAAAAATGCATAGTAAACAGTTTGGTAGTCCCGATAATACGTAAGTACCTATATATATATATATATATATATATATATATATATATATATATATATATGTATATATATATATATATATATATATATATATATACAGGGGTTGGACAAAATAATATGAACACCTTGATAAATGGCGGTTTTTATTCTTAATATGGAGTTGGTCCTCCTTTAGCGGCAATAACAGCTGCAATGTGTCGGGGAATTGATTCATACAGCTTTTGGACAGTGGCTAGAGAAATCCTGAGCCATTCTTCGAGCAAACCCTGCTCCAGTTCCTCCAAAGACGCCGGCGGTGGGAATCGGCTTCTGACCTGCTGCTCCAACTGACACCACAGATGCTCGATAATGTTAAGATCCGGGGATTGTGGAGGCCAATCCAAGCGTTCTACTTCACTAACATGCTCTTCAAACCAGTTTTTAACGACCCCAGCGGTGTGGATTGGTGCATTATCATCCTGGAAGACGGCGCCGCCATTGGGAAACAGCGTTTGAACCATGGGATGGACCTGGTCAGCCAATATTGACAGATAGACCTGGGCGTTAACCAGGGCCGGATTAACCATTAAGCAAAATAAGCCCGTGCTTTGGGTATCAAGGGAAGGGGGGCACCACAGAAATTTTCCATTGTCGGATTTACCATGGATTTATTATACTATTATAATCGCGGCTTATAGCCTATAAGCTGTTGAAAACTGAATTATATATATTCATTTTCTTTTCTAAGTGATGTGCCACATAATGTCACCACTTCATCATCTACTGAAATTGAAAGGTATTCTCAGGGTTGTAAAAAGATGATTGATGCTTACCCAGAGGACTTGAACACTAATTTCTCTGCTGAGCTTCAGCAGTTTCACTCATATGTGTGCCATAAGTTCAGTGCAAAAAAAAATGTAAAAACAAGATTCAGTCATGCTGAACTTTATAAAATAATTGTAGAAGACAATATTGAGTGTGCCTTCCCAAATGTAGAAATTGCCTTTCGTATATTTTTAACATTAATGGTCACAAATTGCAGCTGAGCGTTCATTTTCTCAGTTGAAGTATATTAAAAATACCAACAGAACAACTATGCAACAAGGCAGGCTGGATGCCTTATCTCTACTAAGTATAGAAGCAGATGTGTTACGTAAGATTAGTTTTGAGGATCTGATCAAAGACTTTGCAATTAAAAAAAGTAGGAGAAAACTTTTCAAATATAAATGAAGTGGAAGTATACAAAAATAAACATTATTTTCCATCTTACTGTAAGTTTTGTTTCATTTCAAAAAATAACATTTTATTTTATGGTTTATTTTTGTTTATATTTTGAATTACATATATATGGGGCACCAAAATCTTTTAAGTGCTTAGGGCCTCTAAAGGTCTTAATCCGGCCCTGGCGTTAACCCTACCATGCAGTACTACAGCTGGGCCAAGAGTATTCCACGATATTGCTGCCCAAACCATCACAGATCCGCCTCCATGCTTAACGGTTGGGGTCAGGCAGTCGGGGTCATAAGCATCTTTAGGCTGTCTCCAGACGTAAACTCGACCGGAACATGGAAATAGCGTAAAGGAGGATTCGTCGGAGTAGACTACATTCTTCCACCGGTCAATTGACCAATTCTTATGGTCATTACACCATTTTCTGCGCCGCTCAATGTTGATGTGCGAAAGGAAGGGTTTGGCAATTGCAGCCCTCCCATGGTATCCAGCTCCATGGAGCTCGCGACGTACAGTTCTGGTCGATACCGGGCTTGCAAGATGCTGGTTAAGCTCTGCAGTCACTTTTGGAGCTGTGGTCTTATGGTTCTTTGTCACAATGCGCTTTAGCACCCGGCGGTCTCGATCACACAGCTTCTTCTTGCGTCCACTATTGCATTTGTCGGTGCTTGTCTTTCCATGGTTTTGGTATGCAGACATGACCATAGAGACAGTTTCTCTGGATACATTGAACATCTGAGCGGTTTTCGTCACCAATGCACCAGCCATCCGCGCTCCGACAATTTGCCCTCTTTGGAAGTCTGACAGGTCTTTCATAACTGCTAATTCATAATTCACTCAGATCTGTAAAAACAACGTGAGGGTTATAACATGACGTATACACTCTCTGTTACGCATTTAAATAGGTTTGCCAGTCATTTGACCGTTTACTTTGTGTCTGAGCAGTCCGTAAAGATAACCGGTGAAATCGGCGGGTGTTCATATTATTTTGTCTAACCCCTGTATATAATGCCGGCGGCGCCCGGCCCCGAGTGGGGCCGGGCGGCGCCTATTATATATATATAATAATAATTGTTAGTACATTTTTTACACCTAATGTATGTCTTATACGTGTAAGCATACTGTACAGTAGACCAATAAAAAGTGAAGAATTGAATTATCATTACAGTGTTATTATTTGATTTGAGTGTAGCCTGACGCTACAACCACAAATAAGACATTTATTTAGTTTTTCCCAAAATGAATTCCTAATACTGTATGAAAAAACAAAGTGTGGAGCCCATTTATAACTAAAGCCGGCTTGTAAATGTGCACACAAATACAAATTGTCACATCGCTTTGTTTTCCTTCATAAGTTAGTACTTATCCACTCATATTTATTAATTAATGTGTTTTTAATTAGCAAATAACGAAAGAGCATTTACTGTAATTATACATAGAAACTATTGTTTTTATTACTAGGTTGGAGAAACGTCTGAGGTAAAACGTAAAACTTAACTTTAATATACAGGGTGTTTCATAACCGGTCTGCCATGCTTTGGGGGGCGATTTGGGGGTGTGGGGTGATATCGAGTAAAAAAGTTCATACAACATAAGTGCTATTTCCAATCGTTGCGGAGCTACGGACGTTTTAAGATGTACAAACAACAAATCCCTACTTGTGTGTAATTCGATAGATGGCAGCACTGGTAGTAGTTTCGGTTAACGAAGTTACCACTACTAATCCTCAGTTTTTCTTTCAGTTGGTTCTGATCTGTGGTACGAGACACTGTGTTGCGCTAAGGTGAACAATCAAAATGAATCAACCGTTCACACCCGCTGAATACGCTGATATCCAGTTCATTTATGGATTTTGTGATGGTAACAGCAGAGCGGCAGTTGAGGAATATCGAAGACGTCTTCCGAATCGCCGAATATCGAACAAGCAAGTGTTTAGTGATACACACCAGAGATTAAGGGAAACAGAGACAACTGTTCCACGTAACGAAGAACATGTACACGACGGCACGTTGCTCTGGAGGAGCGCATACTGGACCTAGTACAATGTAGCCCAACTACCAGTGTTCGAAGGATTTCTAAATGAATTGGTGAATCCGCATCGTATGTATGACGAACCATACATGATGAGAGTTTGTATCCCTATTATTTGTAACGTGTGCAAGCTCTTTAACTGGATGATTACGATAAACGTGTTCAACTTTGCCAGTGGATGGTTATGCATTGCCAAATTCTTAATCGCATACTGTTTAGTGATGAAGCACAATTCATTCGGGATGGAATTAACAATAGACGAAATTCCCACTTGTGGTCCGCCGATAATCCCCACGGTATCGTTGAAGGAAACTTTCAACATCGATTCTCGGTGAATGTTTGGTGCGGTGTAATTGGGGATCAGCTGATTGGACCGTTCGTTTTGGAACAACGATTAACTGGTAATATTTATCTGAACTTCCTGACGAACAAATTGCCGCTTTTGATGGAAGACGTGTCCTTGGAGACAAGGCGCAGGATGTTCTTTCAGCACGATGGGGCGCCACCATATTTTGGTTGTCATGTAACGGATTACTGGAATCAGCAGTAAGGAAATCGTTGGATTGGTCGTGCTGATCCACTATCTTGGCCCCCGAGATTCTCGGAACTAACCCCGTTAGATTTCTTTTTCTGGGGCCTTATGAAAGAGATGGTCTACAAGACCAAAGTACAAACGAGAGAGGAACTCTTGCGTCGGATTATGGATGCCGCTGCTTACATACAGTACGAGAACACCCCGAAATGAGTCAATGGGCAGTGGACTCTTGTTTGGAAACCGAGGCGAAAATTTTGAACATTTATAAGGTGTATCTCATAAAATGTAGCAATAAATACATCAGATTAATACTCTCGTTTATTTTTATCCGTGCACCTTAAAACGTCCGTAGCTACGCAACGGTTGGAAATAGCACCGATATTGTATTCACATTTGTTGCTCGATATCACACCCTAAATCACCCCCCAAAGTATGGCAGACCGGTTGTGAACACCCTGTATATCAACACTTCTATATAGTTTAAATAAAAACATGAAGATATATAGTGAATAATTTCTATTTTCTATTATTAGAGAGACCCGAAACTCTAATGACTGATTTTTTTTCATACATTTGTATATCGTATAATCTTTATTAAAGAAAACTCATTTATTTCTGCGATTAACCTCTGTATATAAAAAAAATGTAATCCTGCATTTCGTGACTTATTCACTTTAGCACGAATATCATTATCTGAATTGCACTGAAACCGGTCGTAAAATATAAAACCGTTTGTTTAAAATATATGTTATAATAATAATTATTCAGGAGAGTCAGAAACTGGTACAGCGTTCAGGCCAACTAATGCGGCCCATTGCGCTAATTCTCGGATCATTATTACGAGCACCATCGGGAGACGAACTCCCAACCTCAGTGTCTTCATTTCGTTTATAGGGAAACTGCGTTACTCACTGAGTGATCAGCGTTCGTAGCTCAGTGTCTAACACCGTTGCCTTATAAGCGAAGTAAAGACATTGAGCTCGGGGGTTCGAACCCCAGTGATGCTGGTAATAATAATGTATTAGTTGATCTGAGCGCTGTGCCACATTGTGGCCCTCCTGAATAATTATATCATTATCCACTGAACCAGATTATATTATTACCCACAGATACTTACGTAACAGCATACAGTTAACAAATTTTTCTTAGACCTACAGTGTCACTCTAAAAAGGGGGTTCATATTTGGCTAAACATTCGTTATCATAGTAAACATTTAAAACAACGAAACGTTGTTTTAGGCAGTTACTTCATGTTTAAGTATGATACAAAAGTTTAACCAACTATCAACCTCCTTTTTGAGGATGTAAGGATATATTTCATACAAAAAACATTACCAACATACAGTTAAAATATACTACGAATACCTCTACCAGGTGTCCATAAACTCTTGCTGTAACAGCAAGATATCTCGCCGGAAGGGGAAAGAAACGCACACAAAAAGAACACGGCTTAACGACATCAAATCGACAAGACCAAACAATCGAAAAGTTATATGTTAGGTTAGGTTAAGCTAGGTTAGGCTACGTTAGGTTAGGTTAGGTTAAGTTAATTTTTTAGTGTCGATTATTTGGTTTCATCGACGAAATGGGTATGAGTCCAAGGAACATACCTAAACAAGGGGGTATGGATGCCGTCCTTGAGCCACATCACGAGTTGAGGCGAGTCTTTGGAATCCCGCGGTGTGACGTCACAAGGTAGGTGGGCAGTTTCACCAACAATGACCTCAGTGTTCCGAACGGGAGCTGCAATGGGAAGAAGGATAATGCGATTAATCGCAGCTTACGTAAAATAGTTATTGATAAATATTGTGATGTTAAGTGATTTTCAGATAAAGTTACAGCAAAAAATTAAAATATCACAAATATTGGTAACCTTTGCTTTGCTTCCGCCCGAATTGTTCATTCTGACGAAGGTCAAGCTTTTCACTCCACCTTAGACCTGCAGTTTAACGTGGAATCCGAACCACGTCCCACCAGCAGCCCAGTGTCTTAACCGCTAGACCACCCAGGATACCCATTTATCTACCAACCACTTTATAGTGTGGAAGGATGAACAGCTGGGTTTTGTTGCGCCGGCTGCCGTCACCGAGTCTCGATCCCGGGCCGATGGATTTAAAGTCAGCGACACTAACCACTACACTACCGAGGCAGTTATATATATATATATATATATATATATATATATATATATATATATATATATAATATATATACAGGGTCGCCCATCAGTCCCAATCGGCTATAATTAAGGCGAAAATACAAAAATCAAACAAAGTAAAAAGTTTATAATAAGTTTAGAAATACTTAATGATTATTCAAAATGGGAAATATAACCATCTCGACAAATAGGCTTTCCTTTTTTTTTAAATCTGCTAGATGGATTTTCGCTTTAATTACACTTGTCTTAAAAAAAAAAAAAATTCTGCTTCTCCCAATTTAATGGGTGATCTAAACTAATTTTGGAGTGCTGAATCTGAAAATCACATTAGTTTTTCACTATCGGGTCAGGTTATCTAGATATCTGTAACCCTTAGTAGTATGTCCGCAAAATCCGTGAGTGCAATGCAATTGCATATGTTACGTAATATTGCAAGAGTGCCAACCCCCACCCCCTTTGTTGCAAGGCACCCCACTCCCCTTGGTGGCACTCGCACCCCCTTTGTTGCCAACCCCAAAATGGGGTTGCAAGGGGTATGCAACTTGGAGTTATCTCCCAAGCTGAACCCCCCAAAGGGGCATGCTTAACCTAAAGGGGCCTCTTTAGGGGAGAAGTTGGGACGGCCTCACCCCCAAAGAGGCAGAGAGAGAGAGAGAGAGAGAGAGATAGAGAGAGGAAGAGGAAAGGAGGAAGGGAGGAGGTGTTCGTCCGACAGCTGTCAGACGCATATGGGGTCTTCAGCCACCCCGCCGCTCTCTTATAGTGCCCGTAATCAGCCAGTGCCTCAGGACATCATCAGCCAGTGCCTCCGGGTGTCATCGCCTCTGGCCATCATCGCCTCCGAGCATTAGTTGAGTTGACGCGACGCGCTCTAAATGGGACTCGACCCCCCGTGCGTCCGGTTGCTGGGGCCCTAGACATCACCCCGTCCGGTTGCTGGGCGCCCTAGGCCTCAGCCAGACGTCACAGTGCACGTGCGCTAAAAGGATTTGGGTTCGTGCCACGGGATGGTCTCGTTACTCAGGGTACCCTAATGCTCTCCCCGTAGGTCTAAGGCGACGACAAAACACAGCATATATATATATATATATGCTGTGTTTTTATTTGCACATTTCTTGTAGGGGTTTTAGAAATATTAAACTTTTAATAATTAGCTGTAATTAAATTCGTGTCTCGCAGTAAAACACATCAATTCAGCATCCTTGCTTAATAAAAATATAAATTTAAATTTAATAAGCAAACTTTAAAATATTTTGAAATATATTTTCTTTACCCCGCTTCTCATATATATATATATAACGACCAGATAAATAAGCGGTTTTATCACCAAAACGCACAAGGGTCGAGTTTATCGAAAATAAACAGGAAGGATATCTCTCCCAATTCCTCAAGCCATAGTGTACATCAAAGCATGACAGCGAACTGTCAGGAAAATAGACAATGTTATCACCTATCCAGAGTTTAAACGGGGTCTTCCTGATAATTCTTTTAAATATTTTGGCTAATTTATTTATATATACGACAATAGAGGGTCATCCAAGTTATCAGCAAGGCAGATGATCCAAGACGATGTTTAAATAGAGGTTTTCCATACGCTATTGTTCCACGGACAGCATCGTGATAAGAATTTCTGACATGGGAAGCCAAATGTAAATACACCTGTGTTTTGAAATATATTTTTACTCTCAGAACAAGAGCCGACACACACACACACACACACACACACATATTTATATATATATATATATTATGATATTTATAATTGAGAATTCTTGCTGATTTAAAAATAATTTTTTTCATAGCCATCTAAAATATGGGGAAAAATTTCAATTCAAAAAAGTAAAGTTTTAGGTCTGTAACTTATTTTATATTTTTCTTAACTGTATTTTATATATTATATATATATATATATATTATATATATATATATATATATATATATATATTTCAATTTTGGAAATCTTGGAAATGTACAGGAAAAGACATGTTTTTATGTCGTAGTCGTATCTTTCGAGTATAATCTACAGTCAGGAAGGTAATTTTAGAACAGGTGTTTTTCAGCCCTTCACACATATTTCAGATGATGTATTGTACGTTTTAGGTCTATCAATGATAAGCTAATCAAACTACAAACCAAGATTCGGGTTGGGGCCCTTTCTGTCGCCTTTCAGTGCAAATAACACATTTCTCTTCAATAACAAATCTGAAACCATACATACATCTTTTTCTAATCACCATTTGGCCATAAAAGCAGATAAACAGATTACCCTCGGAACAGCACACACAATACATAAATGTTTTGTAAACAGCATGTGACCATATAAGCAAATACGCAGCTTACTCGTAAGGGTCAAGAATTCTTCTACAGTAAATTTATTTTTCGCAGAAAACCGAATTGTATTGTTCGGAAAATAATGAAAGGGTTCTTAGGACAACAAGCAGGCAGTTGTTTTGGATCTCAAATCTTAAATCAATATTTGCTGAACGATATGGAATATCACAGAAAGATGAAATTTGTCTCACATAATGGGGACCGCGATTCGGGGCAGACGGCACGCCCAGACTTCTTGACTTCAGCCAATCACGACACTGTGTCCGGACCTCGGTCGGGTACCATACAAGCCTACTACTAAGCCCCACCCAAAATTCATGCCCAAACTTCGCGGAGTTAGCCAATCACGATACTGTGGGGAGGAGCCAGAACATCGGGTTGGTCGAAAATGCAGGCCTAAGTTCTAATCCCCGCCCAAATTTCACCGCTAGCTAATAGGGTGCCAAGGTTCGCTCTTGCGGGTTGGTCGCATGCCCCCCCTTATAAAGAGCGAATCACGACGTAGAGTCCCAGTTTCTCCAGTTAGTGAATTATACAACAATGAGTCAACTGTACGCCTCACCCGATTTGCTGGAATGCGAGTCCGATTACTCTCACGCAATTTTAAGATGATAATTTAAAGATGAAATTTTCTCGTTTATAATATAACCTGACCTAACCTAGCACAATTGAGCCTAACCGGGTCACATTTATATACAACGCTTCATTCAGTGTTGATTAGCTTAGAAGTGCCATAACAAACGCGTTTTGAAATTAGTTTGTGCTTTATTCTCGGCCTATATATATAACGTTTCAATCGGAATTAACTTATAAAAGGCCACAATAATTGCGTTTTGCAAAATATTTTCAATTATTCTCTACCCCCTTCGTCATTTCTGTATATATATATATATATATATATATATATATATATATGGCGTGTTTATATTTGTACATTTCTTGTACAGGTAGGATTTTAGAAATATTAAAACTTTTAATAATTATCTGCTTTTAAAATACGTGGTATTTTCTCTTAATTTTTACTTAACCTTATAGGACCGGGACGGAACTTCATCGTGTTATTGTCACTTTTGATAAAAGGGGAATAAATGCTATGTAGGCTTCTCCGAACAGCCTGCCCAGCGATCCAGAAGTCGCGGTACTGAATCACAGTTGGTCAAGCGAGATTGCAGACGAGCTAATGTGTTTTTAGGTTATATAGTATGTTTTTGGAATCGTGAACAATAAGATTGGGTAGGCTAGGATATATATATATATATAAATACATATAATATATATATACACACACATATATATATATATATATATATATATATATATATATATATATATGGTGGACGATTTAACCGCATCCAATTTCATGACATTTATTTAAATTACAGGGCCGAAACGGAGCTAGAACATATTATAGCCACTTTTGACGAAAGGGTGATAAGTGAAGTGATAGCCACCCCGCCTAGCCAACCTAGCGATCCAGAAGTCGTGGTACTGGCGCACATCCGGTCAAGCGAATGTGAGGTCATCGATGAGATTATTTAAGTATTTTTTAGGGTAAGGACAAAGCACAATATATTTTCATTTATTAAACAGTAGAAAACATGTACGAAAACGGTAACAGCATCCGCTACATAATTCTTAATGGATACAAATGTGTATATATAGGTTTGCACAATATACTTTTACACATTACAGGGGGTACTAACATATGGGAACCTTTTTTATCTGTCTGACTGAATACATATTTATCATTCATATTTGTGTCGCATAAATCGAATAATTTTAAAAAATTAATAAATCCCTTCCCACGTGACATATGCATGAGAAACAAAATACAATACAATCCACATGTTTCAGTATAATGTCCTTGGAAACGATATGGATTCCAAATAATCTCTGGCACATCTAGTTGCGCTATGAACTTCACAATTGTCGAGTCATTCCACGGTGGAAATCTGAGTGAATCGAAAGAGTACATTCTTTCCTTAGTTTTAAAATAGATTGCAAACCAATGAATCCCCTCACCCCCACAATGTCGGTGTTAACGATAACCCCGTACCAGTTTCTCGAACTAGCCAGCTTCAATATTTCATTCTTTGCAAAAAGCCCGCTAAATTTTGATCGCGCGAAACAGTCACTTTTCATCACTCTCTGGAGTGTATTCGCGAACATTTTAAAACTCTGTGGTGACGTTCCTAAATCTATCTACTTCTATTAGGGCTTGCAACTCGAGGTATACTAGTACACTAATAGGCGCGTCTATAGGTTTGGCAAACTCCAGCCTCACTGAAATGGTGCCGGTCTGTAGGGGGTTTAAATGCGTATTTACGCCAGCAGTTAAGTCAGGCGTAATGTCAAATGAGTAAATATTAAGCTGTTCCACAAATTCTTTCTGAGTTATGCCGAAACCAAATTCATCACACGCACCTGTATTATGAGCCAAGGTACTATAAGCTCTCGCGCAAAGTGGGAATACCCCATCTGTTGAGTAATTCATATCCATTACCCCATCCAGAGCGATGCCATTTACGTATAGAGTAATATTTTTAAGTCCAAAATTCTCGAATTTTAACGCACTCTTTTTATAATTTTCATTCGTCGAGGCGTGGTCTTGCATTCCAATTAAAATCCTTTTAGGTAGGACTCCAAGAGCAATGTTTTCTAGCTCTTTCGAAGCCAGCCCTGCGGGAATCGTGAACAGTTTGATCTGTACCCTGTTAATTGGATATTTCACTGTGGCATGTACCAAATCTTTCTCAATTTCTCTTTGCTTCGGGGAGCTTAATTTCACTCGGCGTATACGCAAATACGTTTCCATGATGTGTATCACAACAGGTTTCGCGCCTTCTTCTTGGTCTGTCCCCAGATTTATGCAGATCTCAGGGTTCGTGCGGGTAAGCTTCAATTTCATATCCACCCCGTTCATTAGCAACTTGTCCTGGAATGTAAAGTCTGTATGCAGACGTCCAAAACACTCATATATCTTCTTTTTAGAATTTTTAAATTTATCCTTTATTCCATTTTCATCTTTAGTGTGGTAATACCCCTCGGCAGTTAAAAAGGTGTCCTTCGCTTCTTTTGAAAAGTTTAGGACATTTTCCAGATAGGCTCGTAGGTGGTAGTACCCTGTGCCTGCCGAGATGTTAGTCTGATTTAAATATACATCACACTGACTGAATATGGAGTGCAGAAAGTTGGTTTCAGGGTAGGCAGCGTAACTATCATCGCAATCCGTTCCGTCAGAATGAGCTCTGCGTAGTTTAGCATACATGTGCATGCAACTTGGGTCAAAAACGTAAGGGCCTGAGCTGGGTATCACGAATTCTATAGGGGCACTGGGTGAACTAATTGTGTTTAACGGGTTAATTGTAATAAAGTCACTATGTTCAAGAGAGACCTGAGTAGGTGGTATATCAAAGAGGGACAGTTCCGATCTACAACACTGTGAACTACACGGATGAATGAAACGTGCCATGACGAGTCAGAAATAGTTCCACCTCCCTCGACGAGTATTAATCAATCTATGATTCGTGAGAGTAGTGTCCTCAGCTTATATCAGTTAAAAAAATGATCAGCCATAGGTTTCATACGCTTTGAGCACTTCTTTTTTGGTTTCCTTTTGCGTTTAACGTCACGTGATGGTAACCCCTTCTTCCTAGCAGATCTCTTTTTTCCACCACGTGTTGGTAAACCCTTCTTCCTAGCAGCTCTCTTCTTTCCGCCACCACGCATTTTTCTCTTCGCATCTTTGATGATTTCATCCCGTGTACGTTTTAAATGTTTTTTTTAGAGCTTCTTTAGGCTTAGAGCCAGCCAATATGTTCTCTGCCGCGTTAAAACCTGTTTGTAACGCCTTCCTCCCTAAGTACCTTGCCCCCCTCTTCAACAGTGGGATAGCGGTGCGTAGTATGGATGAAAAAATGGACCCAAGTCCACTACCACGCTGGTATCTCACCCCTCGGTATACTGTGAAAGGCTTTCTGTCCATTATAACTCAGTGCGTCGAAAGTGCAGCTTCACTGTTAAGCTCCCGTCACCGAATGGGAAATTTTTACCCTCAATCGTTCTTATATACTACTCAAAAGAAGTTAAGGGTAAAAAATATTTGTGCATATAAATATAAGCTAACGAGCTAAAATGGTGACGACTAATGACAAAATAATTCTTTGATGGCTCAAGAACAGAAAACACAAAACAAAAACTTTTGATTAGACACTAGTTTATTACCCTGATGAAAAACAGTCATGCACCCCCCAAAATGATGTTCACACAAGTCGCAGAAGCTTCGGTAACTGGTGTAGCCACCGTTAGCATTCACACATTCTTGACAACGTTGGCGCATGCTGTTCATCAGGCGTTGGAAATAACGTTGAGGGATCGCTTGCCATTCTGCGACTAATCGTTGAGCCAGTTGCCGGAGTTTGACGGCAGGGACGTGATGTGATCGAACTCGCCGCCCTAGTTCATCCCACGCATGCTCAATGGGTGACAAGTCGGGTGAATATGCAGGCCAATCCATGTGCTGAACGTTCTGCTCCTGCAGGAAGTCGGTCACCACCCTGGCACGATGAGGTCTTGCGTTGTCGTCCTGGAACCAAGCTCCTGGTCCAATCCGCTGCAGAAGTGGAATTACCAGAGGTTGAACAATCTCGTTGAGATAACGCTGACCAGTCAAATTTCCGTTGACGACGTACAGAGGGGTTCTGTGGTTCATGGATATCCCCGCCCACACCATCACACTTCCTCCTCCAAATGGTAGACGTTGAGCAACGTTGACATCAGCAGATCTCTCTCCTTGACGACGATAAACACGAGCCCGGCCATCATTGAACTGGAACGAGAAGCGTGACTCATCTGAGAACATTGTCTCTGCCCACTGACCACGGTTCCACCGGATATGACGTCTGCACCAATCTCGGCGAGCCCTTCTGTGACGGTCAAGTAGCGGTGGTCGGACTGCAGGACGCCGGCATCGCAAACCTCGGTCTCGCAGACGATTCCTAATGGTCTGGTCGGACACGTTGGTGCCTCTGGCAGCTCTGAGTTGATCCCGAAGATGCCGTGCGGTCACAAAGAGCTGTCGCAACGCCGTTATCATCAGGAAGCGGTCTTCTCGTGCTGTTGTTGATCGGGGTCTTCCAGAACGGGGGCGATTCTGAACAGCAGTAGTTGTCCTGAACCTCTGCCAGAGTCTGCCGATAACGCTTTGGCTTACATTTAGACGCTGAGCCACAGTTCTCTGAGTTTGTCCATCTTGTAGCCAGCCAATGGCCCTTCCCCTGTCTTGGATGCTGAGTTGTCGCCGAACCATCTTCAAATTTCAAGTCATGATGAATGGAAAATGCTCAGCCCTTTTATTGCTAAAATTGGCATGCATGGAATGACACTCATGCAAAACACGTGCAAATGGTGCATGAGGTGTCACAATGGGTGTTTCGAGGCAGTTTGTCAGTTTAGTCTGACTAAGTTCGTGCTTCAAATCTATGAAAAGGAAATCTGGGTTGACTTAAAAAGTTTCTAAAGATAAGTGCAATGATTGCATGTCCCATAATAACGTGATGTCTATAGTCCAAATGACAACCCAAAGGGGGATATTCTAACCCTATCTCGCTTAAAAAGACATACTTACAAAAATGATCAAAAAATTTCCTTTGACCCTTAAATTCTTTTGAGTAGTATATATTGAGATATTGGTTATTAGGTTAGTTGCGACATTCACATAATGGGGTATGTCATATGTAATACTCAAACTCCTTCCTCTATGGTTGGGGATGTGTGCTATGCGTAGCAGGCGTGCCTGGGTATCCCCAACAAATTGGTGTTCCGCTATATTGCTGTAAATATAGCACATATCTGGAGGCTGAGAGCTTACATCCAATTTCTCCATCTTCAATTGATACACTAGGGTGGACAAGTCATGCGGTGCCTCGTGAAAGGTGTCTCTTTGGAAGGCTGATCGATATCACCCCTCGGTTATAATTTTGAACACTTCCGTCTTTAAGATTTCTGTTAACCTTTGATTTTAGGATTAGAGTATGTGCAGGGTTTCCTTTGTTTACGATTTCGTATAATAAATCATTTGTACGACTTGAGTTTTTTAAACTCACGTTTAAGTCTCTCACAACATCCTCAGCCGAACCATAACGAACAGGTCCTAGTATTACTTCTGTACTGAAAAACTGTGCAACCTTAGTCCAGGCGATACGTATAGTTTCATCCCGAGCTAACCCGGCTCTTGCACACTCATTACAGTCTCTAAGAACCGTAAAAACGGTATCTTTATAATCAATATTTAAAAAGAGGGTGTCCAGCTGAATTTCACATATCCCCACCTCATACGAATCACGGCCCAACTCAATGGGTCCATGGAGTTCTGTTACAAAGTTGGCTAGGGTGTACAGACAGGGACGAGGAGGACGGGAGTCTGACGTAGAAATGGTTAGGAGTCATGCTGCATACTAATTAAGCTTCATTACTGCATCAGCTTTTATATAGGTATTGAAGCTTTCTGGGTAACCTAGCCACTTCACCAGGTACATCTTTCTCTTCCCTGTACCTTTGCTTCCTAAAATTTTCTCAATTTTAAAAACATTTTTTTCTAAACTAAATACCACTTTCTGCAATTCCTCGCGGTAAAAGCCTCCCGAGATCTCTTCTCCATTCAAATTTTCAACGTAATACATCATTATCTCACCTTTAGGCTTCATAGCCCTAACTTTAAAAATCTCGCGTGTCCATCCTTGCTCAAAACCCTTCGCGAATTTATTTCCCGAACGTGACAGCCTTACATAGTCATTGATTTTGAAACGCGCAGAGTGTGGTGGTGGTGGTGGTATTCCATCTCTTCTCGGGCGCTTGCCTCTTTCTAAAACATCGTTAGGCGTTGTACCGATCGTACGATGGTGTGATCGGTTCTAGGATGAAGCCAATAAACCGAGAACGTTTATATATCTGTATGTGTTTTTATGTGTAAAATAGGGGTGCATGCGTTCCTTTATGGTACGTTGAACTCTTTCAGTTAAAGAAGCCACATGTATAGAATTGGAAGTGTAATAGCTGATATTAAACTCTGAGAGCATGTTCTGAAAAGCGCGTCCTATAAATTCTTTTCCCATATCCGTACAAAAATAGCCAGGAATCCTGTTTTCTTTCAACATCAGCGTTTTGGCCGCTTTAGCAACTGTTTCAGGCGATTTATATTTCAGGGGAATTAGCCACAGGTATCTAGAGAATACATATATTATGAATAGGATGTAACGGTAGGCATCGTCACACATTGAATATCTTTGCATATCTGTTAAATCTGCCTGCCAAATAGAGTCAATCGAGGCGGCTGTTGTCTTGGCTGTTTTAAACCTTTTTCTCACCGGTTTATGAAGTGTATAAGCATCCTGGCCCCGCAAAAATCTCTCAACATCTTTTTTCGTTACACCATAAGCACCTCTGTACAATCTATTAACGCCATCATAGGATGCTGGGTTAGAAATGTCATAATAGTGCTTACTTAATACGTTAGCCATTTGCGTATTTTAGAGGCACGTGGATAAGGCTGGCCGTCTACTCTCTTCTTTCTTCTCTTCAGAGACACTGCAGCTGCTGGGGGCGAAGGTGTACTCAGTTGTGACACGTGCGATGCATGTTTCAAGTCTTTTAACCTATTCAGATTACCTATCAATGTTATGGGGACATTTATTTGTTGTAGTCTTGCATTAATATGTCTCCATCCTGTTGGTGAGGGCCTATCCCACTTTCTCACCAGATCATGAACAATATCAACGATATTGGAACCTTGTACCCTTGTTCCCTCAACAATAACCTCGCCTGTATCGGTCCACTGTATGATGGGGTCCTCACTCAATAGATTATAAAGAAAGCCCTTTATTCCTCAATGTATGGGGGAGGCTGTTTTTTAGCACATGTTCGATGTGCTGTGTTCCGCTGCTCTTTGCTTGCTCAGGTCCTGTGTCGCTATGCTCAGCGCTACTCGAGCTGTGCCTTACGGGGAGCTCTGTAGGATGCTTATAATCTTCGTACTCATGAAGAAATTTCTGCAAAGCCTCTTGTACAAGATCCTTTTCACATCAGGTGCCTTTTCACTGTTTAATAAGGTTAGCAACTCACTTTCCATTCTTTTAAGCCTACTTTTACGGAGTTCTAGAACCGCGTCTGGACTCCTTTGTAATGAAGCATACACCTCGTGCGGGATCACAACCACCTTCTTCATTATATTAATCTAGTCAGTAAAGGTCCCAAAATTGAAAATAAGATGGGCAAGAACGAACCGCCTCTTTGTACAATAATACGCTTTTTCTTACCCACAGTTTGACTTTTATGGGCGAGCGTCCGTATTATGTTCTTGTAACGGCGTAAGTGAGTCTTCTGAGAGGATTTCATTGGAACATTACATTTTATAACATTAAGGCAGATTTCACCGATGCATTTTAAAAAGTCAGAGTCGATATTTTTAACAAACTTCTGCTGCAATGCCCGAGGCAGTCGTTGATAGATTTTTATTAATTCGCGGTATTTCTTTAGCCTATTCGTCATTCTGGAATATACACGGTTTCAGGTTCGCTTGGAAATATATTCGTTCTTAGAAGCACCCTAAACGTGTTTCGCGGGTGAAGGTCACAAAGCAAATATCCATAACGTTGGTTTCTGACCTCTTTATAAACTTCCAAAAATTCCTTACGCTGATTCGGAAACATTTGACTGGCTAATACCCCAATTTGTGACACATCTCTACGTTGCGCGAATAAGACTAGATATTGCGTATTTAGCGACACATCGCGCATGTATCTATTTTTGAAAAATACATTCTGATTAATGAAGAATACTGTAAATGACTCGGCAAACGTTTTATCCATCTCCAACATGAGATCGTCAATTACGATGACCGTATGTTCATTTCCCTTTAACAAATTAACGTCATAGACCCTCTTGTGGAACAAAACATCATCTTGGTACTCGTTGAACACTGACTGGTATGTCGAATAGCACCATATAACTTTCGGCACAAATTTTGAGAACATTTCTCCCTTTTCTTTAATGATATTAAGTATAAACACCATTTTACCACAACCTGTAGGTCCAGATATAATACATGTGGATGGGCTTGTGAATCTGAATTTTTCTACAGATTCCATTTCTAACACGTCACACCCCTAAGTGTGCCATTTACAAAATATTACAAATAACGAGTGCTGCTCCTTATATTTTGTTTTCTTCTTCCACAGAACCGTAAATGACGACGATGTACAGCACCCTATCATCGATATCACGGATGAGCCCGTTGTCCGTGTATCTACAGCCCCCACCCCTTCCGATGAGCCCTCACCAGCGGCACATGTAGCACGTTCAAAGCAGAGGTGCGATGACGTATCCTCCACGTCAAGTATAAAGCGTTCCAGGGTTGTTGGAACACCAGTAATATAACCCCAGCCCTCAACGCCTTACGCAATAAGCCCCACAGTAGAGCATTCCGCCAATATACCCCCTTGTTCATCCTCCACAGCAGCTCCCCGTTCTGTTGAGTCTGCAGTAATAGGGCCCCAACCCTCAACGTCTTACGCAACCAACCCCACATCAGCTTCTTCAGCCAATATAACCCCTTATTCATCCTCCACAGCTGCTCCCCGTTCTGTTGAGTCTGCAGTAATAGAGCCCCAACCCTCAACGTCTTACGCAAGAACCCACACAATACCGCATTCCTCAAATATAGTCCCTTATTTATCCTCCACAGCAGCTCCCCGTTCTGTTGAGGATAGCATAACATTCGAGTTGGTGCGCACCGCAACCCCAACCCCAGCCTTGACTAGGAATCGGTATATAGTTAGGGTTGAGCCTAGATCCATGTATAGCAACGGTATTGAACACGGACTACGTCGCGTAGTAGAGCGTATTGTACAGTTTGCCCTTCAGAACCGCGACGAGCGGGAAGTCAGGACGAGGCTGTCCTTCGGATTCGGGTCAGATGATGGTGATGTAGATGATTTTTGGGTAGTAGTGCCATTCAGGCGTTTGGCTGCTGAAGATGTAGAGTATATATTTGGTCGTATAATGCAGGCCTCCCTGTATTCCGTGTTGCGGGTCATAGTGCCACACCTTACACTCTTAACTTCAATTCTGAGGCTATTTTTAGACGGCATAGAAACGTCGATCGTGGTTGCGGCTTTATAGCAGTAGTCTTAGCTTGTATGTTTGCTGTACTAAATACACAGACCGCAAAAATTTGGCTGCCTACGGTAGTGGAGCGTGCCCGTAAACTAGCTGTAGACTGTGAACTTGAGTTTGACTGTAACATGGGTCCTGAGGAGCTGAGAAGTGTAGAACAGGAAATGAATGCTCGTATAGTTGTATTTGGACTGGATGATCGTCGTAGAACTGTGTATGTTTTTAAAGCTGTGTGAGAGATCGTACAAGACCCCTACTTATTTTAGGACTGTCAGCTACAACATATCTCCCCATCCGTAATATAAGGTGCCTTTACGCGAGTTATGACAAAAGTCGAAAATATGGACGACAACATGATTTGTGTAAAGGGTGTCTCGAGTTTGCGGATGATATAGTGAACACTGTAAAGACTGCCACATAGTATGTGAGCAGTGTAAAAGCCCCAAATGTGAAAGCCGTGTAGTTGAAGCTGAGAAGAGGGACTGTAATGTGTGTAGACGCACATTTTTCAATAATAGCTGTTTTGAGTTCCATAAATCAATTGGCACATGCAGGAAAATGAGAATCTGTGAATGTGGTATGTTTCACATGATGGATAATTGGGGAAACTTTGAGCACAAATGTGATGAAATTCACTGCTCTACATGACATGAGAAATATAAGGCGGATGGTGTAAAGCATGTATGTTATATGAAAGACGCCAAGTCTAAAAACAACCCTTGTATAACTGTGTACTACGATATAGAAACATACACCAACGCTGAAACCAAAGAGGTTATTCCACATTTACTTGTAAGCCAGACTATCTGTGATGAGTGTATGGAGATCGAGTGTGATGAGTGCCACAAATGTGGTAAACGGACAAACGTCTTTAAAACAAATCTCCACGATAGTCCTGTAAAACTATTTGTCCTATATTGTCAAGCTAGCGGAGAAGTTCAAAAAAATGACTGTGTATATTCTCACCCATAAGGGGGAAAAATTTGACACGCAGTTCCTTTATAAGGAGTTGCTTGAGCGCGAGTCCTCTGAGATATTTAAAGGTGAAATCCGTTGAAAAGAGGCAACAAATTAATACAGATGCAGATAAGAGGTAATGTACAATTTAAAGACACTTTATTATTCACACCTTGTAAATTAGCAAAGCTACCCAAGGTGATGGGCGTAGCAGCTGAGGTTTCAAAAGGATATTTCCCTTACACATTCCTCACTAGTGAAACTTTAAATTACGTAGGTCTTCCTCCACCCAAACATTACTTTAACTATGATTGTACGAGTACAGATGAACGTGAAGATTTTGATCGATACTACAACAGTTTTAATGAATGTAATCCTTATAATATAGCTGACGACTGTGAGCGTTATTGCGTGAATGATGTACGCGTGCTTAGCGTATGTTTCCAGGCCTTTAGAAGGATGTACATAGGCCGTTTCAAATGCGATCCGCTGCAAGTCGCAACCACCATCGCATCATTATGTTTTACGGTGTTCAAGAATAACTTCATGCCTAAAGGCACCTTGGCCATTATCCACAAAAACAATCCCCGCAGTTATGGGCACAAGGCTATTTACTGGCTCATACACCTACAACAGCAGACAGGCGTATACATAAAGTATGCCCGCAACACGGGTGAAGTACCCATTAAGGTTAATGGCCATGTTTTTTGGGTTGATGGTCTAAATGAAAACCGTGTCACTGGCGAGAAGATTGTGTACTCCGTTAATGGATGCTGGTGGCATGGATGCCCCCGTCCTGAGTGTGGAATCGTGGGAGATATCCACGGTAGATCTCCTGCCGACTGTCTTGCGTGGACGCGCACCCGCGATCAACTTATAGGCTCCCAGTTCACTCACAAAGTCTTGTGGGAGCATGAATATGATGCACGGATGGAGACAGACAGGGCGTACCGTGAAGAAATAAACACGATCAAGCGTTCAATTGTACTGGATCCTCTCAAATGCGGTGATAGCTTGTTCGGTGGGCGTACAAATCCCTTCAAGCTATACTTTCCACCTACGGAGGGTGTGAAGCTCCACTACTACGATTTCTGTTCTTTATACCCCTACGTGATGAAGAACAATCCGTACCCCGTAGGTGCGCCTGAGAAACTGGTGGGACCTAACCTATCCTCCATCAACGATTTTTCAAGATATTTGAATGGTCGCTACTTTGGACTCTCTTTCGTAGACGTGCTCCCCCCTCGCGATTTATGGATGCCGATCTTACCCGTCGTTATAGATCACACAAACTCATGTTTCCCCTGTGTGTGAAGTGTGCGGAAGAGAACAATGGTGATTGTAGCCATACACCCCACCAGCGTAAGATCAGAGGTGTGTACACAAGCTCTGAGCTGACCCTAGCCGTTCGCCATGGGTATAGAATAATGAAAATACATGAGGTGTGGAGGTTTCAAAAGTACCCAACCTTTTCACACCATATATAAACGCGTTTTTGAAGGACAAGGTTGAGGCGTCAGGATGACCGCGAGGGGTTGAAACCGAAAATGAAAAAACGTCTTACATTCAGCGTTACCGTGACCACGAAGGTATACAACTTGATCGTACCCAAATTGTAAAGAATCCTGGCAAGCGCTTCAGTGCAAAATTGTGCCTAACCAGTCTTTGGGGAAAATTTGCACAGAATACCGGTAAAGGGAACGTTCATTTGGCGCAAAGCTATGATGAAGTCTGGGATTACGCCAACGCACCCGATAAAGAGGTCATTGAGATTGTGAATGTAGGTAATACTTACATAATAAAGTACAACAATACTGAATTGGCCACAGATACCTCACGGGTTACAAACATTCCTGTAGCCAGCTTCACAACAGCCTACGCGCGCATCAAACTTTGGGGTCTATTGCATTCTCTTGGTCGGCGGGTTTTGTATGCCGATACAGATAGCGTGATATTTACAGCGAGGAGGGGTGAATACATGCCTGCTATTGGGGAGTTCCTCGGTGAGCTAACTGACGAGATCAAGAATGAGTATGGGGACAACGCATACGCAGACTCGTTTGTGTCAACGGGGCCAAAAACCTATGGGGTACGGGTGAGGATAGGGGATGAAACGAAGTATATCGTGAAGGCTAAGGGTATCACGCTTAACCAAGAGAATCGGAGGGTCGTTAACTTTGATTCGCTGAAGGAGTTAGTGTGCTTGGAAGATGATGATGAGGGTGGCCGTCCGACCCAACTGACTGTAGACACCCACAATTTTCGGGCGCAGAAGCTGGGGGGCGTGAAGGAACTTAGGGATACAAAGGTGAGCCGTAACACCTACAGGAAACGCTACCAGGTGCCTGGTACCTATGACACCGTGCCCTTTCGATACCATAATCTTTGATATGTCTATTGCTAACTTAATTATTACACGTATTTGTAAATATGTACATCCTGATTATTTCGTTTATTAAATAAATCATGTTTCAACTAGCGTTTCACTTTGTGTGTGTGTGTGTGTGTGTATGTGTGTGCGTGTGCGTGTGTACAGTAAAAAGCTAAGCCCCGCCCACTGTAAGACCGGCAGCGTGAGTCTTGCCGCAACCTGGGTTTCCCTGCGTGCTCAGTTGACCTCTGTATACCCTTGAGCTCAGACGTGTATTCTCTTGCATAGAAAAAAATAGTAATGGCTACCTTTAACATCGCGTGTTCAACATTTATGAAGTGGTATTCTGCTAAGTGTGTAGATGTAGTGAATACTGAAAAACTCCCTATTCCCGCCTCCTTTGCCTCTTTTAAGGCTGCATTGAATCGTGTGAAGGGTCAGGCTATTCAAATACTTTACGGATATTCTGGCGAGGGGGTTGTAGGATTTCGCAGTACAGACGATGTACTGAAGTATGTTATAGAACTAAGCTTTATAAAGGCTCACAGATACCGCGTGGTAGAAGAAGCAACACGGTCAGAAGATAAACAACAGTTATGGATAGTGAGTCTTGTGGATGAGTGGTGTGATAAGCAGTATTATATCATGTTACACCATACCGATTACTCGTACCATACGGCTGAAAATGTAAATCTTGTCATCATGGACAATCTTAAGTATTTTTACCACTACATTAATATATATCATGATGAGGTTTGTAGTGAGGTTATGGCTAAAGGTTTGTGTGAGTTTTTAACAGATTTTAGAGATGAGTATCGCCTGTTAAACAAAAAGGATAAATATGAACATATGTTTCTTTCTAATAGCGCACTGGTTTGTGAAGATGTTTAGGAGAGATAAAACATTTAAAAAATGTGTTTAGTTCGTGAAAATTACCTTGAAGAAAAATGTCTGGTGCGTATTCGGGGAAGTGGTAGTGATAAAACATTAAAACCGAAATTAATTCCTGTACTAATATTTTGTTCATACTATGTTTTGTATGATTATATATAATTAATATAACTATATATTTTCCTGTACTAATATTTTGTCAATACTATGCTTTGTATGATTATATATTTTCCGTTCTATTATTTGACCAACTGGAATATATGGAATAATTTAATAAATAAGTAGCGAAGTTGTCAGCTCAACTTTTTAAGCCAGATGACAGAAGCATATATGAATAATTAAATACATGGCGAAAACTGACAACTCAACCTTCTAAGCCAACATTAATATATGGAATAATTTAATAAATAACGAATCTGGCAACTCAACCTTCTAAGCCAACTGGCTGATTAATATATGGAATATTTAAATAATTAATGCTATCTGGCAACTCAGCCTTCTAAGCCACATGGCTGATTAATATCTGGAATAAATTAAATGCATAGCGCAATCCTCAGCCTTCTAAGCCAACTGGCTAAATAATATATAGAATAAATTAAATGCATAGCGCAATCCTCAGCCTTCTAAGCCAACATTAATATATGGAATAATTTAATATATAACGAATCTGGCAGCTCAGCTTTCTAAGCCAACTGGCTGATTAGGGGCCTATAAGAGAGCGGTGGGGTGGCTGAAGGACTCATATGCGTCTGACAGCTATCAGGCGAAGAACCCCCTCCTCTGGGTCCTCTCCTCTTCCTCTCTTTCTCTCTGCCCCTTTTGGGGATGAGGCCGTCCCACCTTGTCCCCCAAAGAGGCCCCCTTAGGTTAGGTATGCCCCTTAGGGGGGGTTCAGCTTGGGGGATAACTCCAAGTTGCATACCCCTTGCAGTCCCATTTTGGGGTTGGCAGCAAAGGTTGGCACTCCCCTTTGGGGGGTTCAGCTTGGGGGATAACTCTAAGTTGCATACCCTTTGCAACCCAATTTTGGGGTTGGCAACAAAGGGGGGTGGGTGGTTTGGCACTCTTGCAACATTATGCAGCATATGCAATTGCATTGCACTCATGGATTTTGCGGGCACACTACTACCCTAATTTAGACGTTTACAGGCAGAATACACTCAAAACTTAAAAGTTCAGTATCACAGAGAGAAGAAATTTTTGAAAATCTACTTATAAATCTACTTTTATTTATATATGTAGTAAAACAGAACAGAACAGAACAACAAAAAAAGATACGTACACATGCATTATTACATATCAACTGCTACATAAAGTTCACTTTCTTAGAAGTGAGTTTTCTTCGATTTGCGTCTATACTCAGTAGAGCCTTCCCGTTTTAGCATCCAGCAAAAGTCACCAAGCATGCAAGGGTCCCATCGTCCTTGGTAGTTTTTTCCATCATTGCAATGTCCTGATGAAACCTCTCTCCGTGTTCATCTGACACTAAGCCAAGGTTATCTGGAAAGAAGTCCAGATAGCTGTGCAAAAAATGGATCTTCAGAGACATTCTAGCCCCAAGTTGTTGGTATGCATCCAGCAGCTCGGTGACCATTGCTTCATAGTGAGGGGACTTTGATGAGCCTAAGAAGTTGTCACAAAGATTCTTTAAAGAATTCCAGGCTCTTAGTTCCTTTGCATTGAGAGTGCTCAAAAACTGTTCATCCTTTAAAAGCACTCTTATTTGGGGACCAATAAAAACACCTTCTTTCATCTTCACATCACTAACGCTAGGAAATTTTGAATGCAAATATTTGAATGCAGCTTCTTCTGTGTCAAGCGCTTTGACAAAGTTCTTTATCAACCCTAGTTTGATATGCAGAGGGGACAAAATAATCCTTTCTTAAATCAACTAATGGCTCATACTTCATACTATGTTGTCCTGGCACAAAGGCTTCACGTGGTGGCCAGTCCTTCTTTACATAATGCTGCTGTGTTGCTCTACTGTCCCATAAACACAGAAAGCACATGTACTTGGTTAAGCCACCCTGCATTCCCCGGAGAAGTCCTACCACTTTTAGGTCTCCACAAATCTTCCACTTATATTGATCATACTTGATTGCATTCAGAAGTATTACCATGTTCTCATATGACTCCTTGAGATGAACTGAGTGTCCAATTAGAATGCTTGAGTGAACGTTCCCATTCTGTAACAAAACAGCTTCAAGACTCCGCTTACTAGAGTCAATGAACAGACGCCACTCGTCTGGAACATGTTCTATTTTAAAATACGAGAATAAACTTTCTAAATTTGAGCAGTAACATAGCTGATTTACAGTTTGAAAGTAGCACGATATGTCGGAGCTTCTCTTGCGAAAAGAAGTAATGCGCACATCACCCTGAACTAAGTTCCACTCCTTAAGTCTCGAAGCTAAAAGTTCAGCCTTGCCCTTTGAAAGATATAAGTCCCTAACCAAGTCATTCAAGTCTTGCTGAGTTATGAAATGTGGTTCAGAAGAAGATTCTGGACAGTACTCTGTATCAGAAGATTCATTTGCTTGTTTTGACAATGTTTCCTCTTCAGATGATGTTGGCAGAAGATTCTTATCTGCTGGTGGTGTTGGAATCGGAATCTCCTTACTATGAGGAACAGGTTTGATGGCAGAGGCTAACACAGGATAGTGAATTTTATTCCTAGTTTTTGATGTAAGGCCAGCTACTTTGCTCTGACAGAAATAGCAATCGTCAACATGGTTCTTATGCTCACGCCAAACCATAGGTACTGCTAATCCCATACCTTTCCTTCTACCATTGAACCAGTCACGTAAATTCATTGCACAGTTACTACAGCAAACATGTGGGGCCCATCTTTTGTCTTGGTCATCAATATGACAGCCGAAGTAGTGATAATACGCTGTTCTTATCAGAGGAGTCATATTCCTGCGCTGTGAAGTTGGAGTAAATAGACCACAGATGTAACAAAATATATCTGGACTGTTAACACAACCCCTTGAAGCACACATCATAAATCTAAAAAATGAAAACGCAATTATTGTGTTTTGTATTGAAATAAAATGAACTATAATCATAAAATTATTGAACTATAATCATAAAATTAGTATAAAACAGTACCGTATAAAACATCATATTCTGACAAAACCTGACCTAATGTGCAAAAATGAAGTTCATTTTCGAAATCAGCACCCTATAATTAGTATAAAACAGTATATTTTTACCGGGAAGCAAAACTGTTGTTAGGTTGTGTTATAATCGATTGGGACTTATGGACCACCATGTATATATACTGCTAATTCGGCACTCGGTATTTCGGATATAGCGATAAATCGGCTATTTTTCTGCGTGTCGAAATATCAGACAAATTTCGGAAGACTTGGTGAAATTTGTCTGATATTTCGACACGCAGCAAAATAGCCGAATTATCGCGATAGCCGAAATACCGAGTGTTGAGTTAGCGGGATCCGAGCGTATATATTCACAATAAACTTAGTGCTTAAAATAAGTTTTTTTAACTAAATAGTACAATGTTAAATATTAACATACTTTATGTAACCAAATTCGCTTCATGAGTAGAATGTTACATTTTGAATTAAAGCTTATTACAGGTTTTTTCGTATGCTTATACTTAATCTTCAGCGACCGACAGCATATACTGATTTTCTTCTACCTAACGTCAGACGATTTTATTCTGTCTCAGGAAGACCTCTGGGTATTAAAGGGTTAATGTAAATGAAGTAAAAGTACTAAAAGATGCATGCTGTAATCGTGAATTCACGGCTTTAGAGTGAAAATATAAAATTAGAAGGAATTTATTGTATATTAAATATTATGTAAATAAACGCGTAATTTGGGGTATGAATGAAGAATTTTACTGAATTTAGAAAATTATACGAAATATACATGTCTTCCCTTTTTTAATTAATTTAAAAAAATCGATTACTTATCACTTAAGATCATTCCCATTCTCATCCACGGCCCGTAAGTAGCAGTGCTCAAAGTGGGAATTCCACGTTTGGGAAAAAGAATTTCCTGACTTGGAGAAGGCAAAAAAAAAAAAAAGAGTCAGTGACGTAATTACGGTCTCGAAGGGTATTTTCTATGAAAAATCTAACCTAAAGTGGGAAATCCTCCTGATGTTGGAAATCCTTCTAAAGCAGAAAATCTTTCAATGGCAATGGAAATAGATGGATTTGAGCGTTACTTCCTTTGAGATTCTTTCACTCGTGGATTTGCTACTCTTGGTCGAATAATGAAATGGGAATGGCAGTGAAAGGTAATAGTCATAGAATAGCAGTGTTCTGCTTTTAAAATCAATGCTTTGTAACAAAGATTGTAAATCGAAACATAATATCCATAAAAGACCTTTTATGTTTGTGTATTTTACCAAACTCAAAGGCAAACTCGGTAAATGAAGAAATACACGAAGTAATAACACTTTACAGTATATAAGGAGGCATGAGTAAATACAGTGTTTCTCACTATTTCTACTTGTATTTCACAAACTTGTTTATAGTCTTTAAATGAAATCTCTCTTTCTACCTCTCAAGTGTTTAGATCTGCACACATGTATGTATTTATGTATGCATACGTGTGAGTATATACTGTACATATTTCTGCATCTACTCATCTTCCTCGCTATGAAGTTTCATCATTATACACGAAAATTTGTAACCATTTCCACAAAATTTGACGTTATAATCTGATTTTTCTCTGTATGGGAATCTCTAATGAACCAATGGCATGTTTTATATTATCGGCCATTTGCGGGATTAATTCTGTAATCACAGAATTACGGCATATGATTATGGCCGGATCAATGCTCTGGGAAACAACAGAACTTTTTTATTTCCATCCAAAATACTTAATTTGTAAACAATTTGTGTCCTGAATATTGATGTAAATATATATGTAACAGAATGGTACTAATAAATGTATGTTATGAATTAATTCGTGTGTATAAAAACAATAAGAAAGTATAAAAGCAAAACGCAATATTTTCAACCGAGCACAAATCTACTGATCCCAATAATATACTGCACAATTCAAAAGCTATACCGATTTCTGCAGTAACTTCAGTTTTCAATCAATTTTTATTTAAAAATACAAAAATAAATTGAATTCAAAGTAAAAACAAAAACACTGAAACCCCTTTATTTGTTCGATTTTCTCGGCCGCTCTATATATATATATATATATATATATATATATATGTTAAACACAGACCGTGCATGGAACAAGGAACTCTTCTGGGAAATTATCATACATCCACTATAGTTCGAACAAATAATGATAAATGACAAATGCTATAGTTTTTTTTCTTTTTCATTATGGAAAGCCCAACGTGGGCACCGGGTTACTCGCAAAGAGGCCCCAAAATATAGCTTCCCTCACCAGCTATCTGCAAAGCAGATAGGATCCAGCTTTGGGACAGGATCTAGGGTTTACAGCTTATACTTACATATAAGTTTCTCAGGGGACCATTCTGAGTTTGTGTATATTAAACGGACGTGTTATGTGCCTTGAAAAGTGCATGCTCAATGTCCCGGTTGAGGTTTAAGTTTTGTTTTTTGGCTAAAAATACAATAGTTACCCCTTTTTCTTTGATGTATTTAATCCGACGTGAATGCAACGAGTTCCTTGCGTATATTGAGGTTCTGAATGTAGTAGGCTAGGTATAAGCTGTAAACCCTAGATCCTGTCCCAAAGCTGGATCCTATCCGCTTTGCAGATAGCTGGTGAGGGAAGCTATATTTTGGGGCCTCTTTGCGAGTAACCCAGTGCCCACGTTGGGCTTTCCATAATGAAAAAGAAAAAACTATAGTATTTGTCATTTATCATTACTCATTCTAACTATAATGGATGTAACTTCCCAGAAGAGTTCCTTGTTCCATGCACGGTCTGTGTTTAACATATAAGTTTCTCAGGGGACCATTCTGAGTTCGTGTGTGTATATATAAACCGGATTCATATGTTATTACAAACAATTTATTGTAATTTTTCGGTTGCTCTAATATCTTTCCTTGAATAATTGAAAAGAAATCTTGTTAATATATTACAAACTTCATACATCAACTGAAGTCATGTGTTTACTTCGTGTGAGTTTCATGTTTCCATTCATTATTGATGAAAATCGCCTTGCGTGTTTGCCTCTATGGACTCAAATCCTGATTTTTATATGAATATTGTGTAATTACTGTAATAAATGTACGATTTCTCTCGTATTTGTTCTCATATTATTCTATTTCCCTATAAATTATTTGGCAGTGATTAGTAAGAAACAGTTATACGATTTCCCATTTGTAGATTGTATGTGCATGGATTCCACCCGTATATATATATATATAGTAAGGTGCTTAATTAATAGTAATTATATATATATATATATATATATATAAGTCACATGTCGTCCTCATGTTATTTCGCCTAACATACAATCTCATCAAAAAACAATTGAATTTCATTCAGTCAGTATTTCCTCAGACAAGAATGGCGTGTGTATACCTTTGGTTAGCTTCCGCCCGAATTGTTCATTCTGACGAAGGTCAAGCTTTTCACTCCACCTTAGACCTACAGTTTAACGTGGAATCCGAACCACGCCCCATCAGCAGCCCAGCGTCTTAACCACTAGGCCACCTAGGGTACCCATTTATCTACCAACCACTTTCTTTATTGTGTGGAAGGATGAACAGCTGGGTTTTGCTGCGCGCCGGCTGCCGTCGGGTCTCGAACCCGGGGCCGATGGATTCGTAGTCAGCGACGCAAACCACTACACCACCGAGGCGTATATATGGGTCATTCCCTTATTATATATATATATATATATATATATATATATATAGTGGCGCTCATAGATATTCGTACAGAGAAACTGTTCCGTTATATTCGTTCTTATCTTTTATACCATACATAGGATACTTATGAAAAGTTTACCATTCGTTTGGAAAAATTTAACAAATAGATAAATTAGTTGAACTTCAACATATAATGTGAAACATCAGAGAATTTGAGGAAAATAAACAAAATTTAAAATGCAAAAGTTTTCGTACATTTATTTACAAAATTATTTAATACTCTGTGTATCCACCTTAGGCTTGAAGAGTTTACAATTTGTATCAGTAGATGGCTGTTTATTGATTAGGGACTGTTGGTAATTCTGATTGTAGATTTTTCTCTGTTAATCTTCATGGAAGACGGATGACTGTACAATCCATTAGTAAGCAATGGGTCATCACAGTAAAGAGACGTCTATAGATCTTAAGAGAGCAATTATTGCTGCACACGAGTCTAGAAAGGGTTATAGGAAGATATTAGAAGAACTTTAAATTCCATTTACGATGATTGCTGCAGTTGTAAAGAAATGGAAAGGTTTGGAGCAATCAAAACTCTACCAAAGTGTGGACGACCTTGCAAGATTTCAGAACGTACAGTTAGACGGATTGAAAGAATGGCTGCTGCGAATCCATGAGTGACTGCCTGTGATATTTGCCAAACATTAACCCTTTCATGCCGTATGGGCGCAAATGAGGCCATCAAATTTTATGAGATTTTAGTCATTCTGGAGATATAACACAAGTGTTTTTTTGTGGCATGAAAAGTAAATGAAAATCAGGTATGAAAGAGTTAAGATTGTCTAAGATCATTGTCCATCCCTCTACTCTACGGCATACATTGAGAAAGCATGGCTTTCATGGAAGAGTTGCACGAAGAAAATCTCTGCAACGAAAAGTGCACAAAGAAGCTCATTTAAAGTACGCCAAGGATCATCAAAATGATGGATTTACATTCTGGAAGAAAGTTCTCTGGACAGACGAAACCAAAATTTAATTATTTCGGCGGAACAACGAGCAAAGGTATATTTGGCAAAAATCAAATACTGCATTCAAGGAAAAACACATCCTCCCGACGGTTAAAATGGTGGTAGTAGTTTGCTTTTTTTTGGGGGGGGGGGGATGCTCTAGTGCTACTGGTCCAGGAAAGCGTTTTCATCATTTGAATTTGAATTGAAGAAATTCCATGAAATTTTTAAAGAAAATGTATTGCCTTCAGTTCGGAAGTTGCGAATGGGTCGCAATTGGGAACTGCAACAAACTAATGATCCAAAACATAAAAGTAAGATTACCCTGAAATAGCTTCAACAAAACAATGTTAAGTTTCTCAACTGACCCAATCAAAGCCCAGATTTCAATTTAATCGAGAATTTATGGTTTGATTTGAAGAGAGGTGTCCGCAAGAGAAACCCTTCCTTCGAATCTAAATGAATTTCAACAATTTTGTTTAGAAGATTGGACTAAAATTTCTACTGAGGGATGTTGAAACCTTATAGAAAAGTACCCAAAACGAATCACTGAAGCCATTTAATTAAACAAAAGGTGGACACACAAAGTATTAAGTAATTTTGTAAATAAATGAAACAGACCTGAGAATTATGAAGCCCTTTTATATATATATATATAATATATATATATATATATATATGAAAATTATTTCACGAAGGTAACACGTGAAAAATATTTATGATGAATAAAACCACGAAGGAAAGGAAACACAAAATGGTGCTCAAGCGCTTTCGTCTAATGACATCCTCAGGAACACTGTAGTACATAAAAAGGTTAAGCCTATATATAGGTTACAGAAAGAAAAAAAAGAAAAAATAAATAACATACATACACACACACACACACACACATATATATATACATATATATACATACATATCTATATATACAAATACATACATACATACATATATATACAATAAACAGAGAAGTAAAAAATAATAAAAAATTAAAAATTAAAACCTTAAAGGATTACCAGTGAGGCGTACAGATTTGTAAGGAAAAATATCGATTTTTAGCACAAGATCAAATGGATTATAAAAATACAAAATTATACTGGAACTCTGCCGGGTTTTAACACAATGCTGCCTATGGTCAGGTTTCGATATATATAATAAAAAAAATAAATAAATAAATAAAATGCAAATTAAAAGTTAATCGATTTTTAGCACAAGATCAAATGGATTATAAAAATACAAATTTATACTGGAACTCTGTCCGGGTTTTAACACACTGCTGCCTATGGTCAGGTTTTGATATATATAAAAAATAAATGCAAATTAAAAGTTAATAAAGTAGAAGACAAGTTTACCAAAGATTTAATGTTTTACCCTTCTTATTTAAATCTGTTTTAAAGGAATTCAACATAACAGGATCGAGTTGAAAAAGACCTTTGCTTATGTTGAAGTTATTTGAAAGTTGGATAATGGCAGACTCAAGAATATTTCTATTAACAATGTTGCTTGAATGGAATAAAACTGAAGCATTATTCCAATCAATACAGTGGGCTAACTCTGACAAATGGACAAAAAGGGCACTGGACAACTGTCCTGTTCTAACGGAATATTGATGCTGTTTTATACGTGTGTGCAAATCCTTTCCCGTCTGACCTATGTAAAAGGAATCACATTGTTTACAACCAATTTTATAGATAATGCCTGAATTATTGGTAGGGCTATTTTTTACTATGATATTTTTCACAATATTGTTATATGAAAATACTACATTAATATCCAAAAGTTTAAGTACATTAGCAATGCCTAAAAAGCCCGGGAAAAATGGAAGTACTAAAATATTTTTTGACAAAGTACGATTGTTAATATTGACACGATAGAAAGTTCGTTTTGCCTTGTTGAGACAAGATTCCATAAACGCAGATGGATAACACAAATCACTTCCAATACCGTTGATTTTTTCCAATTCGGCATCGATGTATTCCGGACTGGCGATCCTAAGGGCGCGGAGAAACATTGATGAAAATATGGCCTTCTTAGTGGGGGTATCATGTCCCGAGTAAAAGTGTACGTAGGACAAATTGTTTGTCGTTTTCCGATAGATACTAAACTTAAAACCTGGGCTTTCCCTATGTACACGCACATCCAAAAATGGGATTGAATTGTCTTGCTCAACTTCTAAAGTAAACTTAATGGAGGGGACTTGATCATTTAACTGAAGGAGGAAGCTATCCAGGTCACGATTCATGGGCCAGATACACAAAATATCGTCGACGTACCGCAACCAAGGGATGCCAACCCCCAGGATTCTCGGAATATAAGTAATTTCGAAAAACTCCATATAAATATTGGAGAGGAGGGGCGATAAGGGGTTGCCCATAGCCATCCAAAAAACTTGTTGATAATACTCGTTATTGAAAGTGAATTTACAGTCTTTGATGCAAAGCTTAATGGGTTCCAAAACAATGTGTGAAGGTAGTGGCAGGTCATACTTATGTAATTCCTGGGAGAGAAAGTCAAACATATCGTCAATCGGCACTTTTGTAAACAATGAACAAACATCAAAACTAATCAATTTATCGTTAGTTTCAGTACGTGCATTATTCAATTTTTCCGTAAGATCCATGGAATTTTTTACATGTGAATCAGAGATAGTTCCGAGAATGGGGGACAAGACTTTGACAAGCCATTTGGAGAGTTTATAAGTAATAGAGCCCACCGAGCTAATAATAGGGCGCATAGGGTTACCAGGTTTGTGGGTTTTAATAAGACCGTAAAGGTAGGGCAGAGCAGGTGAAGTGGACATGAAAAGCGGAATTAAGTGCCCTTTTTGTCCATTTGTCAGAGTTAGCCCACTGTATTGATTGGAATAATGCTTCAGTTTTATTCCATTCAAGCAACATTGTTAATAGAAATATTCTTGAGTCTGCCATTATCCAACTTTCAAATAACTTCAACATAAGCAAAGGTCTTTTTCAACTCGATCCTGTTATGTTGAATTCCTTTAAAACATATTTAAATAAGAAGGGTAAAACATTAAATCTTTGGTAAACTTGTCTTCTACTTTATTAACTTTTAATTTGCATTTATTTTTTTATATATATCAAAACCTGACCATAGGCAGCAGTGTGTTAAAACCCGGACAGAGTTCCAGTATAAATTTGTATTTTTATAATCCATTTGATCTTGACCTAAAAATCGATTAACTTTTAATTTGCATTTTATTTATTTATTTTTTTTTTTTATTATATATATCGAAACCTGACCATAGGCAGCATTGTGTTAAAACCCGGCAGAGTTCCAGTATAATTTTGTATTTTTATAATCCATTTGATCTTGTGCTAAAAATCGATATTTTTCCTTACAAATCTGTACGCCTCACTGGTAATCCTTTAAGGTTTTAATTTTTAATTTTTTATTATTTTTACTTCTCTGTTTATTGTATATATGATGTATGTATGTATGTATGTATTTGTATATAGATATGTATGTATATATATGTATATATATGTGTGTGTGTGTGTGTGTATGTATGTTATTTATTTTTTCTTTTTTTCTTTCTGTAACCTATATATAGGCTTAACCTTTTTATGTACTTCAGTCCTGAGGATGTCATTAGACGAAAGCGCTTGAGCACCATTTTGTGTTTCCTTTCCTTCGTGGTTTTATTCATCATATATATATATATAATATATATATATATATATTATATATATACAGTATATATATATATTCGATTGTTCTAATGTTAATATGCAACAGAGAATAGAATACAAAGACAGAACAGGTCACCTCTTTAATAATTTAGAAATTTTGTATCTTGCCTGTAGTAATCCTTACTCAAATGATTCTCACTGTAAACTCATAGATCGGTATTATACTTAGATAATATCCCTTTTAAGAGAAGCAGGAAGCCCCCTGATTAAATCTTACAACTATCATACTAAGATTATTCCTGGATGGAATGATTTTATTGGCTCCCCTTGAAGAGTAAATCGAAAGGCGCCTACGATTTGTGGTGCTTTCATGGTAGACCCAGATTAGGACCAGTATACATGAATATGTGTTGAAGTAGGGATCAGTATAAGGCGGCCATAAGGCGATGTAAGCAGGAAGAAGTCTATTCGAGCATCAAAAGCCCAACTGACCTGTGTATCTATGTACTTGAAGAAACAATATCTAAATACAGTGACAGTAATTCAACTATTTAGAGCTGTTTCCTAGATATAAGTAAAGCATATGATAGAGTGAACCACAATATTTTATTTAAAAAAACTAGAAGACAGGAAGGTTCCCATGTACATATTAAATTTATTGAAATTTTGGTATTCTCAGCAATCTTTTACCGTTAGGTGGGGCAAATGTACTATCCGAAAGTTGTGGCTCCTCTTGCGGGGTGAGACAAGGCTCCTTGCTCTTCCCTATGCTATTTAATGTGTATATTGACGGATTAATTGCTTCACTTAATGAGGCAACAGTGGAATGTTGTATAGATAACACAAGGATAAATAACTTAGTTTATGCCAATGATATAGTGTTAATAAGTCCCTCTGTTAAAGGTCTGGATCGGTTACTAAAAGTCTGTGAAGTGTATTCGCAGAAACATGATATTCTTTTTAATGTCACAAAAATTAAGGTTATGCAATTTCATCCTGAAAGCTGTTAGCAGCAAGCTGATATTAGGTTTCAAATGAAAGGTGAAGTAATTGAAGAAGTACAAGAGTTTAAGTATTTGGGTCAAACTATTACCAGCTTCTTGAGTGATGACTCGGATATAAGAAAACAATCGCGAAGCCTTTGTGCTCATGCGAATATGACTATAAGGAACTTTCTGTTCTGTACAAGTGCAGCTAAAGACACTCTCTTTCCTACTTTCTGCAGTAATATTTACGGACAGCAACTGTGGGTGAATTATAAAAAAGGTTCTGGCAGAACCCTAAATTTTCTGTACAACAGGTCTTTTAGACTCTTCCATAAATTACCCCCGAGATGCTCAGCTTCGCAAATGTTTGCTACCCGCAATGTCCTGATCTTCCCAGAGGTAACAAGACGTGCTCAATACAGTCTGATGCAAAGAATTAAAAAATCAACCAACCCGATTATCCAAGCTATCCATGAGTCCTGCCGTTTATCTTCAAGCTATGGAATTCTTGGTACGAAAACGTCTGTCTGTAGCTCCACTTAACTCCGACATTACTGTATTATTTCTAATCAAATGCATATATTTATATCCTTAATATGTGAACTGTCATTGTATTAATAATATTTGTCATATGGACTATATAGTCTGTCAATAAAACTTTTCATTTTCATTTTCATTTCCATTTTCATATATATATATATATATAATATATATATATATATATATATATATATATTCGCCTTTCTGTCTGTCTGTCTGTCCTTTATGCAAGCGCAACCGTTTGACCTAGCGCTACCAAATTTGGCACGGGAACCTCTTATGGAATGAAGAATGTCAACACAGAGTCGGTCAGCCTGTCTGTTTGCCCTTTTGTATTACGGGCGGCAATGTGAAGCTCAAGATTTTCATGACTGTGTTCTTTTCTATAGTTTTATTGACCAGATATATGATCAGATTCAGAAATCTTGACACAATGTGAAGCTCAAAATTTTCACGGCTGCGTTCTTTTCTGTAGTTTAGCCTGTCTGTTTCTGAAATTTATCCCGGGCAGTAATGAGGGAAGGGTGGGGGTAAGTGGGGGAGAGGGGTGGGGTAATGGGGAGGGGTGGGGGTAATGGAGGAGGGGGTTAGCCCCACGTTGCATAAAGGGGGGTGAGGGTTTTTTGGGGGGCATTCAGTTGACCTAACCGGGCATTCAGTTAACCTAACAGGGCATTCAATTAACCCGGGCAACGCCGGGTACCTCACCTAGTATATATATATATATATATATATATATATATATATATATATATATTAACAAAAGCCAAAGTTCAATGTCTATAGTTCTGCGTACAAATTAAAAGTACCATTGATGATGGGATTATGACTTCCGAAGCGTCTGATATATATATATATATATATATAATATTTTATATTATATTATTATTATTAATACTATAAACACCCAGGAATGTCTGTCAGTCTGTCACGCTCGAAAAGAGAAGAAGATTCTTGATATATATGGGCGATATTTGTATTTTAATGCATTAGAAAAAGGCGTAATGAATTCTACTTTTAATTATAATTTTAAAAAGTGTAAAAAAATATTTGCTTTTGCGTTCAGCTTTGAGCCGAAATTTAATCTGCGGCTAAGTTAAAAAATTTACCAAATGAGTTCTTTTTATACACTTTCATACTGGTGCTGCAACCATTACAGACTAAATATTTTTACGGCTTTCAAAAAGTCTACTTTATTGTATCAAGATTTGTGAAGCTTAAGATTTTTATGGCTGCATTCTTTTCTATAGTTTTATTGACTGAATAATTGACTCCCCGGTAACTGGGGGGGCCTGCGGCTCCCCAATTACTGAGGCCAAAGGCCCCAGCACCACGGGCGTAGCTAAATGGGCCCGTAGAGCCCACTTTAGCCAGTATTATATATTTTCGCCTTTCTGTCTTTCTGTCTGTCTGTCTGTCCTTTATACAAGCGCAAACCGTTTAACCTAGAGCTACCAAATTTGGCACGGGAACTTCTTATGGGATGAAGAATGTCAACACAGATCGGTCAGCCTGTCTGTTTGTCTGTTTGTATTACGGGCGGAAATGTGAAGCTCAAGATTTTCATGACTGTGTTCTTTTCTATAGTTTTATTGACCGATATCTGATCAGATTCAGAAATCTTGACACAATGTGAAGCTGAAAATTTTCACGGCTGCGTTCTTTTCTATAGTTTAGCCTGTCTGTTTGTCTGTTTGTGAAATTTATCCCGGGCAGTAATGAGGGAAGGGTGGGGGTGGGGGTAAGTGGGGGAGAGGGGTGGGGTAATAGGGAGGGGTGGGGTAATGGGGAGGGGTGGGGGTAATGGGGAGGGGGTTAGCCCCCAAGTTGCATAAAGGGGGGTGAGGGGTTTTTGGGGGGCATTCAGTTGACCTAACCGGGCATTCAGTTGACTTAACTGGGCATTCAATTAACCCGAGCAACGCCGGGTACCTCACCTAGTATATATATATATATACACTCGTATATCGACCAACTTTCTTTGCTTATGTTGTGAAATGGTACTGTAATATTAAATAATCTTGGGTTAAGCTTTAGAATTAAATATACATTATCTGACCTATATAATAGAGCAGCTGAAGAATATACACACATACATGCTAGTTAGCCTATACATTTTATAATATACAGGGCGTTTCAGGTCGACCCTACAAATATGGAGCAGAAACAGTTCATATTAGTTACGGAATTACTATGACAAACTTCAAATACCAAATACTAAATACAAACTACAAATTGGCGGAATTTGTAGTTTGTATTTGGTATTTGAAGTTTGTCATAGTAATGCCGTAACTAATATGAACCGTTTCTTCTCCATATTTCTAGGGTGGGTCGACCTAAAACACCCTGTATATATATATATATATATAAAGAAGTCAAATATTCACGACGTTTCTGCAAAATCCTGACTGTCTTTCTACTGAACCAGCAAAAGATAAAAGAAAAACAAAGGGGAGTGAATAGCGAAAAATTTAGAATGTTTCAAAAAGATCTGAACGAAAGATGGCGGGACCAAGTGCGACAGCGATCAGCTGCCACCAAAAAGAAGACAACAAAAACAAAACGCCAAGTCTATCCGTTATTTCAAATTCACTTTTGAACTTTTTTCTCTCAATTAAAACAAAGTTATCTGAAACCTGATTAAAAGGCGAAAAAGCTCATGTCTGTAAAACAAATTAAATACTTTTCCTTTATTTGTGGCAGAGAATCTAAAAAGTGTATTAAAAAAATCTTGTTCAACGTTTACTCTACGTTTATGGCATAATATTTCTGTTTTTATTCTAACGTTTAGCTTCCTCCCGAATTGAGCCATATATCGTTTTCCAATTCAACTGCAAAAAGCAGAACAAAACCATATTTTTAATTCATCGAAGGGCAGTGCATATTTAGTAATTTACAAGATAATTTATAACGATAAATAAAGAAAAAAAAATTACGTTAGAATTTTTTAATTTTTTAAATATTTTTTCCTATATCGACATTGCAAGGATGATATTAGAGAAATGTTTCTAAAAACTAGCGATAAAACACTGGAAGACCACGCACATTATTTACATAATGGAAAAACCTTGGAAAAACCTTGGAAAAACCTTGGAAAAGTTTTCAAATAGACCTTACGCGAGAATCAGAGTTTGTAATTGTAAAACTTTTATGATCATAAGCAACAAATATTGAAAAGGGTTTTGCATAGAGACCGAGAGGATAAATAAGAACGGGGAATTTTATTTTATTTAATCGTTTCAAATACTGAATGTTATGTTCACTCAGAAAGAATGTTCAAAAACATAATTTGAGAGATATTGTCTCTGAAAATTGCTCTTACTCAAGTAGGTTGCAGTCAAGTAGTCCAGCAAGGTCCATGCTTTAATGAGGAAACCACTGAAAACAATGAATGACATTCCCTTAATCTAATTATAACATTTAAATAATGTCCTGTTAATATCGCCAAGATATAGATCTTGTAGGAGAGTAAAAACGGAATTGCTACGTAATATTTCTTAATGATCGACTCGTGAGTCTCCATAAAATTGTTGATCATTCCTATACTTTCATGACCATACTTCGCTATGCTTTTTATATCATACAGTGTGTACATAAAGTCAGGATCTATTTTTGTGAAGCACTTGGAAATTATATGGAATTCAATCATAAAATGATAAAGTGGTAACATTTATTAAATAATTAAGAGTAGGATTCGACGTGACGCCCATCAGTATCCCTGCACAGCTCAAATCGTTCCGCAGCATTTCTAAACACATTCTGGAGCATTTGCGTGGTTATGTTATCTGCAGCAGTTCGTATACGTGTACGTAAGTTTTCAAGACTCGTAATCTTCGTCTGATAGACGTGCGATTTGATAAAGCCGCAGGCAAAGAAATCTAAAGGGGTTAAATCTGGTGATCTCGCTGGCCAAGGTCTGTTGCTTCCGCGTCCGATCCAGCGATTTGGAAAACGTCTATTTAGATAATCCTGAACAATTTTGGCATAGTGACAAGGAGCACCATCATGTTGATAGACGACGGGGATAGGATTGTTAGTACCGTCGTCTATCAACATGATGGTGCTCCTTGTCACTATGCCAAAATTGTTCAGGATTATCTAAATGGACGTTTTCCAAATCGCTGGATCGGACGCGGAAGCAACAGACCTTGGCCAGCGAGATCACCAGATTTAACCCCTTTAGATTTCTTTGCATGGGGCTTTATCAAATCGCACGTCTATCAGACGAAGATTACGAGCCTTGAAAACTTACGTACACGTATACGAACTGCTGCAGATAACATAACCCCGTAAATGCTCCAGAATGTGTTTAGAAATGCTGCGGAACGATTTGAGCTGTGCAGGGATACTGATGGGCGTCACGTCGAATCCTACTCTTAATTATTTAATAAATGTTACCACTTTATCATTTTATGATTGAATTCCATATATTTTCCAAGTGCTTCACAAAAATAGATCCTGACTTTATGTACACCCTGTATAAGTGAAAGTCCTTAAGGATCGTATCGTAGATACAATTATATAAGAGCTCTGTTCCCCCAAGCTTTCTATGATGAAAAATTTCGCTTCACAAGTTCTTAGAACTAACTCAGCAGATTTTTCATCATTCCAGGTTTTGTCAAATACGCAATGTTACTGGAAAACGGGGGTTACGTCGCGGCCAATCGCAACCCCCACTTTCCCTTAGATAAGAGAAGTTAAACGGTGTTAGATTTGCTCAATAGTTTGATGGATGACGGTCCTCTGCGTTCCGATGATGCAGCGACCAGCGGTCAGAATCCCATGTAAAGCTGTAAAATCCCTCCTTCATTTGAGGCGCTCCGTGCCATAGTGACGAGGGCGGCAAATTTAAGTTTCGATTCGAGAAAACGCGCGTTAAAGTTTTAAAGCTCGCCCACATCGTCTACCACCCCTTCTAAAACAATGGAAAGTTACCGGGAGATAAAGACGAGCCCGCCATATGAGGACCGTGTATTATGATAGACAATGGATAGAACTCTCTGGTACCATAAAAAATGGATTTTTGGGACCATGGCGGGCTCGTCGCTGTCGCCGGAGCGCCTCATTTGACCTTTGTCATTAGGAAAGATGTTAAAGAGTAACTATGCATAATGCATATATGAATACAGCCTCATAAATATCTACTTTAAAATAATGCATATTTCATAAAGAACATCTCAATAATTCATACAGTATACATATATATATATATATATACATATTTAAAATAGTTGTAATATATATATATATATATATATATATAAGCAAACAATCACAGGAAAAAGGAAAAAAAGAAACACGAAATCCGAGCGCTTTCGTGATATATTCACATCTTCAGGGAAAAACAAATAATAGGCAGATTTTACAAAGTAAATGAGTTAAATACACAAGCGAAAAATTCCCAAACGGCAACTCAATTTAAAAACCATAAAACACTCTAAAGATTTTTTCAATAGATAATTAGTCTGAAGGAAGCTAAATTATTGAATATAAAAGAACTATATATATGAAATTAGACAATTAACATGTACAGAGAACAAAAATTATTATAACAGTTATTAGAAATAGTATTTAATTAAAGCAGGCAATTAAGTGGCAAGAATTTAATGAAAACAAAAGGAATGGTGCCAACATCTTACAGAATATTCCAAACTTCTACAAACAATCTGAAAAAACTATCCTAATAGCCAACCTGATCAAAAGTCTAATAAACCACCAAGACCACAAAGATTATATACGAAAGAAATATTACAATGCACACATAAGAATGTTAACAGTTCTTAAAATAATATTTAACCAAAGCAAACCGTTAAGGGGAAAGAATGCGGTCAAGAAACCAATAGGCCCTACGCCAACTTTTTAATTATGTACGGGTCTAATTTATACAGCCCAGGGCTTATATTAAGGACCAAATCCACATTATTCTTGATCACACTAGATTCAATTATATTTCTGCTAACAGTAGATTTACTAAACCTTAATTTGGAGGCATTTTTCCAATCAATGGGGTGATTAGTATCTCTTACGTGAATGAAAATGGCGTTAGATTCTTGGCCAATTCTTATACTGTATTGATGTTGCTTAATACGTAACTCAGGGACTTACCAGTTTGGCCTATGTAAAATTTATTACATATTGTGCATGGAGTTTTATATACATAACCCTGTTCACTTAAAGGGGTTATTCTGTGATTTTACTGCATATATAAGTTATATATATATATATATATATATATATATATATATATATATATATATATATATATATATATATATATATATATATAAAATATCTTAGATGTTATTAATCAATAGGCGACATTTTCCCCAATTGTTTTTAAGTTGTTAGTTTGTTAATGGTTAGACCTTGTAAAGAGAAACTGACTCATTGTTGAATGTTACAGTATATTAGATTTTCATATCCTTTACAAATATAGACTTACAGACCTACAGTTTCCCTAATGTAAGATTCAAGGTATGCTCAAACGATGGAGAAAAACTTGCAGAAGCTGCGAAAGTCTTACTTTTGAAATTTAATAATGCAGTGCCTGGCGGTTGGTGTCATTTCCGATCGAATCTTCCGAGTGCCAAACCTGATTTGGATCGCTATAAACTAATTTAATGTTACCATTAAATTTTAAAACATGGACGAAATACAGCCACAGGAATAGTATTAAAAAATTAGTTTTTGAAAATTGCATTAATATTTCATTTGTAGCATTAAATTTTCTATATAAATTCATTTGAATTATACTCGTGTGTGTGTATAATCAGAGCTGGGCATTTGCGGCATATTTTGCGGTACTGCGGTACTTGCGGTACCACCGCACTACCACCCCGGGCCCCCATAACGCAGTACCGCAAAGGATCGCTGAAAGTACCGCAGTACCGCTACCGCATTCAAATTTCCGCGTACCGGTTTGGTACCGGTTTGGTAGTGCAGCAGTACCGCAGTACCGCAATATGCCGCAAGTGCCCAGCTCTGGACTGTATATATATATATACAGAATGTGTGTGTGTGTGTGTGTGTGTGTGTATATATATATATAATCAGAGCTGGGCATTTGCGGCATATTTTGCGGTACTGCGGTACTACCGCAAACCGCAAACCGGAACCGCATAACGCAGTACCGCAAAGGATCGCTGAAAGTACCGCAGTACCGCTACCGCATTCAAATTTCCGCGTACCGGTTTGGTACCGGTTTGGTAGTTTGGTAGTACCGCAGTACCGCAGTACCGCAAAATATGCCGCAAGTGCCCAGCTCTGTATATATATATATATATATATATATATATATATGCGCATTATTTTCGGACGGTGATGACGATATGTCGTATTTCATGAACGGAACATTTTACTGACAAATGCTCTGTGAAGTTAAATTGTTGGGTTATTAGCATATGTATAGACATGAGAACTTGTTAGATAAAATGAATATAATGCGTTATTTTCTTTTTATACACTTTCACGCCATTCTGTATGAATTCAACTGAAGAGGTACGATTTATTATGTAAACTACACATAAATATTAAGAACAACATTCCGCCAAACATCGAATACAAGTATACAATCTTGTTCGTGAGAATTTTACTGAATAAGTTATTAGTGTACGTTCGTCAACTCTTTCGTGAACGCTGTTTTCGAATGAATATTTAAAGGAATTCTTTCTGCTCATAAAAATACGATGTAACTGGACATCTCTTTATTAACTTTGATTCAGTTACAGCCAAAAACAGACACCAAAAGTACATTTCTGTTTACGTATGCAACATTTAATTTAAAGGTATTAACAGGAGGGAAATGTTGACACGAATTGACCAAGGAAGTACTATGGGGGCGGGGGGTGAATGTTAGGCAGGAGACAGCGAGTGCTTGAACTCGCGTTTCTCCTGTCACTGTCCTCCTTAGTTGATCTTTTTTCGTCTCTCATCTACCGTGTGATGAGACACACACACACTTCTTCTATTCCTTACTACGCATACATGCATCTTACACACGACACACTTTTTTCAAAATTAAAATACAAAAACAAAATGTTGGTCTCGATTTTGGGTATCTCTTTCTCCTTCAATAATTTTTGGTTTTTGGGGGGGTGTTGGGTGGGGGCGCATTTTTGCGGACATTCACCCTTAGGGCCTCCTTTCTGCATAAAAAAAAATTACAATGTTAAAAACTTTATATAAATGTACATTGTACACCTCCCACACACTTTTCACCCCCACTTAGTTGCTGTCTCAGTACAGGGGTCTTGTCCGCCCCTGTATGGAGTATGCTTCTCATGTGTGGGCGGCTTATCCAACACAGCTCTACTTGACCGGGCGGAATCGAAGGTTTTCGTCTAATCGTTTCCCCGTCTCTTACTGACTGTCTTCAATCCCTCTTTCTTCGCCGCAGTGTTGCCTCACTCTCTTTCCTATCGTTATCATAACAGACAATGCTCTTCTGAACTCTCTAAATGCATGACTCCTCCTTCAAGGAGAGCACTCAGTACCAGACTTTCGACACATTTTCATCCCTTTTCTGTCCAACTTTCCAACGCAAAGGTTAATTGGTATTTTCAGTCTTTCATCTACTCAACCGGTGAACTCTGGAACAACCTTCCTCAATCCATATTTTCCCCCGTCTATGACCTCCAATCTTTCAAACGCAGAGTGTCCGGGCATCTAGAAAACTTTGAACCTAGATTTCGGCTCTCTTCTTCTCCTTCTGTCTACGGGTGGCGTTTTTTGTGGGCGTTCACCCTTGGCCCCTCCTTCTTGCATAAAAAAAAGTTAGCAGCAAAATTTCAGGTGCCAGATAGTACAATATGCGAAAAAGGCAAACGAAATTTTGTCCGTGACGATACATACACAATATATACTATACAATTCAAAGTTTTACGCGAACCATTCTTTTCGTTCCGATCCTAAATACAATAATGAACCCCCAAATATTTGAAAATGATATTAAAACCACTTAATATATAACAATTATTTCTTTTCTTTTTTTAATATAACTTTTCAAGGAAGTTAATTGGATTTTTTTTATTTTTTGCATTCCTCGATTATATCATCGTTTGTGCTCTTTGCGTGTTCAAACTGAGATAAGGAGTATTATCATACAGATCATTATTGAACATTTTTCGTTTTTTATTTGTAAAACCTTAAATTATTTTCGTACTAAGGACATAAAAGCTTAATGAGAATACTTGGAAATGACTAATAGGTATGAACATGCATTGTTTTATATATATATATATATAATATATATATATATATATATATATATATAATATATATATATATATATATATATATATATATATATATATTTATATATATATATATATATATAATATATATATATATAATATATATATATATATATATATATATATATATATATATATTATATATATATAGGGGTTCCAAAAAACCTTAGCCCCCCCTATTTGCAGCTTACATGTTTACTTATATCGAAATAGTTTTTAGTGATTATAAAAATATATAAAATTCTTTATTTATTGCAGGTATTAAAATTACTCTAGCTGATAAAGTGATAATATAATGGCTTCTCAATTAATTGGTGATTCGGAGAGGCAACGTGTGATAGATCGCATACGAGCAATAACATTTCGGGAAGCTCGTGATGCTGGAGCCACCTTTATTACACGTTCATGGGTTGCCAAAAAGTTGCGAAGAAGTGAGGACTTCGTCAAAAGAAATTGGAATAAAACTTTGGATGAATGTGAAATGGATACAACCAAATCTGGGCGCCCAAATTTGCCACTCTTTCAGGAAACAAAGGACATCATTGAAAGCGGTACGCGTAAGCGGAAAAACAGCTGTGCTAAACTTTCTCGAGAAATCGAAGTGTTGAGAGGAAAGATCGTTAGTGGTGAGATCATTCGACTGTACCGTCATAGGCAAGGTTTAACACCTTGGAATGAACTTCCAAAGCCAAGAAAAACTTAACATCGATAACAGAATGTCGTTTGCCCATTATCTTGAAGATTGGGATGTGGATGATTTCATGCATTTAGCTGTCTCCGATGAATTTTTTGTTTACGTAACACGTCGGCCTAACTACCAAAATGATCGAGTGTGGGCCACAACACCAGATGAAATCGATGACAATGAACATTATCGCGAATTATTAAAAAGTCCAGACTGTGGTGTGTTTGTTTTGTTCACTGCAAAGAAGCTCATGTGGGTGCTGAAGCCAAATGGTCAGAGTTGGGATGGACAGTATTTTCGTGATATTATTCTATCCCAGCATTTCATTCCTTTTCTAAGAAACCCAAACAATATTACGGATGTCGATCAAGTCACACTTCTGCACGATAAGGCCCCCTGCTTTAAGGCATTAGCCACTCAACAGTTGTTGCGGAACCATGAGATCGATTTCTTTGGAAATGAAGAATGGCCAGGAAATTCTCCTGACCTGAACGTCTGTGAACACATTGGATCAGCTATAAAGGACAAGGTTGAATGTCTCTTGTTTGAAGAACCTGCAGCAAATCGATTTTCGAAGGATACAATGACGCAACACATTGAAACTGTTTTAGCAAATTTGCGTAACGATCAAGATCTATTCACGTCACTTTTGGCAAGCTACCCAAAGCGAATTCAGGCTGTCTTGGAAGCCAATGGCGGGAACACCAAATTTTAATTGTTTCTCATTAAATGCAGGATTAAATTCTCTTTTGTAAGGTATGTTTATTTTTACTGTACCTCTAATGGTTTAGGCCATGGGCCGAGGGGGGGCTAAGGTTTATTGGAGCCCCGTATTAGGGTGGCCCTTAAGTGGTGCTAAAATTTTAAGTTACGATATTTTTCCTCTCACCCTTCAGTTGGATTATGTCACTAGAAAATAACACGCACAAAATTTTAGTGAAATATAAGTATATATAGGGTGTGCTCAAGGACTTCAAACTTTCTCTCTCGACTCTCGCATATATTATTAAATAGGCGTGATGGGTTATTGGTAGAATTTGCTAATTATATGACTTGCCATATTATATATGGTTAATTTGAAACAAATAGTAGCGATGATCTTATGTTCTTTTATGCTAAACGACATTACGCTTTCTTTTTGTCTAGGTATATAGATTTTTTTATGATGGCTAGTGGAACTCGAAAAAGACATACGGTTTATTTGCTTGAACATACTCAAAATTGTTTATCAGGTGCAAAATTGCCAAGTAATGGGGATGTTATGAGGTACTATCTACATTTGCTTCAGTCGATTAAGAATAAGCACAAAGTTGCTCAGTTGACGATAGCGGAAGTGGAGACTTTTTGGAAGGTGGCGAGGATTCCACTGCGGCCAGTTCAACATGCAGTGAAACAGTTGGAGAGTCTGATGAAGAAGTGGGATCTTTTGAAAAAAAATCAGTTCCGGAAGACGGATACACAAAGGAAGAAAGAAGAAGAGTTGAAATCCTGCTTTGATGACCTTTTCGACGTTGCTCACCAAAATGCTATGGTGTTGATGACGAATAAGGGGGATAAAGCGTTCCTTTTGGCACAAAGAGAGAAGGGCAGAAGAGGCACCATTGCTGGAATTGATATAACTTTGGCTAAAAAGGAGGAAGCAGCTACGAAGAAGCGAATTCGGAATGATGAATTTAAGAAGAGACATGAAATAGAGAATCTCGTACTTAACAGAAAAATCGTCCTGGAATTTTCTTCACCTTCCACAGGTGAGAACACCACGGATTCAGAGAATGAAGGAGCTGTTGGAGGAGTCGTAGTGTCATCACCTCATCCTAAAAGAGGCCGCAAGGATATCCTCCACCCAGAAGTTCTTTCGTCGTTGGATCGCACTAAAACTAGTGACCTGATGCGGTCTTTACCATCGCGTCAGTGATCAGTGCTTCCGGTCAGAACGTTGGGGAATACAACATCAACAGAGCTTCTCTGCGACACACCTGCAGCAAAAGGAGCTCTCAATAAAATCCTTGCTCACTTATGGTACTTGAGTGAAGATCTGGTGGGCCTTGCCTTCTTTGACAGAGACTTGGATTTGCAAGAAAAAAGAGCTATGGTTAAGAATCTACAACGGGAAGGACATGACGCACCAAAACGAATTCATCTGAATAAGAGTGATATCCAAGGTAAGAAACTTAGCGACTTCGTGTCTGCTAGAACGAAGGTTTTGTTCACTCTTCTAGGGCTTGAAGTCGAATTCTTGCGTGATAATCCAGAGATGTGGATTGAAAACCCTGAGTACCTACTGGCAGAAGCAGTGGTCAAAGATCTTCGAGTAATGAATGACACTGCTGAAAGGAGAGTTGCATTGATGCAGAAATATAATAGACTCCTCAGCGAGAACGAAGAACAGACCCAGTTTGTCGTTCAAATTGTTTAAGAACATCGGAAGAAGTACCCCGATTCCAAGAAGGATACCATTCTCAAAGGCATATCAGACTCTTCTTGCAACCTTTAAATAAGGGTTGTGTTGTGCTAACTTTTCAGTTCAATTTCTTATCACCTTTAATTTTAATAAAAGTATTTTTTGTTGTTTAAAAATCTTAATTGAATGAAATAAAAAAAAAAAACGATGGGGCTTTGCAAATGATATGGGGATCTAATAAGCTACATTTGATTATCTGCAAAGTCGTGCCCAGCTCAAATCACATTATTTTGAGTCCCATCGCCGCAGAACTGCATTGGGATGATGTTCCATGGTAGCGGTCATACCCACTGTATACAGGGTGTTTCAGGAGGAAAGGTCAATACTTCGGGAGGTGATAGTATCGGTCATTGTGAGAAAAAAAAGTTCATATGAACATGTGTCTAATTCTGAATGGTTACGGAGATATCGCTGTTTGAATCTACAAATACAAAAGCATTGTTAATGGTAATCAAGAAAGAGAAACCAATTACTGTTTCTAACATTTAATGTTTAAACATTGGCATTTTGAATGGTATCAGATACAGAAATGACAAATTTGTTACAGTTTACAATACGTTTTCGAAAATCCCACCGTCAACCTCAATGCACTTTGCAACTCGTGTGCGAAGATCGCGTGTTGTTCGTCTGAGTTGATCTTGACGTTCCTTTATGCGGGCAGCAGCATCCAAAATGCGCGCGAGCAATTCGTCTCTTGTATCCACCTTTCTTTTGTAAACTTGACTTTTCATCCACCCCCACAAACAATAATCTGATGGAGACAGGTCTGGAAACCTTGGTGGCCATTGAATGGGACCACCGCGGCCGATCCATCGACCAGAAAAAGTTTGATTTAGGTATTACATCGCCAGACGGGTAGAATGTGGAGGAGCTCCGTCATGCTGAAAGTACATACCAGCGGGTGTAGCCAAAAGAACATCCTCCAATAGTCCTTGCAATTCATTTTGCAGAAATTCTAGGTAACTTTGTCCTGTAAGACGATTCTCTAAAGTAACAGGGCCAATCAGCTGATCATCGATGATACCGCACCACACATTGGCAGAGAAGCGATGTTGAAAATTTGTTTCCACAGTGGCATTTGGATTTTCGTCTGACCAACGATGAGAGTTACGAGTGTTGTTGATACCGTCACGGGTGAAAGTAGCTTCATCGGTGAACAGTATTAATCGAAGCAATCGGCGATTAGCATTTACCCAATGACAAAATTCCAGTCGCATGGCAGCGTCTCCTGGTTGAAGGTGTTGTACACGCTGTACATGATATGGATGCAAGCCTTCCTCACGTAATGTTCGCCATACTCTTGTGTGTGGTACACCGAGACGTGTAGAAATTCTTCGTGAGCTAGTAGTAGGACTACGCTCTGCCAACTGAAAAATGTTTTCCACTTCATCCACATCTTGTTGACCTTCACGTTCAGATGAAACATGAGCGCTGGGAAGTGTACCAATCTCACGCAATATGTTGAAAACCCTGGTAAACACTCTTCGATCCGGAATTCTGCTGTTCGGAAACCGTCGACGGTATTCTGCAACAGCAGCTGTTGCACTTCCATCGCAAAAGCCGTAGACATACACCATTAGGGTGTGTCGAATTTTTCAACTTTCAAATTCCAAATATGAGGGGTGCTAAAAAGTTGCAGCATGACTTAGGAATTCAAAAGATATTTTTGTTAATTTAATATAATTTAGTTTTGCTTGGTAAGAAGCTACATAAAAATAGTGACTTTTTTGACTTTTTTGTGGAATTATATAATATATTATATTAATAATTATATATGCTGTATCTATAATGCACTGCTGTTTTTTGCTTATTTCACAGGTTGAAACATATTCATCAGTGTGCTGAAGATACTTGTCCGTCAGTGCTACCATCCTAACCAGTGGGAATTGACCTACAATGGCTTCTAAAAGGAGGACAAGACTGGGGACATTCACACATATGAGCAACCTAATTGGAACTGGTAGAGTTGTTGCCCTCTGAACTCCCAACTCTGCGAGACGTTCTGAAATATGGGCTACTGCTAAGAGAACAAAGTGGTGAGGATGTGAGAGAAACTACCAGCAGCCAGTCTTGCAAAGGACATTTACCCTAAAGTGCTTGAAAAGTGGGAACGATCAAACAGTTCTTTTGTAGCCCCCGTTGTAAATTCACGAGTCACAATCTTAAACAAGATCCAAGAGAGCTGGGAGCAGGCCAAAAACATGTCTCTTGGGAGAGGAAAGCTACATGTCAAAGAGGCTTTCATTGCAAAACTTGACAAGCTTTTTGACATCCTCAGTTGCAAGTGTAAAATTGTTCTCTGCTCTGAATTTGGCTGCCTTGCAGATGCTGGTTGCAAAAACGAAACTCACATTAACTGTACATGCCCTAGGGAGATGAAGATCCCTGTGAAGGAACTTGCTTTCATTAAAGGTCAGAGAGACAAGTCTGGTTCTATTGGACCACATCAGATTGGCTTGCCAGATCAACCTGAGCACAACAGACAAGTCAAAAAGCAGAAGCGGCAAGAAGACGAAAGAAGAAGGCTTGCTGAATATAAGCAGACAAGTAAGCAGGATGTTTCAATGCCATCAAATGAAATAATTTTCTCTGATGATGAAAATGAAGAACAAATAGCTGATGCTCAAGATGGAAAGGATGGAAGTTATGAAGTGACATTAGAAATACCAAGCACGTCTTCAACTTCCAATAAAAAGCCAGAGTACAACACATTAGAAATACCTAATGTTGCTATGCATAGCATCAGATATGGTGTTGGCCTGCGTGCCACAGCTGCCATCACCACTGCTGCCTTTATGGATGCTGGCTTGATCACTGAAGAAGACAAGAGACTTGTAGTTGATCACAATAAAGTCAAGAGGGCCCAAGAAAAAGTTATGAGATCCCTGGATCAGGAATTTGATGATCTTTGTAAGAAGGGTGAAATTGACTGCATCTTCTTTGACGGCCGTCAAGATACAACTAAAGTTATGCTGAAAGCAGACAATTCAGATCGTCAGTTCCCCAGCATCATCAAAGAAGAGCATTATTCTGTGTGCAGTGAGCCAGGTGGAAGATATCTCTACCACTTCACTCCTGAGAAAGGCTCAACGAGAAAAAAACCTGCTGAAGTTATTGCTGATAATCTTGTAGATTTCATGAAGAAGAAGGGCATTGATAAAAGCCTGCAGGCCATTGGAGGTGATTCTACAAATGTTAACACTGGCTGGGAGGGTGGTTCCATGCATTGGGTAGAGGTCAAGCTTTGCCGTAAGCTGATCTGGTTGGTTTGTGCCCTCCACACTAACGAGTTACCCCTGCGACACTTGATCACAGCACTGGATGGGAAGACCTTGTCTAACAACAAGTGGACAGGTAACATTGGCAAGATGCTAGACACTGCAACCGAACTTGAAATTGATCCTTCATTCACCAAACTCTCAATTGGAGAGCCTCTTACTTCACTGAGTGACAATGTCGTAAAGGATCTCTCTACTGATCAAGCGTACGGGTATAGGATCACACAGGCCATAAGGACAGGAGAACTTCCCACAGATCTGGCCCTTCTTGAAATTGGTCCAGTGAGCCATTCAAGGTGGTTGACAACAGCAAACAGGCTTTGTCGCATATGGGTTTCAAAACATGGCCTTAAAGGCAAAACCCTCAACAACTTAAGACTGATAGTGGAATACATTGTTGGTGTGTACTACCCCTGTTGGTTCAACATCAAAGTAAAACACTCTTGGGTGGAAGGCCCACGCCACATCTTGTTTCAGCTGCGGCTAGTTAGGCTGCAAAAGAAGGCTGTAGTGGATGCTGTTTTGCCAACCATCAAGCGCTCAGCATGGTATGCATTCAGCGAAATGATAATCCAGACACTCTTGTGCTCAGATGACAGTGAGGAGAGGAGAGCTGGTGTCCAAAAGATTGTTGACATGAGGGGTGGAGATGATGACACACTTGGAGATCTTTCTGTACGTCCCAGGAAGACACCTTCCATCAACCCCAGTGCTTCTTCCGTGTTGGAGCTGACAGACTGGTCTGACGGGGTATTTGAACCTCCTTTGACATGTAAACTGACTACAGCGGAAGTAAAGAAGTTCTTTGACAAGCCTATGCAAGTTCCACAGTGGCCCTGTCATGCTCAGTCAATAGAGAGGTGTGTGAAACAAGTCACAGAGGCAGCAGGCAGGGTGTATACACATGAGAAACGTGAGGGCTATATCAGAGGCCAAGAAGCAAGTCGGCGGCTGATGTCCAAGAACGAATCAAAGCAAGACTTGATGAAACTTTTTTAAATATTTTTTTTACTGATGTCATTACTTTCTAATGTTGTTTTATGATTACAAGGATGTGTTTTATGATTACTAGGATATGTTTTATGCAGAGAAACTAAAATTTGCATAGCATTACCTGACATTTTGAGAAGCTAAAATTAATAAATGTTGTTTTCCGAGAGCAATTTGTGCTTTTTAATCAAACGTAGATTTACCAAGCTAAGTGTTGAGCAATCACAAAAATAATAGCAGATTTGAATTCTTCACATCCAAAAACATATTTTTAAAACCCCTCAGTGAAGGAATTGGCAAAAATTAATTTTCACCTCCCAAATTGACACACCCTAAATTATACCATATCTGCATACTCGGCATGTGTGAAGGTGTGTGGCATTCTTAACACTGCTTCAAACACCAAACAGTGTCACTCACAACAGTCAGCTGTCGATTGGCTTATGTTACATGCTTACATTACAGCTTACATGGTTCAAGGTTATAGGGAAGGGAAGGGGAAGGAAGAACTGCGCGCGCATCAGATTCAAACAGCTCTATCTCCGTAACCATTCAGAAATAGACACATGTTCATATGAACTTTTTTTCTCACAATGACCGACACTATCACCTCCCGAAGTATTGACCTTTCCTCCTGAAACACCCTGTATGTAAAGATTATTAATTTTATACATCTAGTTCACAAAATTAAGTAAAATTTTAATAGCAACCAAGCTTGTTGTTAGAAATATATTAATAAATACTAATTGTACAACTTTTTTATATTAAATGAATACTGGATTTGAGTGTGAGTGAATCCGTAATGTATTATAAAAGGCAACTAAGGAGTTAGGATGCTTAAAATCTCGGATAGCTTGAGCACACACTAAATATTGTCCAAACGCTATAAAATTTTGCATGAAAAACTTTCTCAATAGGAAGCATCTGATGAAGGGGTGACAAAGAAAAAAATAAAAAGTGACAAAATAAGGGCCACCCTAATATATATATATATATAATATATATATCCATCCGTATATTTGGGGAACAGCTTTTCCTTTAAACATGTTTGGTTGAATAATCGAACGTAGTTTTTATTTATTAATTTATTATTAGTTCTCAATGTTCCGTATGACATTTTTCAATAATGCTGGTAAACTATGAATAATATTTCCAAAATTTTCCGACGTTTCGCTCTGTCCTCGAGCATCTTCAGGGAATTCGTTTGGAGTCATTTTCATAGGTGTTCTGCGTAGAATGAAAATTTCTTGTCAGGGCCCTCTCTTTTATAACTCATTTTCGGAGGTTTTCCCGCAGTTTCGCATAGTTTCGCGTACGTGTACTGACTGAAAACCTCCGAAAATGAGCTATAAAAGAGAGGGCCCCGACAAGAAATTTTCATTCTACGCAGAACACCTACGAAGATGGCTCCAAACGAGTTCCCTGAAGATGCTCGAGGACAGAGCGAAACGTCGGAAAATTTTGGAAATATTATTATGGTGCCCGGACAGTTCGCTACTGGACATTTTGCTACCGGACATTTCGCGACTAGGACATTTCGCTACTAGGACATTTCGCTACCATATATAAATTTACCAGTAAGTAAAATTAAAAAGGTAATAAAATTTATTAAAAAATTACGAGAATTATTAAATGAATACAAGGATTATTAAATGATTACATGAATTACATAAATATTACGCATAATTACATGAATTATTAAAAGAATTTTCTTTTTTAAAAAGAATTAAAGAATGCATAAAACATTTGATACAATAAAATATCTAAAATTATTTAAGATTATGCGCAATAGCGCGAAGGAATTCCAGTTTATTTCCAGAATCGTATCTTCTCAGTAAATTATGGATCCTCTGCTCACAGTCCCTATACTTTTTCCTCTTCTGAGTTGCGTTTAGGTTAGGTTAGGTAACGTTACAGTATAAACAATTAAAAGAACACAAGACATACAAAAAATTAAAAGAACAACGGAAATATAAGAATTAGAAGAACAAAAGGCAAAGGATATAAAAAAAAATATTCCAATCAAACCAATTAAAAATTAAAATGTAGATAGAGAAACCAACCTTTATGGAAGCGCGAGTGACCAGACACTGAATTGCTAATAAAGAAGCCCTAACAAGGTGAATAACGGTGAGTATTTTTCTCGAAAATTCTAAAGTCAGTTGGTACGTTATGTTGCTATTTTTTGCATTTAAGTAACCAAAAGGGGAGAGGCAGAGGGATCAATGTTAAATGTCTGTTTTTATAAAAAGAGATTCTAAAATTCTAAAAATTCTAAGAGAAGTGTCATCAGATGATGAGGCTAAAATTTTAAAATGTTTATCCAAAAGGGCAAGATTGCAGGACTGGGCATGTTCTCTTATAGGAGAAAATTCTTTAACGACAGCGAAGTTAGATGCCGTAGCGAAATGTCGGTAGCGAAATGTCCTAGTAGCGAAACGTCCAGTAGCGAAATGTCCGTAGCGAAATGTCCGGTAGCAAATTGTCCAGTAGCGAACGGTCCTAGCACCATTATTATAATTTACCAACATATTGAAAAATGTCGTACGGAAAAATTGAGAAAACTAACAATAAATTAAAAATAAAAATACGGTCGATTATTCAACCAAAGACACACACACACACATATATATATATATATATATATATATACACGTGTGTGTGTGTGTGTGTGTGTGTGTGTAAAAACGTTGCTTCGCAGTAGCTAAATACAAAATTCATGCACTGTACTTCATTCATTATGTATGATATATATATATATAAGCAAAGAACCACAGGGAAAAGGAAAAGGAAACACGAAGTCCGAGCGCTTTCCTATTTCTCTCTTGTCCCTGAAGATGTGAATATATCATGAAAGCGCTTGGACTTTGTGTTTCGTTTTCCTTTTCCCTGTGGTTCTTTGCTTATTAAAAAGATCACGTGTTGCTTTGCGATTTCTTAGCACACACATATATATATATATATATATATGATGATGAAAATAACCACGAAGGAAAAAGGAAACACAGAATGGTGCTCTAGCGCTTTCGTCTAATGACATCCTCAGGAACATTGAAATAAATAACAAGTTTGAGACTATATATAGGTCACGAAAAAAAATAAAATAAAAAAATAAAAATTGTAGGAGGAGCATACAAATTTATAAGAAAAAACTACCAGAGTTTGCCCCTCTTGTCTAAATCCGTTCTGAACGGATTCAAAACAACAGGATCAAGCGAAAAAAGACCCTGGCTAATGTTAAAATTATTTGTAAGTTGAATAATGGCAGACTCAAGAATATTTCTATTAACAATGTTGCTTGAGTGAAACAAAACTGAAGCATTATTCCAATCAATACAGTGGGATAACTCTGACAAATGGATGAAAAGGGCACTGGACGACTCTCCCGTTCTGACGGAATATTGATGCTGTTTTACACGCGTGTGCAAATCTTTTCCCGTCTGTCCAATGTAAAAGGAATCACATTGTTTACAACCAATTTTATAGATCATGCCTGAATTATTGGTAGAGCTATTTTTTACTATGATATTTTTCACAATATTGTCATATAAAAATACTACATTAATATTCAAAAGTTTAAGTACATTAGCAATGCCTAAAAAGCCTGGGAAAAATGGAAGTACTAAAATATTCTTCGACAAAGTGCGAGGGTTATTATTCAGACGATAGAAAGTTCGTTTTGCCTTGTTAAGACAAGATTCCAAAAAAGCAGGTGGGTAACACAAATCACTTCTAATACTGTTGAGTTTTTCTAATTCGGGCATCCATGTATTCCGGACTGGTGATCCAAGAGCGCGGAGAAACATTGAAGAAAATATGGCTTTCTTGATGGGGGTGTCATGTCCGGAGTAAAAAGTGTACGTAGGACAAATTGTTTGTTTTTTCCGACAAATACTAAAGTTAAAACCTGGGCTTTCCCTTATGTAGACGCACGTCCAAAAACGGGATTGAGTTTTGTTCCACTTCTAAATGGAGGGGACTTCAGTATTTAACTGAAGGAGGAAGTCATCCAGGTCACGCTTCATGGGTCAGATACACAAAATATCGTCGACGTACCGCAACCATGGGATGCCAACCCCCAGGATTCTCGGAATGTAAGTAATTTCGAAAAACTCCATATAAATATTGGAGAGGAGGGGCGACAAGGGATTACCCATGGCCATCCCAAAAACCTGTTGATAATAATCGCTATTGAAAGTGAATTTACAGTCATTGATGCAAAAGTTTAATGAGTTCCAAAACGATGTGTACAGGTAGTGCAGGTCATACGTATATAATTCTTGGGAGAAAATCCTGTTGTGAATTCGTTCAGAACAGATTTAGACAAGAAGGGCACAGTGCTAAAACTCTGGTAATTTTTCTTATAAATTTGTATGCTCCTCCTACAATTTTTAGTTTTCTATTTTATTTATTTTTTGTGACCTATATATCGTCTCGAACTTGTTATTTATTTCAATGTTCCTGAGGATGTCATTAGACGAAAGCGCTTAAGCACCATTCTGTGTTTCCTTTTTCCGTCGTGGTTATTTTCATCATAAATATTATTCTATTCACGTGTTACTTTCGTGAAATAATTTTCATATATATATATATATATATATATATATATATATATATATATATATATATATATATATATATATATGATACACACAGACTGCATGGAACAAAGAACTCTTCTGGGAAAATTAAATCCACTATAGTCCGAATAGTTCTTTGTTCCATGCACAGTTTGTGTGTATCATAAAATACCTCAGGGGACCATTCTGAGTTCAATCCCATATATACGAGGTGTGATCAAAAAGTTCAATAAATAGTCCCGCAACTAATGAACGCGTGTCACTAGTAGTCCGGTTGCACGAGGTGGGAACCCTGCATTGTTTGTTATAAAGCAAATCTTGACATATTTTGAAAGCTTATACCACCCCATTCAAGAATCCATCGGGTGTACACCTGACCCCCTCTTGGCTTTTTCAATATGGCCGCCATTTTCCAAGATGGCCGGCGAAACTGAAAAATCCCATATCCTGGTCAATACTTGATGGATTTTGATGATCTTGGTGTCATTTCTAGGGGTTTTCAGGATGATGAGTCGATCTGGATGGGTTGCAGATACTTTGGGAGTCGTTTTGATCCACATTCGTCAATACTCAAGGTCATCGGAGGTCAAACGCCCCCCGAAATAAGGAATATCCCATATCCCGGGCAGCCGTCGAGATATTTTGGTGATCTTACTGTCGTTTTTATGGTTTTGGGCGAGACTGAGTAGTTCTATCTGCACATGATAACAGTAGGATATCATTTTGCAACTCCATGGGTCAAGTCAAGGTCATTTAAGGTTAAAGTTTGGCCTTGAAATATGATAATGCCACAGTTGACATCACTGTATTTGCTTTATTTCAGAGACCATTTCTACAATCTAGCTAACTGCTGAGCACTTAACATCTTTTCTGCAGATAAAACCAGATCATAATGCTTAAATGACATACCTACATTATATGGATATGGATATTCGGATATAAACCACAATTTATGCGGAAGTGCAGGGCACATGCATTCTATGGAAGGTTGCAAAGCTACAAGATATGACCTCGTAAGCAAAACAAAGCTCACACCTAGCTGGGGGATTGGCATTGACAACTTTGATGCAGTTATTCACATTAGGTAACCATTTATTGGGGACAAATATCAAAAGACATGGTTGTGTCAGGATCGTCAGGATGATCAGTCTGCTCTTCGTTTGCGTTTTAGGTCAATGGATTGTTGCAATCCAAGCCGCTGCCACATGCACAGAACATTGTGCAAGGGATTCCGCGTCCCATGCAGCCGCAGCGACTCCCCTGCATGCTGATTGTGATTCACACCCACATCTGATTAGCTTCAGAACTTCATCTGCTAAGCACACTCCTTCACCAACTTTTTTGGGATGAGAACTCTGTTGTTTCGTCTCTCTCCCACCCATAATGCACAGGATCAAGTGGTGGTGGGTCACACTTTAGTGCATCGAGCCAGTTCGCCACATGTAGTGGGCTCTGAGCACATTTTGATGGACAGCTTCAGTTGTTGGTGGTAGAGAACACAGTTTGGGTGCAGCAGTTCCCGACTTCCCTGTCTTCTGAGCCCATACTCGCTGACGACACTCAGTAAGAGATGAGGATTTCCTATCCCCATAGCATGCAACAATGAACGCTGTTGCCTCTTTCTCGATATGGTCAAAGCATGCATCAAGGGACCCCAGCTTGTCTAGCTTCCGACCCTTCCTGGCTGTGGCAATGGCAGTGGCTTTGCCGATGCCATGTATTGCTGCAACTGTGTCACAACCACTCAAAGCGTGTAGTTTGAGGATTTGTGGGATGATGTCTTTGTGCTGGGCTACAGTTGCTCAGATGTCCACTGATTTTCTGCCACGCACTGGAGACTCCATAATCATGGGACAGCCTAGTTTCTTAAATTCATAGAAGTGAGTCAGCATGGCAAACACGTCTGTGTCATCACAAATTATGGAGATGCGGGCATCGAATCTTTCTCAGCTTGTGCGATAGCGTGTTGTGTTATTATCACGTCAGCCTCTTCATGAGATGATGAGAGCTCCAATGCTGCTCGACTCCTGCCTCGCACAATGTAAGTCGGTATGGTCTGCCATCCTGCAAGCACTAGCTCGTGGTCTTGGATTACAGTTGCGAGTTACTCACTGTCAGCAAGGATTTGCTCACAGAGCAGCCTATTTAGTTGATCCTTGTTCGCGGTGCACGTGAGAACAGCGTCTCTTGTAGGCAATGGGGTGTTGAGGTCCAGCTTGTGAACTCTGCTGCTCTTGCTTCTCATTGCCCGAGTGCTTGATTTCGGATAGAAATCATAGTAGCGATCAAAAGCTACTACTACAGATGCATGAGAAAGCTGTTTCGGTAGCCATACTTTGAAGGTTTGGATAAATGTAGCAACTGTGCCACTAGCAGGCTAGTCAACTGTCCACAAAACAGCTGACACATCCATGATAACAACTGTTGGTCGACCCCATGTTCGAGAGGATGTTTCCATTCCCAAGTTCTGCTTCAATGCGGACTTAGCTGCAGTTCTCATTAAGCCATCTGGTTGGAACAGTGCGGGTGGGTATGCCTAAACCCTATAGAACTACTCAGTCTCGCCCAAAACCATAAAAACGACAGTAAGATCACCAAAATATCTCCACGACTGCCGGGGATATGGGATATTCCTTATTTCGGGGGGCGTTTGACCTCCAATGACCTTGAGTATTGACGAATATGGGTCAAAACGACTCCCAAAGTATCTGCAACCCATCCAGATCAACTCATCATCCTGAAAACCCCAAGAAATGACACTAAGATCATCAAAATCCATCAAGTATTGACCAGGATATGGGATTTTTCAGTTTCGCCGGCCATATTGAAAAAGCCAAGCGAGGGTCAGGTGTACATCCGATGGATTCTTGAATGGGGTGGTATAAGCTTTCAAACTATGTAAAAATTTGCTTTATAACAAACAATGCAGGGTTCCAGTAAAATCAGGGTCTGTGCTACTGGACTATAGATGATGTCAGTGTGTATGGCTGATGACATCACCTTGGCCACTTGCCAGTTGCCAACAAACACCATTCAACTGAGCACCAGTGCGCCGTGTCATTGCTTTGTGTGAGGGCCTTTTTGTGGCGTCTGGCGATTTTGCAGAAAATGTCGAAATTTGAGCAACGTGCAAACATCAAATTTTGTTTTAAACTTGGTAAGACGGCTACAGAAACGCACGGAATGCTTACAGCTGTTACGGAGATGAAGTTGTTACAAACAAGACAGACGGACGACCACTTCTTTCATTATTTTCCAAAGACTCATTTCCTTCTCGAAACCTTCCAAACCACTGCAAACAGTCTTGTTTGTAACAACTTCATCTCCGTAGACAGCTGCAAGAATTCCGCGCGTTTCTGTAGCCGTCTTACCAAGTTTAAAACAAAATTTGATGTTTGCACGTTGCTCAAATTTCGACATTTTCTGCAAAATCGCCAGACGCCACAAAACGCCCTCACACAAAGCAATGACACGCATTGGTGCGTAGTTGAATGGTGTTTGTTGGCATCTGGCAAGTGGTCAAGGTGATGTCATCAGCCATACACACTGACATCACCTAGTGACACGCGTTCATTAGTTGCGGGACTATTTACCGAACTTTTTGATCACACCTCGTATATATATATATTAAGAAATTATGGTAATTATTATTTAGCTATATTTAGCTGTATATTTACACGTAGATTAGAGTGTAGTATGTTAAACTATATTATATTTTGATCAATCTTAATAATCTTTGCTTTGAGAAATAACTTGGTAATGTGTTGACATAAAATAATCTATATATGATAATAACTAACTACACAGCTACATTATGTTTTTCATGCTTGTCATGGAAAACATACAATGGTGTATATGAATGATGTATACCCTAGAATAAGTAATAACATGAATTTATTCTTAAATATCCAAACAACGATATACGTACGTTCTTGAAATTAATTTAGAAATGTTGGTTTCGGAGTTGTTGTACAGTACGGATTTAATTCTGAAACGAGCAAGTTGGGAAACACAAAACACAAAAGTTTCTATACTTAGCCCACTATAATTAAAGCACAACATTATATATATGATACAATGGCGCTCATAAGTATTCGTATGAAGAAATATTTCAGTTATATTCGTCCTTATCTTTTGTACCATGCATAAGATATGTGTGAAACGTTTATTGTTCGTTTGGAAAATTTAACAGATATTAGTTTAACTCCAACATATAATTTAAAACATCAAAGAATTTGAGGAAAATAAAAAAAAAAGTTAAAATGCAAAAGTTTTCGTATATTTATTTACAAAATTATTTAATATTTTGTGTGGCCACTTTAGGTTTGAAGAATTTAAAATTTTTATCAGTAGTTAGTTGCTTAGTGATTGGAAACTGTTGCCAATTATTAATTCTACAGGGTGTTCGAAAAGTCCCATCATCTCCTACAAAATGTACATGTTGTAATACCAGTTTTATTTTTGTGTGATTAATTGAATTTATATGTGATTCACTGACATTTTTTTTCTTTTCCAAGTATTAGAGTTGTGTGAACAATGGCAGACCAGTCCACTTACACTCTGGAGGAAAGGATAGTGCTGAGCACATCGGCTCATGAAAGGTCACATACTGGCAAAACGATGCATGATATCCAGAATGATTTCAACACAAGATTTAATAAGGCTGCACCACCAGACAAGACGGTATTACGATGGGAGAAAATGCTGTTTGAAACTGGCTCCATCTAGGACAGACCACGTCGGGAAGACCAACAACGCAAGCAGAGCAATGTGAATGTGATTGCATCGGTGGATCGTTCACCGAAAAATCACTTCGGAAACGATCACAAGAATTTGCAGTCCTCATGTCCACAGTGAGAGATCACATGACAAAAGATCTCGGCATGAAACCACACCGCCCGTTATTTGTTAATGAATTAGTCACTTGTTAATGACTAGTAACTGTAATTAGTATATGTATTTACTGTAATTAAAGTAATTGTTGTTAGTGACTTGTTTATCTTAAATTACACCTACCACATATAAATACAATTAATCACACAAAAATAAAATTGTTATTACAATATGTACATTTTGTAGGGGGTGACGGGACTTTTCGAACGCCCTGTAGAATTTCTCTGTGAATCTTCATGAAAGACGGATGACTGTACAAGCCATTAGTAAGCAATGGGTTCTCATGTTAAAGAGCTGTCTACAGATCTTAAGAGAGCTATTGCTACACACTAGTCTAGAAAGAATTAGAGGAAGATATTGGAAGAACTTCAAATTTTATTTACGATGGTTGCTCCAGTTATAAAGAAATGGAAAGGCTTTGGAATAATCGAAACTTACCAATTTGTGGACGACCTTGCTGGTGATATTTGCCAAACATTAAGACTGTCTAAGATCGATGTCCATCCCTCTACATGGGCTGCATGGAAGAGTTGAACGAAGAAAACCTCTGCTACGAAAAGCGCACAAAGAAGCTCGTTTAAGGTACGCCAAGGATCATCAAAATGATGGATCTTCATTTTGGAAGAAAGTTCTCTGGACAGACGAGACCAAAATTGAATTATTCGAGAACAACGAGCAACGATGTGTTTGGCGAAAATCAAATACTGCACTCGAGAAAAAAAAACACCCTTCCTATGGTTAAGCATGTTGGTGGTAGTTTGCTTCTTTGGGGATGTTTTAGTGTTTCTGGCCCAGGAAAGCTTGCTGAGCAATGGAATCTTAAATTCGAAGAAATAGCGGGGATTTTTAAAAGAAAATGTATTACCTTCAGTTCGAGAGTTGCGAAACGGGTACTGCAACAAATTAATGGGTAATTGGGTACTGCAACAAAATGATCCAAAACATAAAAGTACGAGCACCCTGAAATGGCTTCACAAAACAATTTCAAGTTTTTCGAGTGGCCCAGTCAAAGCCCAGATCTCAATTTAATCGAGAACTTATGGTTTCATTTGAAAAAGGCTGTCCGCAATAGCAACCCTTCGAATCTGAATGAACTGCAACAATTTTGTTTTAAAGAATGAGCTAAAATTTCGAGAGATGTCGAACCCTTGTCGGAAAATACTAAAAACTAATCAATGAAGTCATTGAAGCAAAAGGTGGACACCAAAAAAATTAAATAAGTTTGTAATTAAATGTACGAAAACTTTGGCATTTTAACTTCTTTTTATATTTTCCTCAAATTCTTTTATGTTTTACGTTATACAGGGTGTACATAAAGTCAGGATCTATTTTTGTGAAGCACTTGGAAATTATATGGAATTCAATCATAAAATGATAAAGTGGTAACATTTATTAAATAATTAAGAGTAGGATTCGACGTGACGCCCATCAGTATCCCTGCACAGTGCACAGCTCAAATCGTTCCGCAGCATTTCTAAACACATTCTGGAGCATTTGCGGGGTTATGTTATCTGCAGCAGTTCGTATACGTGTACGTAAGTTTTCAAGACTCGTAATCTTCGTCTGATAGACGTGCGATTTGATAAAGCCCCATGCAAAAAAATTTAAAGGGGTTAAATCTGGTGATCTCGCTGGCCAAGGTCTGTTACTTCCGCGTCCGATCCAGCGATTTGGAAAACGTCCATTTAGATAATCCTGAACAATTTTGGCATAGTGACAAGGAGCACCATCATGTTGATAGACGACGGTACTAACAATCCTATCCCCGTCGTCTATCAACATGATGGTGCTCCTTGTCACTATGCCAAAATTGTTCAGGATTATCTAAATGGACGTTTTCCAAATCGCTGGATCGACGCGGAAGCAAAGACCTTGGCCAGCGAGATCACCAGATTTAACCCTTTAGATTTTTTTCCATGTGGCTTTATCAAATCGCACGTCTATCAGACGAAGATTACGAGTCTTGAAAACTTGTACACGTATACGAACTGCTGCAGAGATAGCATAACCCCGCAAATGCTCCAGAATGTGTTTAGAAATGCTGCGGAACGATTTGAGCTGTGCAGGGATACTGATGGGCGTCACGTCGAATCCTACTCTTAATTATTTAATAAATGTTACCACTTTATCATTTTATGATTAAATTCCATATAATTTCCAAATGCTTCACAAAAATAGATCCTGACTTTATGTACACCCTGTATGTTGGGGTTGTTAAATTTTTCCAAACGAAAGGTAAACTTTACGAAACTATCCTATGGATGGTACAAAAGATAAAGACGAATATAACTGAAATATATCCCTGTACGAATACTTACGAGGGCTACTGTACATCTTTGATTGGGTATTTGAGAATAAATTCATGGTATTAACTTAGGGTATACACGAGGGATGTACCGAATACTAAAATTCACCGAATACCAAATATTCGGTGGAAAACTATTCAGTCGAATACCAATATTGGTGCAAAACTTTTCGGCCGAATACCGAATACCGAATATTAGTTTTATTTGGGATACGAGGCATCAATGTAAAAATTTGACTAGAATTATTGTCTAAGCAATTCCGCGCCAAATGTGTTCCCATTTTAATCATTCATCTGTGACAGACTTAAGGAAATCCAGAAGCAACATAACTAACCCGAAAACAAACTTATAGGCGACGTTATCACCCAATAAAACTCTACATTCTATATGCTACAACGACTTCAACACAAATGCAGTTGTTGCATACGGCTCGGACCATGATATACCAACCGTCAATAACCATCAGTGGACTCTTATTCAGCGTGTTGTAAAGCTTCTTAGCCCATATGAAAAACTAACGAATGACCTTCCGTCGATTCTTTGTCTTTCCATGGTGTCTCCCTGTGTAACAGGTCTCGTGGTATTTTTGTGTAACATAATTGATGATACAGGTATTCATACTATGGAAAACGACTTAATATAAAATTTACAGAATCGCTTCAAGCAATGAAAGACAGACATTACTTGCATGATTGTTCAGGTTTTAGATCTTCGTTTCAAATTTGCCTCCATTACGGTGCCTCGGTTTGTGAAAAATGAGATATTCACTATGTCTGCATCGCCTTATGCTAGTCCTACACCTAATATAACTCACGGCGATGAAGCAACTGCATTTGTTTCACGAGAAGATCAAGAACCTTCGAACCTTCGAGTCAGCCGCGACAAGAACCCTCTTGATTGGTGGCGCCATAATGACGAAAGATCCACGAGAATGAGTATTAGTACTTGCTCGCAAATATCTCACCACGCTATCCACAAATGTATGAAGTAAACAGCTGTTCAATTCTGTGAAAAATTTAATTATCGGCGCAGGTAATCGTTTAGCTCCTGATGCTAACGAACGACTAACTTTTACACGATAATCTACTTGCCTTATTTTGTCATTGTTTGTTTTTGTTTTTGCGGTAATTATTATTACTACCTGTTCATTTTTTTTGTAGGATTGTTACTTATTAGTATCACTCTAGCAGGTGAATTTGTTTTAATTACACTGGTCGAAAAATCGAACTTTTTCTCTCATCAAAGATGTATACACACTTTTCTAGACCAGTTTTGTACGCTGATTCCAAATCGGTTTTCGATTTTCTCTAGCACATCAACTTATCGAAATATGACTGGTGTTAATTTCAGAACAATTTATCGTAAAAGTACAACATTATTCATAAAAAGAAATGTACACCAACCTAAAAACGTTCGAGTAAGATTCTCTTTTGTAGACCTTGTCCGGATCGTCGAGGTACAATATCCAGCAGTAGTCTGCCAGCATACTTTCGTTCCAGAAACCTTGGTAGTGATTTTCCATTGACTGGCTGTCTTGAAGGAAGCGTTCCACCTGTTCGTCACTCACCGCGCCAAGGTTTTCGGGAAAGAAATCTAAATGCGAATGTAAAAAATGCATTTTCAAGGACATGTGACAGCCCATTTCTTGATATGCATCGAGCAGTTTCTGAACTCCATCTTTGTATGCGGGAGACTTGTGGTTACCCAAGAAGTTTCCACAATCCATTTGAAAGCTTGCCATGCTTTTAGTTCTAAGGCATTGAGGTTTTCTTCAAAGCCTTCATCCTGCAGAACCTCCCTGATTTGGGACCCCACAAAGATTCCCTCCTTCAATTTCGCGGCACTGATGTTTGCAAATTTTTCAACAAGGTATCGAAACCCTCTCGAATTCGCCTTACCAATCGCTTTCACAAAATTTTTCATTAAGCCGAGCTTAATGTGGAGAGGCGGCAGGAAAATCTTCTTTGGATCAACTAAAGGAACACACTGGACACTGCCCGTTTCTGGCTCGTATGTGCTTCTTTGATGCCAATTACGTATGATTTAATGATTCGCGGTAGCACGGCTATCCCATAGACATAGGAAACAACAGTATTTCGTGAACCCTCCTTGCATGCCATTCACACACCAATGACTTTGAGATCACCACAGATATTCCATTGAGGAGTGCTGGATTGGATTGCTTCGAGTAGTATATTCATGTTATCGTACGTCTCCTTTAGATGAACGGAGTGGGCGATCGGGATGGACGGCTTTAAGTTCCCGTTATGCAGGAGAACCGCTTTCAAGCTTCGCTGTAAGGAATCAATGAAGAGGCGCCACTCAGATGGTGTGTGTACCTGTAACAAATTCTCGAAAAGTCCATTAATATCATTGAAATAGCAGACCGGACCGTCTACTGTAAAGAATGTCGCCAAATCATGGTTTCGTTTTCGATAGTGACACACTCGGACGTTCTTCTCAAGTAAGTGTTTCTGCTTGAGTCTCGAGGAGAGAGGTTCTGACTTCTCTTTGGAGAGGGCTCGGTCTCTAATGAGGTCATTCAACTCGTTTTGGGTAAGCCTCTCCGGCTCCGATTGCGCTTCCTCAGGTGCGTAGTCAAGATCGGCCGAAGGTCCCGCATCCCGCCAATCGCACCTTCATCGAATTCCCTTTTGTCTTCTAAAGAATCGAGTCCATGCTGTGGAGGTACCGGAATCGGCATCGTGTCATCGTGAGGGATAGGTCTGATTGCGGAGTCTACGTTCTGAAAACGTTATACTTGTTCTTCACGGAGAATCCAGTTATGTTAACATTGCAAAAGTAACAATCGCCATAATGGTCTCTCGGCTCCCTCCATATCATGGGAAGAGCGAACGGCATCGACTTTTTCCTTTGGTTCAATCAATCACGTAATCCATTCGAACAAGCGGTATAGATAACATGTGGCGCCCATGCCTTATCTTGGTCGCCTAGTGGACAGCCGAAGTATAACCGCTAAGTTTTCCGAAGATCCATCGTGATTGTACGCTGTTGTGATTTAGTCGCGAACGAGCAGCACACGTAACAGAAATTGTCGGGGTGATTTTTACACTTTCGAGGCATGATGATCGATGAGTGGGTTGATGTAAATCACCTAAAAAAATAAAATGTGTAAGTGGGCGACACAAAACAAAACACAACACACAACTAACACGTGACTGTTACGCCAAAGAATAAAAGGGTGTACATGTGCAACGTTTGCAAATTTGTGGCCAGCAAATGCTCTCACCTAAAATATCACAAGACAACTGCGGAAAGACTAGGTTGAAACGACAAAATGCCATATATGAGGGTACAGAAAAGGTAAAGCAAAATCCTATACCTAAGCTGCAACGACAAAATAATCCGCTACATTTATAAATGACGCATATTATACTGTATATTGTATATATAATATTATATATTATATTATATATAGTTGTATGCATATTATATATATTATATATATAGTATTATAGTGTATATATATTATATATATAGTATTATAGTGTATATATATTATATTTATTATACAGGGTGAGTCGTGAGTCAAAAGTCTCCATACATAGGCAAAATGGTCATGATAAATAAATGATTATTTATTTTTTATTTTTTTGCAGGTGATGTACTGAGTTGCCTTTGTCCCAAGAAGAGACATATAGAGATCATTCTTCTGGCAGGATCAGGAAGCTGTCGCAAGGTTGCCGAGGATTTTAACAGGAGACACGCCCCGGCACGCACATCACACACGACACCGTTGCCAAACTCATTGAGAAGTTCAAGAAGACTGGAAGTGTTGCAGACCAACCGAGAAATGGCCGTCCACGAACAGCCACCGATGAAGGCACAGCGACCATGGTGCTGGCAGCGTTCGCAAAGAGTCCCCAAAAAAGCACTCGACGGATGTCTGCAGAATGCGGTGTCAACCAAAGGAGTATCGTCCGCATTATGAAAAAGCACAAATGGCATCCATACAAAATACAAATGTTGCAGTATCTTAGCGAAGACGACCTGGACAGGCGGCTGGAATTCTGTGAATGAGCAAGAACAAAAGTGGACGAAGACACGGAGTTCTCGGCTGGCATCCTGTTTACAGATGAAGCCAACTTTTATGTTCATGGAGAGGTTAATCGTCAAAACGTACGTTATTGGAGTGATGACAATCCGCACTGGATGAGTCCCTCAAAGACGCAAGGCCCTGGAAAAGTGACGGTGTGGTGCGGGATATGGGGCAACACAATTGTTGGCCCTTTTGTCATTGACACCAATCTGAATGCCGAAATGTATCTAAACATGCTGCAAGACACAGTCATGCCGTCCCTGCTGAACGAGGACGGGGGATTTCCAGCGTACTTTCAGCAAGACGGGGCGCCACCCCATTACGGTATCTGCGTGCGCCAGTGACTGGATCAGCAGTTTCCGGGTCACTGGATTGGCCGCCGTGGTCCCGTGGAGTGGCCTCCGAGGTTCCCAAACCTCACCCCCCCCTTGATTTTTACTTGTGGGGGGCACTTGAAGGCCATGGTGTACCAGGTGAAAATACAAAACACGGACCACCTAAAGGAACGCATTCGTGATGCGTGTGCACGCATAACACCAGACGTGTTAACGCGCGTTTGCCATGACTGGGGGGTAACGCATCCGTATGTGCATTCAGTGCAATGGTGCCCACATAGAGCATATTTTGACTTACAAGTGATTGCGTAATAAAGTGACCATTTTGCCTATGTATGGAGACTTTTGACTCACCCTGTATATATTATGATCGGTCTCATCTCGAAAACTAGACGTGCGAGAGGAAAACCGAAAACAGATTTGGAATCAGCATCCCAACAGCTATCTAACTTTCCCATAATTATATCTGATGAAAAATACTTGTTGGCCAGTGAAATATATTTTAAGTTCCATTTCCAAAGTCACGTTATTTACTTACAATTATATAATATTCGATAGTTGATTAAAAACATAAAAACTATTCGGCCGAATACCAAATACCGCGTATCCTCATTTTTTACTGAATATCGAATATTCGATACATTCCTAGCATATACCATTCAACATTAAATGTCATAAGCATGGAAAACATATAATATAACTGCGTAGTTTATTATTTGGTATATATCACGAGAGAGAGAGAGAGAGAGAGAGAGAGAGAGCCACTGTGAAAGACAAGTCAGAAATTAAAACATCTAAAATCTAAATAAAGCCTGAAAATTTCTGCTTTTAAAAGTTTTCAGCTTTTATTTTATTTTTAATTCTGACTTGTCTTTTACACTTGTTTTATCTCTGGACGAATTTTTAATACAGGGTATTTTAGGTATTTTATGTTAATCCTATACGTATATGTGAAATAAAATGGAATAGAATGAAAGGAAAATTAAATGAAATGAAAGTGTTTATTGGCAGACCGGTAGTCAACATGACAAACATTAATAATAAAAACTAAAAACTGAGACAGATTAAAAATAAAAATCCATGTAATGGAAAATGGCAATGTCGATGTCAAGTGGAGCTACAGTACAAACAGATGTTTCACTGGTCTGAAAAACGCGTCCTGCAAAAAGGCAAATAATTTTTGTGTGCATAATAATAAACGTCAAAAAGAACAGGACAAGAATAACAAAACACATTTGACGCTAAAAATTCAAAGTTTAAAAAACAAAAAATATTTAGCAGCAACTTTTAACACGTACACTAAGACTACAATTTTCATCAAGAAATGGGATAGTCTTCCATCGAACAAATGCCCTCACATGATGACAGTATTTTCATCAAACGTCAATGTTTGATAAATTGGACTTGTACCCATTTCGTCGACAAGACCTAAACACCGACACTAAAAACTAACAACCTAACCAAACCAAACTTAATATAAACTAATAATAACTTGTCGATAAAAAGTCAAGTCGATCAGATGTCGTAAGACTGGATGAAATACTTTCCGGCGAACTGATTCCTTGGAAATAATTTAATCGAAAAGGAGGAGAATGTAGACACCAATCGACCAGGGAAGTACTCCAGGGGGGATGTTAGGCAGGAGACAGGGAGTGCTAGAATTCTTCTTTTTCCGTGTCTGATCTACCCTGTGAACAGTCCAGTATGTTCTCAAACACACACTTCTTCCTCTATTCTTCCCTACACATACATGCATTTTACACACTACACAATCTTTTCAAAATTTCGAAAAAAACAAAAAACATCGTGAGCCTTAGAAACCTTGATTTTCGCTTTCTCTCCCATATAAAAGGGGACATTTTTGCGGGCACCCCTCCTTTCTACATAAAAATAAATATCTATTGGAGGAAATGTCGGTTAAATACCATTTCAACTTATTTTCATTAAACGAGTTTAATTACATGCATATTAATTTTATGTTAATTAGGAACAACATACTAACGGCAACGTAAGTTTTAAGGTTAAATACAATAGAAATAAATTTGTTACCTCGAAGAGATTCGAACCAATGTCACTGAAGATTCGAATTTTGCGAGCAGCCACGTTACTCACTCGGTCATGAGACGTTAAGATGCACTAGAGAGTTTTGTATATATGTATATACTCTTTCGCATTGGTTTCAGTATGTATGTTTTAATATGTATACTGTTTCTGTTTCTGCTTGTTTTCTGTTTCTGTTTCTCGGTGCTGTAGTTGTTGTTGTTGTTGTTTAGCCGATCAGCCCACCCTGATCGAGCAAGCCGGCGGCACGCAGGTAACCGATCGCCCTCTCCGGAGTGGACTAGAGGTTCAGCGCACTAGTGATGTTGTGTTGTGTTCGTTGTTGTGCTAGAGTAGTACAGTCTGTCATAATGTGTTCAATTGTTTGTGGTGTGTCCTGGCACAGGTGACAGGTGTCGTCTGTGGAGTTGTCTAGTCTGTGTTTATATGTCTGTAAGTTGGGGTGATGTCCACATCGGAATCGTGCTAAGTTAACTCGATCCGATCTACTCAGGCTGGTCTCTGACCTGTTAATGGGTGGCGGCTTCGCGTGGTATGGAATAGAGTACTTGGTTATAATGTCTCTCTAGTGTTACCTTCTTAATGGTGCGAGGTGTCGGTGCATGATTGTACATATAGGGGCAAGGGTGTTGTGGGCTAGTTTTCGCTGCTGCCATGAATTGTGTTCCCCTCATGTCTAAATGTTCCCTAACTTTCAGTATTTTTGTTTCTGTGTGCAGGTGTTCTATTGGTGTTGTTTGAGTGCATCCTGTAATGATACGAAGTGCGTTGTTTTGTATTGTCTGTAAGGTGTTTATGTGTGTGTTTGAGATAATGGGTGCTCAGCATGTGCTAGCATAGTCCATAACTGAGCGAATATATTGTTTGTATATGAGTGATGTTGTTTCCTGCTGGTGTCCAAAGTTTGTGCCTGTTAGTACCCTAAGCGTGTTAAGTCTTGACGTACATTTGTTTTTAATGTCCTGAATGTGGTTTGCAAAAGATAATGATGTGTTGTATGTGACCCCAAGTATTTTGGTCCTGTGAGTGTGTGGAATGTTGGTGTTGTTTAGTGTAAGCTGTGGAGTTATCTGGTGTTCTTTTGTGTTGCTTGTGAGCAAAGTGATGGTTGATTTTATGGGAGCTACTTTGAGTCTATTTTGTGTGAGCCAATCTTGTATACTGTTTATGTATGTTTGTAGGTTATTTGTAGTGGTGTCGATGTTGTTGTAGGTGGATGTTAGAGTGATGTCATCTGCATATGATGATAAGGTAAACTTGTTATCTATGGGTGTTGGAATGTCATGCATGTATAAGTTGAAGAGTGTTGGTGAGAGAACAGAGCCTTGAGGGACCCCGTTAGTAAAAAGCTTGTTTTTGGATGACTTGCCATTAAATGTGACATGTGAGTAACTTCCTGAAAGATAGTTGCTCAGCCACCTTTTGGTGTTATTGTGCATGTTTGTGTTGAGTATTTTGTTTATGAGAGGGAAGCGTGGGATAGCATCAAATGCTTTACTAATGTCTATTGTTGCTAATAGTGTACGTTGAGCTGGTCTTCTGGAGTTGATGCCATCCATGATGTGCTGTATGAGATTAGTGAGTAATGTCGTGGTTAAGTGGTGAGGTCTGAATCCATGTTGAGTAGGCGATAGTGGTATGTGTGGGTTGGTGATTTGTAAGATTAGTCTTTCTGTTACTTTGGAAGGTGTGCATAGTAAAGTAATGGGTCTATAGGAAGCTGGTTCTGTTGAATGTTTGTTTGGTTTGAGTAGTGTAATAATTTTATCTTGTTTCCATATGTCAGGAATAATACAGTGTTGGTATGAATATGTGCTGATATTTGTGAGAGCTTGTATTTCCTGTGGGCCCAAGTGTTTAAGGTGTATGTTCGATATGTTGTCTGGTCCAGTAGCCTTCGAATTCTTAATGTTTTTGATGATCTTGGTGGTCTGGTCTGTATTGAAGGGTGTAATGGTCATGTCGAGTCTGTAGGTTTTCTTGTGTCTGGCTGTTTGTCTGTCTGCGTGTTTCTGGTTGTTGTCTCTGTTTAAGTGACTTATCTTTGCGGAGTGATTAACTAGAATGTTAGCTTGTTGTGTATATATTGGGATATTATTTTGGCTGCGACAGATAGCCGCGTGTGAGGTGTGAATGCTGCTGTTAGAGTGTGTAATGCTGTATATAGTCTTGTATAGCCTGGATGTATCTGTGGAGTGGTTTAGTGTTGTTATGAATCGCCGGATTCGTGCGGTTATCAAGGCCAGAGGCGCCGTCACACGTTATTAGGTACATTCTGAGAGGGGTGACTAATTTTTTGTCCGGTGTGCTTATTTATTATTATCATATTCTTCTGTCTAATTATGTTGTAATCCCATGAAATATTTTTTTATTGAATTTTAGAACATCGAATGACTAAACTTTGAAACATCGTAATTTATATAAAATACTTAAATGTTTTTCTTTCTTTTCAGATATTCCTAAGATGCCAAAATTGAAGACAAGAGGCCAGTCGTCATGCCACTTGAGCCTGTTAGTCGGTACAGGCAAGGAGCTTCCCGTATCAGAACTACCAACAGTGCTAGACATGCTGAGACTAGGGTTACTCCTTCGTGAACAAAATACAAAGGATAGAAGGAACTACACAGAGAAAGAGTTCACAAGGGACATGATCCCCCCTCTTCTGCATCAGTGGAAAAAAGCTAATGTGTTATTCAAACCACCTGTACTCAATCAGTATAGAACTATTGAGCTAAAATTAACAAATCTGTGGCACAAAGCAATTGAGACATCACTTGGTAAAGGAAAACTAGCAAAGAAAAATAAATTTCTGCACACACTTGATATTCTTCTTGACATTTTTAACTGCCAGTGTCCCATGGAGTTGTATTCTGAAGCCAATTGTTCTCCCTCGTGCAGAAGAGAATCTCACCCTCACATTGATTGTCGCTGTCCTCGTGAGAAGAAGATCCCTGTTTTGGAGCTGGCTTTCATAAAGGCGCAGAGAACAAAGGCAGGAGGCCAAGGAAGTATGTAGATTGGTTCGGCAGATTATTCAAAAACCAAAAAACAGATTGTTATTGCTAAGAAAAAAGAGAAAATCCGAGAGAGGGAAGAAAGGAAGAAAAAGGAGAGTGAAGAAGCCACCCAAAGAGATGAAGAGCTCTATCAAGAGGTTTCTCACTTCTTTGAAAGCTCTTCAGATGAACAGAAAGAAGCAACATCAGATGATAGCTCCAAAATGCCATCTGAACCTTCGCCGAAGAGAATGAAATACAACACTAAAGACATCTCAAACATTGCCCTTGCCAGTATTCGCCACCATACGGGGCTACGAGAGACTGCAGAGATTGCCACTGCTGCTTGGATAGATGCAGGCCTCATCAGCCGAGAGGATACATCCTTAGTGATAAATCATAATAAGATAAGAAGAGCACAAGAAAAAATAATGAAGGAAATATCTGATCAGCATGAAAAAGATTTGAAGGAGGAAGGTCTCTCTTGCCTTTTGTTTGATGGAAGAAGAGATGACACAAAAGTTCTCCTAGAGGTAGAGGGAATGGACAGAAAATTTCCCGGTCTCATCAAAGAAGAACACTACTCTGTGTGTTCCGAACCTGGTGGCCGCTATTTGTTTCACTTTGTTCCTGAAGCAGAAGTAGAAGGCAAGAAACATGCAGAGGTAATTGCTGATCAAATAATATGTTGGCTTCAAGAAAGAAGACTTGACAGTTCACTGCAGGCCGTTGGTGGAGACTCAACTGCGGTGAACACTGGATGGCGAAGAAGGCTTGTTTGGATTGTATGTGATTTGCACACAAGGGAACTACCTCTTCGTCGTCTCATCCAGGAACTTGATGGTCCTACAAAGAGCAACAACAAGTGGTCAGGCCCCCTTGGCAACATGCTAGATGAAGTAACGGAATTAGAAATAAATACAAAATTTCCAAAGGTCGAAGTAGGCCCTCCCCTTCCAGTGTTGTCTGAAGAAGTTATCAAAGACCTCAGCACGGATCAATCTTACGCTTATCGTATTGTTCAAGCAATCAGATCAGGAGAGTTGCCTCAAAATCTGGCTCTCTTGGAGATTGGACCCGTAAGTCACAGTCGTTGGTTAACTACAGCGATTCGTTTCTGCAGGATTTGGGTTTCCAAACATGCACTGAAGGGCAAAATGCTACAGAATTTGATGTTGATTGTTGAATTTATTATTGGGTTTTATCTTCCTCACTGGTTCAATGTAAAACTTAATCCAATGTGGATGGAGGGGCCCAACCACATCTTGTTTCAATTACAGCTACTGAGAACCCAAAGGAAAGTAGTGGTGGACATCGTGTTACCTGTGGTGAGAAGGTCCGCTTGGTATGCTAGGCCAGAGGCAGTTTTGCAAGCAATACTCTGCAGCCAATGTACCAAAGAGCGAACTGAGGCTGTGGAAATCATTCTAAAGCTTAGAGGAACATCACTAGATGATGACCAGCTGGGAGATTGCTCTGTTCAAACAAGGAAGGTACCTCCGATAAACGTCAATGCCACGAAATTATCAGAATTAGTTAATTTGAGTTCGGATGTTTTGGAGCCACCACTGACAACATGTACAACAAACAAAGATTTAACACAACTTAAAGAGGCCCCAATGCAAGTGCCAAAGTGGCCTTCTCACACTCAGAGTGTGGAGAGATGTGTGAAAATGGTCACAGAAGCAGCTAGTCAAGTTTACAGTCACGAGAGGCGAGAAGGCTACATCAAAGCGCAAGTAGCAAGCCGAATGCTGATGTCAAGGAACCGCAGCAAAAAGGACATGACTGCATTGGTTACTTTCAAATAAAGACTCTGAATGATATCTTATTGCCACTTTAAATGTTGATAGGATGTTTGCGCACATTTGTTATTTTGTTACGAATTTACGGAAAAATGGAATTTTTTAATTAAAATTGATGTAGGTAGGAGTTATTTTTTATTGTTTTTGAAGCAAGGATATTATTTTGCATGCCAAATGATTACATTAAATTGCTACCAAATCACATGATTTAGTTGTTTAGTTGTGTGGCTATTTTGGCTCCTCTGGCGTTGCTTTGGTTGTGCAGGTAGCAACTATAGTGAGAGGCCAGATTGTGTAACTATGGATTGTAATTGGCTGGCACCTGAGGTGAACTATCTGGTGGGATGTAAATGTTGATTAGTGTGGTGTTGTGTTTTGCACGTGTTTTAATGTTAACTGCCTGTATTTCTTTCGTGTTATCTGCTTGGATTGTGTTTGTAATGTTTTGGGTGGCATCAGTGTAGCTAACGCTTTTACGTATGTAAGTGATGAGTCCACCCCCGTAACCCCCAGTACGATCTTGACGGATCGCCGTGAAGTCAGGGATGGTGGGTGTTTTGTGTGTGCGTTTTAGTTTTGTTTCTTGTATAAGTGCTATGTGAATGTTTTTTTGTGTACGAATTCCATAAGCTACATAATTTTGTTTGTGAGGCCATCTACGTTGTACTGTAATATGTTAATATTATACTTCTGTATGTGTCTCATTGTGCTGTTGTGTCTATGTCTTTGTGTATGGTGACATGTGTAAGTTGTAATGGAGCTTGGATTAGTCTTAATGTCGCCGGAGAGTAAGAGTAGTCCAGGGAGCACGTAATTGCTCCCAGTAAATGAAAAAATAGCACGCTGAGAATAGGTCCGGCCCCGGGAGCCGATCGACACTCTGACCGTGCCACGCAACAGGCCGTCGATTGCCAGTCTGGCCAACCGTAGACAGCCCGTTGCACGGAGATTTTAGGAAGTTTGGCCACCAGGGCGTTGATGTTTCGGTTTGACGTCACCTCTTCTTCGCGTTGACGTGTCCCGCGCTGGAGGATACAACCACTGTTAGAAGCTTCCTAACAGTGGTGGTGTAGTTGTTGTTGTTGTTTAGCCGATCAGCCCACCCTGATTGAGCAAGCCGGTGGCACGCAGGCAACCAATCGCCAGAGGTTCAGCGCACTAGTGATGTTGTGTTGTGTTCTTTATTGTGCTAGAGTGGTACAGTCTGTCATAATGTGTTCAATTGTTTGTGGTGTGTCCTGGCACAGGTGGCAGGTGTCGTCTGTGGAGTTGTCTAGTCTGTGTTTATATGTCTGTAAGTTGGGGTGATGTCCACATCGGAATCAACATTTATTAACCAATCATAATAAAACTCATACAGAGCAAAACTATGTAAACAGTGTATATGTACACAAATTTTCAGATTATTATATTCAAAATTAATAATTTAATGACGATTGTTTATGTTCAACAAATTTTGCTGGTGAACATCGCTCAAGTTTTGAATTCTGGGAGTTCACAAAGGCTGTAAAACTTTGGTAATAAAATTTTTATTCTCAGTTTAGTTATAAAATACATCATAAGATTTATAAAATATAGGAAATGCCTCCATTAAAAAACTATGAAAATATAAAAAGGATTTTGAATTTCGAAACAAAACTTAAATCCTAAGTTTACAAAAGAAATCAAATTAACATTTTACTCTTTTCGAATTCCTATTAAAAAAAATTGTTCAATGTGTTTCCCTTCTGTTCCGACAATTTTCTTCAATCTTGGACGAAATTCATCAATGGTTCGATCGATCTGCTCCTGTGGTATCTCTTCCCACTTCTCCGTAAGAAGCTGACGCAAGTGATCAACATTTCTCACCCTGCTCCTGTAAACTCTCTGGGCCAAATATTCCCAGATTCCATAGTCAACACGGTTCAAGTCAGAACTGTTAGGTGGCCAATTTTGGGGTTCAAGTAATTTTGGGACATTATTTTTTAAGTATTCCACAGTTGCTATTGCTGTATGGGACGTTGCTCCTTCTTGCTGAAAAAGATAATGACCACCGTTGGCCAGATTTGATATGCGAGCTGGTGTCATATGGATTCCTGGCTGGTTTTTCCTGACTTAATATACGTTCTTCGACGTCATCAATATTGTTTTGTATGCGAACAGTTCTTGGTCGCCCACTTCCCTCTCTTCTTTTGATATCCCCAGTCTCGTCAATTTTCTTTAGAAGCTTTCCCAAACCACCAAGAGTCAATCCTTTGTTGGGGAATTCGGAGAGTAGTTTCGTTCGTCCATATCCCTTTTCTAGTCTATGCTTACCGTAATTATAATCTTGTCTTCCTCTGAAAATGGCATATTCACTATATTTTATAACCCTGCAAAAAAAATCGTATATTAGAATTTACAAAAGTGGAAATGGAAATAAAGGATTCTTGATTAGTTTGTTGAGCATCAGTTGTAGTATTATTAGAGAAATATTTAATAAATCGTTATTTTTGATAGCTTCGAACTGAAATTTGGGTTACAGGTAGATGTTTTATGTATCTTTTACATGGATAAGTTTCATACTGATTGTTTGAAAAATGTTGATTCCATGGCTGTTTTTAGAGTGAACCCCATTTTTTTGGCAGACGGTGTATATATACAATATATAATATGAGTCTTTTATACATGTAGCGGAGTATTTTATCGTTGCAGCTTAGGTGTAGGTTTTTGCTTTACCGTTTCTGTACCCTCATGTATGGCATTTTGTCGTTTCAACTTAGGCTTTCCGTAGGTTGTCTTGTGATATTTTAGGTGAGAGCAGTTGCTGGCCACAAATTTGCAAACGTTGCACATGTACACCCTTTTATTCTTTGGCGTAACAGTCACATGTCTAGTTTTGTGTTGTGTTTTGTTTTGTGTCGCCCATTTACACATTTTATTTTTAGGTGATTTACATCAACCCACTCATCGATCATCATGCCTCTAAAGTGTAAAAATCAGCCAGACAACTTCTGTTACGTGTGCCGCTCGTTCGCAACTAAATCACAACGGCGTACAATCACGATGGATCTTCGAAAAACTTACCGGTTATACTTCGGCTGCCCGCTAGGCGACCAAGATAAGGCGTGGGCGCCACATGTTATCTATACCGCTTGTTCGAATGGATTACGTGACTGGTTGAACAAAAGGAAAAAGTCGATGCCGTTCGCTATACCCATGATATGGAGGGAGCCGAGAGACCATCATGGCGATTGTTACTTTTGCAATGTTAACATAACTGGATTCTCCGTGAAGAACAAGCATAACAACGTTTATCCGAACGTAGACTCCGCGATCAGACCGATTCCTCACGATGACACGATGCCGATTCTGGTACCTCTACAACATGGACTCGATTCTTTAGAAGACAAAAGGGAATTCGATGAAGGTGCGATTGGCGGAGATGCGGGACCTTCGGCTGATTTTGACTACACACCTGACGAAGCGCATTCGGAGCCGGAAAGGCTTACCCAAAACGAGTTGAATGATTTTATTAGAGACCTTGCCCTTTCCAAAGAGAAATCAGAACCTCTCTCCTCGAGACTCAAGCAGAAACATTTACTTGAGAAGAACGTCCGAGTGTGTCACTATCGAAAACGAAACCATGATTTGGCGACATTCTTTATTGCAATGATATCAATGGACTTTTCGAGAACTTGTCATAGGTACACACACCATCTGAGTGGCGCCTCTTCATTGATTTCTCACAGCGAAGCTTGAAAGCGGTTCTCATGTATAACGGGAACTTAAAGCCGTCCATCCCGATCGCCCACTCCGTTCATCTAAAGGAGACGTACGATAACATGAATGTACTACTCGAAGCAATCCAATACAGCACTCATTAGTGGACTATCTGTGGTGATCTCAAAGTCATTGGTATGTTAATGGGCATGCAAGGAGGGTTCACGAAATACTGTTGTTTCCTATGCCTATGGGGCAGCCGTGCTACCGCGGATTATTACACCAGACGTGACTGGCATCA